>JANRMT010062838.1:13390524-13494716 GCA_026402145.1 Polypterus bichir lapradei | reverse complement strand
TATATATATATATATATATATATATATATATATATATATAGATTCTTATTTTCCTTTTGATTATATTATGAATGGCTGCTCCTAAAATTGTGCATTTCTTTTTTGTACACTATGTTGTTTAGTAATTATATATGATACGTTTTCAAATTCTTTATTATATTTTCATAAGTTAGTATTGGGAGGACAATTATAAATAACATTTCCAATTTACCGGTTACAGAAGAGAAGACACAGTTTAGAATTTTTCTCTCATTTACTAAAGACAGTTTGTGCCTTTATGCTCCAAGCAATTAGACTGATTGCTATGCAGTGTGAGAAACCATAAAAATCATCATTGTTATACACCTCATAATATCACTATATTTAAAAAGAAAAAAGAATAAAGGCGTAAGAGATATGTTTCAGATAATATAATTAGTTTGATTTAATTTATTACAATATAGATAGAAGTAATTGTCTTACTTTAAATAATTTAGCCGATTGTATTTACTTGTCCCCGTGGCGCTTGCACTTTCTCCAAATGTTTTATGGTTGTAAATGCATGTTACCTTCATTGTAAATCCTGAGTTGTCTTGGTATGAGTGAGCGTGGCTGTATTTGTACCCAGTGATGGCCTGCTCACTTCGGCTCTTACGTTGTGACTACGGTAATGTTGTTAAGATAGACTCCAGCTCACTGTGAACGTCGTGTCAGAATTAGAAAGGATGCGTGATTTAATGTACGAGGTAAATAAAACCCGAGTTAGAAGTGTGTACTGTACAGCAAAAAAATAAGCCAACATCATTTTTTACACCACATTACTCCTAACCTTTTGAAGTCATGCTTTTAGGTATAGTCCTATAATAAGCGAATGGACGTGACATTGATACCACTGCACAAAGCCAGACATACATGTGCAGGCGACATGTGTTTTAAAACAAGGAGACGAACACGTGCGTACAAATAACAGAGCGCGTTGACGACAGGGCGTGGTCAATTAGTAACTCCTCCCATACTATTACGCTGTGCACGCGCACCCAGGAGGAGCGAGCGGTTGAGAAGTCTAAAGCAAACTCGTATTCAGCGCGTGACCGTCGGACTGATTGGTCCACGGCTTGGCGTGCTGGGTATATCTGACACTCAGCTGGAGGAAAGGGGAGGACCTGTCCAGAGTCGGCGGTTTCTGTGTTGTCAAACAGGCAAGTAACGACAGACACAGATAGACAAGTGAAGAAGCCCAGTCGTGTCCTCTGCTTTCACTGAAGCAGCTGTCCTGTTCGAAGCTGCCGTGCAGATTGCGGGCAGTAGCCACTCTTGCAGTCCTTCTGCGTTTTCGTTTTTTTCACCGAGTTGAAGGCGATTGGACGCCGCGATACCCTTTTTGTCAAAGCTGCTACATGATACTAAGCTTCAGTGTCGTCCCAGGTCTCCGATGCTTTTTCTGAGTTTTTTCTCTCACATTAACACGCTCATTCATATGTTTTGTGTGTATTTTAAAGGATGGGCGCTAGGCTGAGCAGACGGAGTAGCTTGGAAGACGAGACAGAATTTTCCAGGCGGAGGCGGCGGCGACAACAGAGCCCCCGGGGTGCGAGTATAAGAGGCAGTGGTGATTTCTTTTTCACGTCGCTGATCCTGCGTTCCGAAAAGCTTCCGGGAATCCTAAAGAAAAGCAGCCCGGCACCCTATATGAGGCGAGTGTCATGGATCCGGGAGATCCAGGGGCTTTTAAGAGAGAGCAAGGCAGAGGAGGCGCTCGGCGTCCTCAAATTACTACGAAAGGTGAGGCATAACCACAAGGTTATAACAACTAAAAATGCAGCTTGTACAAATGCAGTTGGTTTATAGCCTAACATTGTCAGTTGTGACATTTAGGATATCTTTTTACAATTACTAATGCATATGAACATACATTTGCATCAGGAGTACTGTATTGTATTACTGCATTGTACAGCTAATGTGTTCGTGTGTATGTACACTATGTGTAACGTGATATAACGGGTGCAAGTGTTGAATGATGTCTTCCGATCCTCGCCCCTGCTGTCACTTAGTAGCGCTTTTTGTGCTTTTACGGTGTAGAGCCCGTGATTGTAGCTGTCTGGCCCTTGTCTGGCTGTCTTTTGTTTTGGTGCGGGAGTCAAGGAGGCATGCGCTCGGTAGAAATTAGGTTACTAGTTCCAGAGAGGGGGGTGGGCAGCAACACTGACCTACCTGTTTAGTTAACATGCCACTTAACACAGCCTATTCGTTCTGTATCGTCGCATGCTTCTGTATATGCAGAAATACATCCATCTCGGAAATGGGTGACAAGGGACTATGTGACGGTATACAAAATATCTGCGTGCGTGCGTGCCTGTATTCATGTACACTTGGCGTGGAGATTAGCTTTATAGGTACCATGCGCTTCTGTAGTACTGGTGGTGAAAGGATGTCATTTTAAAATAAAGTGGTGGTATATACCGGAGAGAAACGTCCCTTCTCTCTCCCATACTACTCAATCAAGTACTTAATTTCTTTTAGAACACAGAACATACTTTTCATTTTAGTCTTCTAAAGTCTCCCCAATATACATGCAGGCAGCAAGTGTTAGCAATTTTATTGAGTG
This sequence comes from Polypterus bichir lapradei, assembly GCA_026402145.1. NCBI lineage: Eukaryota > Metazoa > Chordata > Cladistia > Polypteriformes > Polypteridae > Polypterus > Polypterus bichir. The sequence goes on along the minus strand of JANRMT010062838.1, from coordinate 13,492,132 downwards.
TCTTGACAGGCATTGGAGCCCAGTCAGGGGCTAGTTAAAGCTTTGCACTTGGTGGTGCTGAAGTAGGCTGCAGGCCCCTGTGACCTTGAATTTGATAAAGCATGTTTGAGAATGTACTTTATTTAATGTTATGATTTTACGCAGTAAGCCATATTCAAATGAACTATACAATACAGATATGTACAGTATACATAGAAGTAAGGACTAAACCAGCATTCTTTTATGCATGTTTTGTAGTTCTTGGGCATATTGTTCATAAAGATTGATTTAGCTGGGGAAGAATCTTGGTTTGATAACTGTTAATAGTATTTACTTTTTTCAGATCAATATTATTGTAAGTTACTTTTATTTCTTTGGTTGGAATCAAAATCCATGTGTAAAATGCTTATGCCCTCACCAGGGTTTTTACCTGCCCTTTAGTTGGTGTTGCTGGGTTATGCTCTGTACCCACTGTAACCCTGAACTAGATTACGTGAACGTGAGAGTGTATTTTTATTTTACTAATTAGAAACTGTGTAACATGGTATTTTAACAAATTAAATTGTATTGATTATGTTTATGCTGTATGCTATTATTCTGTGTGTGTACTATATACTAGTCTTGTGGGTTTGAAATTTTAGGAGTAAATTTTAGTTAATAGTCCAATGCTACAACACATTTCTGATGCACTCTTCATATATAGACTCAATGCATTTTGTGTATAAATAAGAAGACATTGGTGCACATAAAAATTACTCAACAAATAAGGGAACACTAAATCATTGCATTCTAACACCAAGTCAATGAAGCTTTGGAGATATCAGTTTGTCCAGTTAGGAAGCATAAGTGATTGTGAATGAACTTGACCTGCTTTGGTGCAAATGAAAGTGACAACAGATGTACTGGAGAGGTAAAAGAAAGATAACTTCTAAAAAGTGAATGGTTTTGCAGATAGTGGCCACAATTGCTCTTTCGCTCTCTCTTTATCCTTCTTGACTGATTTATGTCTAGTTTTATGTTCTGCTACTGTCCTTGCCACTAGTGTAGCCAATTCAAGTTGCACGGGTAGTAAAGCTTCTCTAGGATGGCACATCCATATGTGCTATCAGAAGGTTTGCTGTGCTTCCCAGCACAGTCTCAAGAGCACGGAGGAGATCCCAGGAGATGGGCCATTACACAAAGAAAACCAGACGGCGCTGTAGAAGGGCATCATCTCAGCAGCAGGACTAGTATTTGCTCCTTTGTGTGAGGAGGAGCACTGCCAGAACCCTACAAAATTACCTTTAGCTGGCTACTGACCAAACTGTCAGAAACAGATTCCGTGAGAACTGTGCTTACAGCCATGCAGCTTGATTGGCATTCACCAGAGAATACCACATTTGGCAGCTTCCTCATTGGCGCCCCTTTCACTTCACCGATGAGAGTAGGTGCACACTGAAGCAAATGTGATGGATGCAAAAGAGTCTGAAAATGTTGTGGTGAAGGTTATGTAGTCTGCAACATTATCCAGCATGACCGGTTTGGCAGTGGGTCCTTGATGGTGTGGGGAGGCTTATCCTTGGAGACCTCCATTTGCTAGGCAACGGTACTCTGACCTTCAGTACCAGGATAAAATCCTCAGAGTGATGAGCAGACCTTACCATGCGGTGGTCCCTGGGTTCCTCCTGGTGAAGGACAATGCCCAGCTTCATGTGGCCAGAGGGTATAGGCAAGTCCTGCATTTCGAAGGAATTGATGTTATTTACTGGCCTGCATGTTCTCCAGACCTGAATCCAGATAAGGGAACATTAAAATATACATCAATGAATCCAACACCACCAAGTAGTGCCACATACTGCCCAGGGTCTTACTGATGCCCTGATCTAGGTCTGGGAGGAGATCCCCCAGGACACCATCCACTGTCTCATCAGGATCATGCCCAGACATTGTCGCGAGTGCATACAGACATGTGAGAGACATGCACACTACTGAGTTACACTATGAGTTGCTGTGATGAAATTCACGCAAGTTGGATTAGACTGTGATTTCAAGTTTTGACTTTGATTTTCGGTGTGATGTTGAATCCAGCCCTCATTGGGTTGGAGATTTTTGGTGCCCATTGATCACTGTTGCAATGTTTTGTTATCAATGAGTTACATAGTATTACTCAGTAACTATTGTACAAATGAATATTTGTTCATAATGATCTGATGTGTGATTTAAATGTTAATTTTTGAGCAATGTGTAAAAGGGCACTTAGTTTTTAAGAAATCGTTTTAATGTCCAGTGTCCCTTTTTTTGTGTTTTGCCTTTCTTGAATGTGAGAAGGGTGCACTTTAGACATGTAATCTGTTACTTTGCTGTATTCATATTTATAACTGTAATAATTACAATAGTTCATAGGGTGGTTTTATTCATTTAAAAGATTCAAAAATTGATGATTAAGATACACATACTAAGGTAGTGCAAGATTTCTGTTGAAAGCATTTTATATTTTAGTCTTCAGCTGCGTGAAGCTAAAAAGACAAGTTAACAGTTTTCAGAGTCATGTATTTGACGTTTATACAGTAATGTTTATTGTGGTAAAATTTACAGGACATGTGTTTCTTTCCTCTACATTCTATAAACAAAAAGAAATTTGCTTTACTTCTTGGAGCTAATCTTTTTTTTTTTTTGGTTTCTTTTCTTTTAACATGGTCTTTTCATATCTGCTTAAAGCCTTTCCCTGGCGTAGTATTTAAGAGGCAGAAAATAACACTGAGCCAATTTATAATCGCCTGTCTGCTTAACAGGTGGAGAAATTGAGCACAAAGAAAATCATGCATAGACATGAGGAGAATATTTAAATTACTCGCAAACTATCTGGGTGTGTGGTGTTTAATCCCAGGACACTGGTTCCCTGAGCCTTAACTGCTACACTGCCAGGTTCATATTTAGGCATTTTTTAAGTTGTGAGTGTGTTTAGCATGTTTATTGTGGATTCTGTAATTGGTTTAGTTGCTGACCCTTTAATCTCCTACTTTATGATCCTGAAACATTCAATCTGTGCACTAGACATAGAGCTAAGTTCAGAAAAACTGCATGTTCTCGGCCACGTCTTTCTTTCTTTTTGTATTTGGTATCTCTGGATGAAATAAGCCATAGAGTCTCGAGTTTGAATCCTAGAACAGGCTGTGTTTTTGTGAAGTTTGCATGTTCTTCTTGTGACTCTATTAAACGATTTTCCTCATTTTCTATCCCGAGTGTGGTTTGCCAGCATTTGTTGTAAAGGTGTGTGTGTGTGTGTCTGTTTCACTGTAGACTTCAAGTAGGCCCGGTATGAATAGGAGTGAATATGTACCATGCACAGTTGAATCCTGAGCTGGACAATGTGCCTTTCAAAATACTTGCAACTACCTTATTATAAAAATATGCAGCAAACAATAAGCAGGTTTACCAAAATGAGTAAGTTTCAAAATAAAGCAGGTAAAGTGTGAATGTGTAAATCCTAAAGGCAAGAAACCTCCGAATGGTGGTAGTGTTTAATGAAAACAAAAGAATAAAGTGTAGTATGAATAATATGAAAACCACAGTATAATCGAAATGGGGGGAAAAAAACACACAAATGATTGTAGTTAAATTAGACAAAACAGATACAAATTGAATGATAACAATCCTTATCTACAAGTGCATATTTAAGAAGAAAAGCCTAAATGTATCAGTTTCAAAAATGGAGCATAATAGAGTAACACAGTCCAAGAAACTGAATCAAAAAATAACATTCAAACAGTAGCATTTAAATGCCTTGCTGAGAATTAAAAAAAAAAACCAACTAAACTACCAATGGTGATGTGAAACTGGAATAAATGTAAACCAGTAAATTACGAATCATATTAGCATTCCACAAATCAATATGGAGTGAGTATAAAAAATAGTTAAGAATTGCATTCACTTGGAATGGCAAACATGTTTTGAGAATAAAAGCCTTCATCAGGCTAACAATTCATGCGTATATTAAATAAGGCAGAAAACAAACACCATTTATTTTAAAATGTAAGGTGAAAACATGATGCATGTGTTGATAATTACACAGATGCTTAACTTACCAACTGCAAAAGATGGAGGCCTTCTCTTAAGGAAGTATTTCTACACAAGAAAAATGCAAAAGAAATGTGACGATTTTGATAATAGTTATTTTAAAAAGGGCACGAATGCAGTTAATGGTAATTTAGAGTAGAAAGAGAAAAAGAAAAGTCTTTGCCACTAACACCGTGATCTTGTCTTAATTGACATGATAGATAGATAAATATGGCTGGACTGTAACTAAAAACTTAAAAGCAAAACAAGGAAATGATCAGAAAAATCGTGGAGACCACAAAACAGAAAAATATGACATTGAGTAGCAACAACAAGGTCGACTTCACTTTGGGGAAAATATGCTTTGAAATTGAGAGAAACTGAAAAACCAAAACTGCTTGGTATTTGTGGGGAAACAACTGAGGTTGTTGATTTCGGAGTGACCTTGTCAAATTTTTTAATTCAGAAGGCCTCCCAATGCATTGGAGATTGTTGTAGTTGCCACTTTTATAATATGAATTATCGACTGCATATTTTAATTCATGAAGTGAATACTGGAGTTGGGTGAAATGTTTAGAAGTATTGTTTTGTGGAGTTTCCTGATCTAACCCATCTGTTTTGCCTAGTATGATGGCAGATAGTGTGAAAAGGCTTTATATTGTTTAGCATGGGACAAAGGAGTAAAAAATGCTTAGTGCTATAGTCGGTTCTGTGTGCGATATTGTTGGTGACATTAGTGGTGTTGATAGTATCACCTGCCTCAACTGCAGTACAAATGTGTAATGTCTGTCTGCTCTTTTTTTCTTGTTGTTTTATCTATACCACAGATTTATTCTGAAAATGTAACCTTTTTTTTTTTTTTTTATTAGTCCCAATTGAATGTCATATGTTCAAATTCTTTCTCACTGTGCATTGACTGTCGTGGAATGATTTTATCATTTGTAACTAACTGGTTTATGTTTGTTCCAATTTAAACATTATATTCTTTATTTTGGTTTTTCTTGATGTATTTATGTATTTTTAATACATATTGCAAGGAGACTGTAGTCTTTGAAAGTATAACAATTTAAAGACTGAATATTCATATTTTGTAGTATCACTATGAATTCTTGTTTTTGGTAAGGTCCTTGCACTCATTACTGTGTTTTTATACTGAGCTATGAATTTCCACTATTTACTGACTAACTTTAACTGTGGTTACTTTCTCTTTGTGTCAGCACTTTAAAGATCCTTTTTTCATTGCTTGCATACAGAATAGGTCAGCACCTGAGTATATGGAGACACTGGTGAGGTGCTATTCTCCTTCTCACCCACTCGGGTCTACCACTAAACACTGTCTGGTAATGCCACCTTGGCATGGTATCAAGTCTCAGTAGTTGCAATATTTCATCGGGCACTTACTATATTTAGTACTATGATCTCTCCAGCATCTACTGTATTATGAACAATGTAAAAAGGAGGCACTTCCACTTTGGTGGTGGAGGTGTGATGCATTCATGCAAATGGAATACGTATACGTTGTGGGGTACAGCCTGGACACAGACAGGTAGACATGCTGGTTTCACCACACACACGTTTATTTACACTGTTTATGTACAATAGCGTGCACAAAACCCAGTGCCGCAGCACCAATCACCCCTTTAAGTCCAGGCCTCGCAGTCCCAATGCCTTTCTCTCTGGTCCGCCTCCAATCCTCTCCTCCAAGACTTTGTCCTTCTTCCACCTGACTCCAGCCATCGAATGGAGGGAGGCGGCCCCTTATATCCACACCCGGACGAGCTCCAGGTGCTTCCCGACACTCCTCCACCGACACTCCCCTGTGTGGCGGAAGTGCCGGCTGCGCACCCAGAAGCACTCCGGGTGTCCCCGTTCCTCTACCCCCCAAGAACTTCCAGGTGTGGCGCAAGTGCTGAGGTCCAGGGCTCTCTGGGCATTGGGGCGCTCCCTGGCGGTGACCACTGGCCCCAAAAGGGTTGAGCTTCAAAGCTCTGTACCCGTTGTCCCCAAAGCTGTCACCCCCACATGGTCTGGGGAAGGTGCAAGCCTTCCTCTGGTCCTCCTGGGCGTCCAGGCCGGGTCGCCACCCCAGCCATCTCTGACAACAGTATGACTAAATATACAATATTCAGTATGTTATTTTAAAATAAGGTTTGTCAGTCCTCTGCTTCTAGTTCACGCATGGCCCTCCCTCCTTATACCAGTTTCTTTTTTGGTTCATTTTAACACCAACCAACCATACCCTCTAATCAGAAAAGATGACTGAGTGAAGATGCAAAGCTATTATTGATGCTACTTATATTTCCTCAAAGACTGAAGTTGCCAACCTTTTTGGGTTCCTGGTTTCTTTCATACAGTATGTGTTGTCCTGCTTGAAGTACACTTTATTGAATGAGGTGGACAGGTGGTGAATTGTGACCCTGTTTTTTTAGTTTCATAATTTCAATAAGGCATTGAAAACATTTACTTACAGATATGAAAGAGAATTGAATATTTGCCAGTCTCACTTATTCATAAATCTGAAGTTTTCAAGGCAGAGCAATGTGTCTCCAAGTTTGAGTTCCTGTGCTTTGTCTTGATTTGCATCAAAGCTAGTGTGTGGAACCAAAAAAGTTTCTGCAAGCCACAATTTGATGACAAACCGGAAAGATGTATTCTTAATGCCTGGCTAGAATGAAGTTGCCAGTATTATCGGTTATAAAAAGAGTATACATATAGTTAAACCTTTTTTTCCTTCTTCAATTTCTTGTAAGTAGGAGTTAGCTTACTGAGTTTGTATGGATGTCAGTTATTTCTTGAACAGCGAAAAATCAAGTACTAAGTAATATACTGCATGTATCAAGTCTGGCGTTACATCCCTAGCTTTTGCTGTTTCTTTCCTGAAGCTTGATATGTGGTATAAAGCTGCATATGTTGCTATACCCTGTAAACATGTGCAGAAAAATGTATAGTTAAACCTGCCTATTTTTGCAACAGCTGCAGTGCCCTTACATAAAATATTTTGCTTATTTGAAAATCACTAAAGCCACCAGATAGCTGGTGTAGACAGCATGTGTTCAGATGTAGCTCAGAATTATTGGATGGGGAAAAAATGATTACTTTTGTTTTGCCATTTAAAGCATTTTCCATTGTCTCAATACATTGATCCAGAATCTAGGTTTACCCTATTAATTTTAAATCTGTTTATTCTTCTTGATTGATATGATAGTATTTCTAGTCTAGATTACACACCAAAAATTAGATGGATTTCTGTATATAGCTGTATATCTGTGACATGCTTCTAATGAGTCATTTGTATTAAGCTGTCTTTTGCGAGTTCTAATTGAACAGTTATTAAGAAAATAAAGTTGTATAAATCCATCTTTCTAAAGTTTCATCCTGAGAAATGTTAGCATTGGCATACTACTAATTAAAATATGCACGATATATATATATATATATATATATATATATATAATATATAATATGATGTGTGTGTGTTAATGTACACTGTGCATACACATTTGTTGTTTTGGACTGTGTTATTGCTCTAGGTTCAGACATGATCCATCAGCTTCTAGTCGTCTTTGCCACCAGCTCGTTATTTAATTAAGGTTTGCACTGTTCTTGTAGTTTGCAGATATGTATTATGTTTCTAACATGAGTGCTCTTTCAACCTGTTTCTCTGTTATAGAGTTGAACATCCTTTTTAAAATGGCTTTTGCAGCTCAACACCTCATCTTTTTTTCCCACTGTCACCTTATCGTACATTAACTACTGATTTAAAAAAAACCTTCAGAAAAATATTTCAAGATGATTCATTTCGTAAGGATGTTTTCAAATGTTCTGTTGGGTATTTTTGTGCATTATGCATATTTGATGATGAAGGAATTACATTTTATGTACTACTTGGGCAAAAATGAAAATTTGCAGTGTTTTTGAGTTTAGTCTAAATTCCACATTGACTTGGCTTTTTCCTAAATATACAAAGCATTAATCTGTAGGAAGATAATTATTTTGCTGCAAAGTCATTACTTGTTTTGGACTATAGGTGTTTAACATTGTGTTTTATTTTTAATGTACAGGATTTGGGTCTAGAAGGCAGTTCTTTAAGTGATGTTCTCTATAAGAACACTGCATTCCTAAACCTAGTGGATCCCATCTCTCATGAGCTCCTGCTAGGTCTGGCACGGGACATTCAGTGCCCAAAAAAGGTGAGTGACTGTCATGAATACTGGGATCAGTTTAGCTAATGTTAGTCTAATAGCTAATTTAATTCACTCCCCCTTTTTTCTTATTAGTATAATATTTTAAGGCTCTTGTGTTTTTATTCTGCACCTCTGTGGGAATAAAAGGAGTGAGTTAATTTATTTTAAATAACAGCACAGTAATGCATGATTTCCAGCACAGATCTTAGTAATTGCACCCAGCAGGGAGTGTTAGCTCCATGAATGGACCTGGTTCTGAGTTACAATGTCAACAAAATAAGCACAAACTAAACCTTCTTTTACCTTTAACATTCTATTATTGTTTATGTAATAAACCAGTTGGTGTGAAGCTAGGCATTTTGTCAACCATTTACTAGATATTACTGTAAAACAAGCAACTTTCTGAACCTCTTTTTTTTTTTTTTTTTCTGGCAGACATTTTTATAGATTTACTGTATGTAGCACAACAATAAAAAACAATATAAGCCACACATAATGTAAAAGCAAGCATTGTTACACAGTGGTGATAATGATAAGTGAATGTTTTATTTAATTATTGTTCAGTTTTAGATTATGAGGTGAGCCTCAATCTTGCCTGGTAGTCCCTTAGTGTAGTGTTTGACAACATTAAAGACTTTATTTCCTATAATTAGGCTTGTATTGACATCTACTTTGCTAAATTTTTTTCATGTTATTTTTTTAATGGGAAAACTAAATACTTATGCTTGCTTGATTCAAATGATACATTTCAGGCCAGTTTTATACTAGCATTTTTAACCATTTATTGAATCTGGAACCATGCACACTAAAGTTATTACATTTGTTATGTGGATTCTGAAGCATTTTGTAGTCCATTTCCATCATATATTTTAAGACTGGGAGGCTGTGAATGCATCAGTTGTAAACGGCTGTTCTTGGTTTTCATTGAGAGCTCTCTAATGCTGTTGACAGCATATTTAATGTAAAGAGTTCAGAATGCTTGATTTTACTGCACCATTGTCAACCTTTGCAAGGATTAACCTCTTGGACTGTGATTTTTAGGCTTCGCCAATGTGTGTGTTGTGTGTTTTTTGTTGTTTTTTTTTTTTTTTTTTTTGTTTTTTTTCTCTTCTTTTTCACAGAACAAATACACATACATAATGAGAAAATTATTCCAAATAATAAAACAACAATGTCTGTTTGAAAGCTTTTTTGTGCATTTGTAATTTAGCCTTATCCCTCATAATGAATTGATCCTTAACAAATAAGATAGTTATGCAAACAGGCAAGACATACGCCTACACAAAGCTTGGAGTGGGTGTCTCATGAAAATGTAATCTTGGGCCTCCTGTGCTTTGGTTATGAAGACACTGAACTCATAAGAGAGAGGCATTTGCATATTTATATCATTTGCAGCTCTCCAATGAGAAAGATAACTGTCTTTCTAAATAGAAAAAGACCAGTGTGATCTGTCATGTTGTAAGATGTATGATGTTTTCTGCTACGCATTGCTGAGTTATAAAATAAAACTCCTAGCTTTCATGGATCATGCTTCTTCGTTTGTCTGCAAAAGCAACTCGATAATCTTTGTCTCCTCTTTCCCGGCAGAAAAAACGATTGCTAGGGACATAAGTGTTACATTTTTTTTTTTTTTTTTTTGCAAATTTTTAATGACAAATTCTTTTCATCTGTCTTTGATTTTGACATTTGGTTTTGTACACTAATGTCAATCTACTGTAGGTATCCATAATGGTGAGGTATAGTTTAGTTTGACCCTGAAAAATAAAGTTAAGGATTTCTAATAAAATGGTATACATATATATTTGCAAAGAGAGAAGCAGTGACACTGATGGACCAAATTGTTCATTCTTGTTTTTCAGATTTTAATGTTTAAAGCTGATTTGGACAATGGATGAACAGATATACCTGTATAATACAAGTTCTTCATTATTAAGTGTTTAAGTACAATGTTTTCCTTTGACCCAGTTATTTGCATGAAATCTGATTTTAAGTTTGAGACATTTATCTGGGTAACACTTGATGTGTGCTTTGGGGTGGGGGGGGAAAGCTGAAAAGGAAAGGTGTGGATTAACAAGACGTGAGCATCACGAGAGAGAGAGTCTGTGTGACATACATGAGTTTCTATTACTCACAAATGGTCTAGCGATTGGTTCCTCCTGAGGCTATTGCATAATGGAATAAGTGCCTATAAGCACTATATCCAAAACATCATTCTCTGGCATATTATGTTTCAAACCAGACACGTTGTTATTTTTTGTTTTTTTGTATGTGTTTATCATCATCATCATAGTTTAATTTTTCTTTGCTGCAGGAGATTGACCCACTGCGGTCCTCTGATAAGATATGCAGACAGCTGATTTACCACCTAAGCCCACATTCCAAATGGCTGCGACAGAGCATGCCACGAAGGAAATCGCAGGCATGGTGAGTGCTAAATTCTTTGCTTTTTGGAACAATTCTTTCCCCCTACCGACCAATGACAACATTATTATTTATGTATTTAACAACACTAACTAGTGACAATATTCACTTACCTGAAATTTTGAAAGCAAGTAGTCTTTGTGCTAGATTGACATACATAATGTTACTAATACAGAAAATCTGTTTTACAATAAGAAGTATATATACTGTATATAAACTCCTATATCTCTGGAAAGTCTTAATAAATTTATAGTCAACATGTTAAAAAGACTGACACGTGCTGTGAATCATTAATTCAGCAAAATCAGAAACTGAAGACGTTGTTAGAATATTTATAAATATTTCTGATGAATACCACTTTGAATCTCTAACTTGAAACACTGTCACTGTCAGCAGTATAGGAAGCTTATCAAACCAAAACTTAAAAAAAAAAAAAAGCTTAATGAATATGAAATTGTAAAGACTTTCAATTAGTCACCCCCAGTGTTAAACTGCCATCAAATATTATAATAACCTTTTCCTTTTGGTACCCAAGAGCTGTCAGCTCAAGTGAAGGAAATTCAAAAAGCAGTTGTTTTTTTCTGTGTACCATATGAGGAAATTGGCTTGGCAATATACGTTTACTTGAACCTTAAGTGATTGAAGATAATGATATGGTGACGTGTCTTGTCTGAAATGTATTGCTTAAGGCATGAGTATTAAAGCAGGAGCTGCCCTTAATCAAGTAAAAATGCTGTTACTGATTTTTCCCTTCCCTACCTAGTTTTTGGCTGCCTGGATGCATATGACTTTCAGACAATAACAGTACAGTGTGAATAAGCAATTAAACACTAGAATTCTGTTTCAGACTTAAGGAGTTGTAATGCTTTAATCCTGTTATTTAACAAATTCTCTGTAATGGTTTTGAAAGGTATTTCTGTATCTGAAAGCAGCTGATTATTGAAATGTTTGTGTAATAATATATATTTAACCTTTAAATTTTGTATTTTTACTGGGTTTGTTCTTATTTATTTTTCACTTTAACTATAAAAATCATTTCAAAATGACACCTGTATATAGTGTGGCATGGTCCTCAGTGGGGTTTGTGCTGGTTCCTTACAGGTTCAGCATACTTGGTTAAAATCCAATAGCTGGTCATATGCCTTTCATGAGCTTGTGTGTGCTACCTGTTGGTGTGTGTGGGTTGCCTTCACAACTCACCCCTCCCCAAACTCCCCTTCTGTTTTCCAGAACTTCTAGTTTTCTTTCCACACCCTCAAACACATGGAAGTTAGGTTGATATGTGGATAGACTCGTCAATAGATGGTGCCCCACTCAGTGCTGGCTCCTGCCTTGCAATTAATGCTGTCAGAAAAGATTCTGACACTCAATCGCTTCCGCACCTACCACCACAACCCTGAATTGGATTAAGCAGCTTCTTTTGGAAGTTCAGCTTTTGTTGATGTTCAGACTGAATCAATACAAATCAAGTCGCAACTTTTTCACCTTTTTATATAAAATATTTAAGTGAAAAACATTGATATTTAAAATTCAGTACTCTAATTTCATGTGTGCATACCATTTAACTAACAGTTCATAGAAGAACCTTTGCTTTTAAGACTTCAGTAGTTGGGTTCTGCATAGGTCTCTATCTTGATCTTTTTGTCACATAAACCTTATGGGTGTATAAAAGAGTTATCTTTAAATTTGCAATGAAATTCTTATACTGTGATAAGTAATGTAACTTAAAGTAATGTCATTCATTAACTGTGAATCTGGATCTTGTGCTACAGTTGGTAATTAGCCTTCTATCTCATGCCACACTGTATCAATAGTTAATGACTGCATGTGCCTATTCTATATTGTTATTTGATAAGTAAAGCAGGTGGTTGGGTGATATGTGAAAGAAAAAGTGTTTATTAAAAACATAAACTGTATTTCCAAGATAATTGTACAAGTTGTAGATGTGCAGTGTATATAAAAAGTCTACACACCCCTGATAAAATGGCAGGTGGTGTTTGATTTAAGAAAAATGAAACCAAAATAAATGCTGTCAGAACCTATTCCACCTTTATTGCAAAAATGCAATGTATACAAAATAGATGAAAACAAATCGGAAACTGTTTAGTGAAAAAAGGAAAAAAATCCTACAAAAACCCAGTTGCCTTAGTGTGCACGCCACCTAAACTAATACTTCCTTCCAGTACCTTTTGATTTTATTATAGCACTCAGTCTTTTTGGGTAAAGGTCTTTCAGTTTGGCACATCTGAACTTGGTGATTTTTGCCCACTCCTCCTTGGAAAATATTTCTAGACCAGTCAGATTAAGAGGTCATCCCCTGGGCACAGCTGTCTTCAGATCACCCCACAGATTTTCAATTAGATTAAGGTCTGGGCTCTGGCTGTGCCATTTCAGAACATGACTCTTCCTTTCATGAAGTCGTTGTCATGCTGAAAGGTGAAATTCCTCCTCATCTTCAGTTTCCTAGTAGATTCTTGAAGGTTTTGTGGCAAAATAGACTTGCTTGGAGCTATACATGTTTCCATCCACCTTGACTAAAGCCCCAGCTCCAGCAGAAGAAAAGTAGCCTTAAAGCCAGATGCTGCCTCCGCCATGCTTCACTGTGGGTATGGTGTTCTTTTGATAACCTGCTGTGTTTGTTTTTGTGCCAGACATACCTTTTGGAATGTTATATAATTCAACCTTGGTCTCATCAGACCATTGTACATTTTCTACACGGCTGTGGGAGACTGGGTATACCTTTTTGCAAAATTTAGCCGGGTTTGGATGCTTTTTCTTTGTGAGAAAAGGGTGTTGTCTTGCTAGCTCTATATAAAGAATACTAATGATTGTTGTCACATGTAGGGACCAACCAGTACTTGCCAAGAAATCCTGCAGCTCCTTTAATGTTGCTGTGGGCTTCTTGGTGGCCTCCCTGACCTTTTTTCTCCTTGTCTTCTCATAAGTTTTGAATGGACGTCATTGCTGAGCCACATTTTCTTCACATTTTGATAACTGTCTTCACCATACTCCATTTGCAACCCTGTCTTGATTGATACCTTTCAATGATGAGATCCCTTTTGTGTTTTAAAAGCTCTTTGTGGACCCTGGCTTTTTGGAATATGTTGCAACCAAGAGGATATCTGAATAATCCTACATAAACAGCCAAACTTTATCTGAGCTCAGTCAGATCTACTTTAATTGCATTCTACCAAAAATCAAATCTTAATTAATTTTGTTTAATTTGGTGAGTGAATAGATTTATGAACAAAACTTGTATATGAAGCCCATCTGTATAATAAAATGTTTGCTTGTGTGTGCGTTCAGTGCCTCTGAACAATTTGATTGGTTAGTTTCTCTGTGGTTGTTCAGTCAAATGCAATTGAGACAGGAAGTGCCAGGCAGGGCATGTTGACACACATAAGGATAATAAGGAAAGGTATAGGAAGACTGCTGTCAACTTTTCAACACTGAAATTAGATTAGATAAAGTTTGTTAATCCCATGGTGATATTCAGATGCATACAGCAGCAGAAACATAAAAAAAAACAAGGATACATACTTGCAGGATACATAATACTGCCAAACAATGAATGAATCCGTCAATAAATAAATAAATAAAAATAAACTTATAAATTGTTTTCACAGTGGGTACTACCATTGCTGCTAGTCACAGTTTAGACAAAGGCAAGCAATGCATCTGAAAAGCAAGTTTTATGGGAACACAATTGAGAGAGGAAGTGTCGGCCAAGACCGGCTGAGACACCCGAGAATGCTGTAGGATGAATGCTGATGGTACATACAGAGTAAGAGAATTCAAGTAGATTTATATAAAACTAAATAGCGTTTCAAATGAGCGGCAACTATTCACCAGAAGCATCGACTCATGGTGGTTTCCACTGTTGTAGTAAAAATATCACTTTTTAATCTGTTAACTTTGCTTTAGGTGCCCACAGTTCAACTCAAAAATAGAATACAGCAATGATCAGAAAAAAGGATTGTGCTTTGCTGGTGAACGCCACCCTTGCAGAGCTGATAAACTGATTTATACTCTACTGCCTGCAAGGCAGCGTCGTCCAGCAAAGCACCATGTTTGGCCAAACCAGAGAGGGAGAAGCAGTGGAGAGCACAAGCTGGACTGCAGTTGGTCCTGTGTATACAGCAGCTGCTGGGAAATGACTACTTTTGATATTTGGTCTTTAACACTGTATCATAGTGCCATTCTCATATTGTTTGTTTTCAGATTGTGTGGGTGTTTTTTTTTTTTTTTTTTTTTTATTATAAATCTGCACACAATTTAATTACAGTACCTGTTGACTGTTGTGCTTCATAAAAAAGCTTTTTTTTGTTGGCAGCAGCTTGATGTTTCTGGTTTTTTTTTTTGTTTTTTTTTGTTTTTTTAAAGATGTTCTTTAAATCAGTGGACTGTTTTTAATTAGTAATTGTAAGAGCTTTTTAACAGTTTCCAAAAATTCATTGCAGACTCTATTGGGCATAATTTCACATCTGTAGTTGAGTACAAAAACCTTATTTCCATCCTTGAGAAACACTTGACATCCATAAAGAAAACCCATATTGCTTGGTTAGTGGAAAAACCTTAAAGTTAGTTTTGGAGGTGACCAAAAAGTAAATTGGTTCAAATCATACCCTAATAGGGAGTTAGTGTACTATTTTATCAGCTCTTGATGTAATGTTTTCTGGCTTATTGAGTAGATCTAGAAACTGCACACATTTCTTTCCTGGGCGTGTGAAAATCCCCACTGTCCCTTGCCATGCAGGTTTGCAGTACAATTGCCAGACCTTGTGTCAAGATGATCAACCACAACCCTGTGTCCCTTAAAGGGAAACTTTCTTGAGTAGGAGGAACTAGTTTGGACACAGATGTGCTTAGTTAATCGTGAATTGTTAGCCACATTGCAGGTGTTTCATTGGGAACTGAAGCCTCTATCAGGACAGTGGATGCCACTTGCCAGCCCAATGGAATATTGGTATGTCTCTTGCCATTGATCCATGGATATTTTATTTTCAAATTTCCCCTTTCTGCCACCTAGAAATGTGCTGGCTTGCAATTCACCACTCTTTTACTGAGAGTAAAACCCCATTGCACATCTGTTTTTCTAGATGGAATACTGAAGAGTGATTTAACTTAAAGCACCTTGCACTTGATGTAATCATGATTTCATGCAAGTTAGGTTTTCTTTTTCTATATTGGATTAAAAATATATACAGACCCCATGCTTTGCTGCTAGTGTAGCAAATGGTTGCAGAACCTCCAACCAAAATATACCTGTTTAACCATGCCGCCTCTTCTTGATGAAATTTAAGTAAATTCAAACAAAAAGGAACCAATTTACGTATTTTATATATGTAGAAAAATACAAAATTTGTATTCAAATACTCCAAGTGTTGTGTAGATGTTTATTCCTTTAAGATTTATTAACTTGCTTTTTTTATTTACAATGTGAATGAGGTGACTGATGTCAGAGGCTGTTTTGTACAATTTATGTAAAACTATATTGCCAGCATAATGTGGGTTAGCATTGTTGCTAATCATGTCTCCCAGCTCTATTACAGAGTGAACAAGTTCTACTTGACTAATGTGAAGTGACTTTGATAGCCTATATTGTTGGTATTGCTGCTCCAGGAGGAAGTAATGTGATGATAGGTGGAAACAATTCAGCATAGATAAGGTAAAAGAGAATAAAGATACTGGAGAGAAAAGAGTCCAGTAACGTTTACTTGTGCCATTAATGAACCTTGACGTTCTTGCAACCCTTCACCCATTAGGTTGGGGGAAGTTTCTGATTTTATACATTTACTGGGGGCCAAGTTTTTAGGTGTGAGAGACTTGTAGAGTTTCAGTCGCCATTCAGTTATTGTGGCATTTCTTCAGTCAACCTAAAGAATGTATAAAACTTCATCTTTTGGCTGCTCCCATTAGGGGTTGCCACAACGGATCAGTTTGCACTACTGATATTGTTTCTAGAAAGTGAGTTCCTACTTCTGTAATAAGATTAATTTAGCTTTATAATACAACACCCCAACACACCTATCAAACAAACAATTTTTTTATATAAGTAAAATGTTTTTGGCTTCATTTTTTCTTTAAAAATGAACAATTACACTGGTTTAACATTTGCAAAAGAATATTCTGTTACAGCTGTTAAAATCTCATGTACAGTATTATAATTTCCCTGCCCCCCACTCCCCGTAGGAGAATTAATTGTTTATTCCTGCTGTTTGTCCATACTCAAACCCCCCAAATTCTCCCAATCAGATGTTTTAGTAGAAAACAATCACTTTGGGAAATTAAAATAATCTAATCAACTCAAGAGAGAAACATCACATACAACATAAGTGAACTCTCCAAAGGGACCTTTACTACGCAAAGCCTCTCTCTCTTGCTTCATTAAAGTGCTGTGGGTGGAGGGAGAGTGTAATTGGAAATTAGAAAACAAAAAGAAGAAAGTAATACAAGTTGCGGCGTCCAATTTCGCCCAAACATGTTTTAATTAAGTTCTTGGGACCGTATAAGAATAAACGAGTCTCATGGGTTTGGTGTTGTTTGCTAGCCTCTTGATAGATTGACTACTGAGTAAAATACTTCGAAGGTCCATGCACAGTTCTGTTTTATGATATGAAACCATAACCTGCATTTAACATCCCTTTTTTTTTTTTTTTTTTTTTTTTTTTTTTTTTTAACCAGTCCTTTAGTGTTTGTATGCTGTGCGTCATTTGTTAGAAATGCAGCAAGCAGTATGGGTGAAGACCTAACCTACAGTGGCACCAAAGTGCATGCAGCAGAAAACTGTGTCAGCATTAATAGGAAGGGTGCACCAAATCCCAAGGATGGCAGCATTAATAGGAGACATGTACAAAATCAAAGGGTTGGCATTATTAACATGTTTCATGTATAAAATCTGAGTGATGGCAAGAAGTTGTGTGTGTATAATTAGAGGGGTGGCACCATTAATAGGTAGCAAATTAAATAATAGTGATTAAAAAATGTTACTCAGAAAGTAGATTTAAACACCTTTTAACTTAATTTGAGTACACTACTCCAGTTCCTAGATGTCTAAGGACAGATACTACCCCCCTGAACCCCCCATTCTCTTCCACTATAGAATATCTAGTACGTAGTTAGATGGGCCACTGAGCTCTGTAATGCACTGCTATATCATCTGCTTGGAAGCACCTTTAATGCCTGAGAAGCCTTAATATATACTTGCATAAGCTTTGCTGCAAAGACAGCTGCGGATCTTAACAGCTTCAAAGCCAATAATGGGAGTTCTCACTCCTTGTGAGTCACAGTCAAGTTTATGGGGTTTAATGTCTTCGCAGAAGGAAATTTGATGCAGCAGAAAAAGTGGGGGTGGGGGGGGGATAATAAGCCCCAACTGAGAAACTGAGAAAAAGGTTGAATCAAATTTCTGTAACCTGTGAGTATAACATGAGAAGAAGACAGAAAATGTCTGTTTGGGATGGGCAATAAACTTTTACTGTTTTAATGATCTATACCGTGGCATGCAAAAGTTCGGGTACCCTTGCTTAAAATGTCTTATTGTGAAAAGTTAAATGTGCAGAAGATGAACTGATCATCAAAAGACATAAACCTAAAGATAACACATTCCTTTAAATTTTTTTTAGCTAGGTTACATTTTAATTCCATCGTTCACAGGTAGAAAATACCAAAAAAATGAAAAGGTCCTGAATCAAAGTTTGGCACCTGACATGGTCAGTACATAGTGACAACCCCTTTGGCAAGTGTCACTTTGTCTCCAGCTAAGAGTCTTCCAATTCTTAATTGGAATGTATGTTTTGGATCATTATCTTCTTGTAGGACTCATCCTCTTTTTAACTTCAACTTTTTTACAGGTAGTGTGATGTTTGCTTCCAGAATTTGCTGGTATTTATTTGAGTCCATTCTTTCCTCTACCATTGACACGTTCCCTGTGCCACCATTAAACCATTAAAAGATTTAAAAACCAATACAAGGATCTTAAAATGGATTCAAAAACGAATTGGAAGCCAGTGAAGGGAAGCCAAAATCAGGGTAACATGCTCATGCTTTCTTGTGCCAGTTAAAAATCGAGCAGTGGTGTTTTGCACCAGCTGTAGTCGAGCAATGGAGGCCTGGCTAATTCCAAAAAGAAGTGCATTGCAATAATCTACACAAGATGTTATAAAAGCATGTATCACTGTTTCAAGGTTGCACTTAGACAAAAAAATTATTAACTTTTCATAGTCCAGATGAGAGAGGGAGTGAGAGTGCGCCAGAATAAGCAGAGGATAAAGGGGACTACTATGGTAGTGAGCTCTGAGTTCATTAAACAGACTTCAAAACCGCTGCTGTTGTGTGTGCCGCTTACACCTTCAAGTTCTACGGATGCTATGGTTGTGTCCCCAATTGTAGCTTCTAATTAATCTTTTTTTATTTTTCCTCTTGATTGTTACTGTTTTCTGATGATGGATTTATCACACAACTAACAGACTAAAAACAGTAACAGAAATGTGCAAAACTAAGATTGAAGTTGTACACCTGCTTTCTGTTTCTTGTAGAGCATAATTTAAGAATCATCTCACCCTTGTCTTGTCCTAAAACTGGATACATTTACCTCAGATGACAAACATTATGTATTTTACATTGTCATGGATTACTGAGCAAAAGATAACCCCACATTCGTAACCTGTTTGTGGAATAAAGAAAATTAGCCATTAATTCTTCCAGTACCTGTTAATGAGGCAATTCAAGCCAGGGCTGCTAACCAAGTGTGTTTGATTAGTTGATGACCAAAAAAGCGTTGAAACTTTGACAATTCATGGCTAGTAGTAGGATAGAAAGGAGTATAATTATTTCATTTACTGTTGTACTTGTCTGCCTCAGAATTGTTACATTGCCTATGAACTTTACATGGCACAAAGCTAATGGTGTTTAATACGCCTCCTTCTTGCTTGCTTTTAAAGCAGTCTTCAGTTTGCAGTTGACAGCACTGGTAGCCAATTTGGTTTAGCTCGGCTAATTTGATTGGCAGTATGTCTCTATTGGGTTTGCAAACCACAACCTTAATATTTGAGCTTTTCCAGCTTGTGACACAGTTTTTATGATGTTCCTTCATCAATGCTGCACAAGGCTTGGCCCCCCAATTCCTATCAAAGCTACTGCAGAAAAATGAGAATGTACACATCACCCCAATTACTGAGAACAATGCATGACTGACGCTATAGGAGAAAGGCTATTGGCTGGCTCTGTGTGGCACTTGGAGCAGCTGGCTCAGGGCTCTGTCCTCTTCGGTGTTTTTTAGATATGGAGTTACAAATGTAGCATTTGTCAATGTGAACTTTGTCTTTTTTTTGCAGTAGTACAGTGTGAAATTTAAAATATAAAAAAAAAAAAAAAAACATGTTGCTGATGACTTCGTTTCAACAAAAGTTTAGTTGCTGAATCCATGGTGTGGCTTTTCTTTTTCTCCATCCAAACAAGTCTCAGTCCAGAATACATCTCTTGTCTTCTGTATTAATAATTTATGTTCAAATGTATGGTGTTTTGATAGTTCACAAAAACTCCTCAAAATTGCAAATGATTTTTTCTTTATAAGTAGCATTACAGATAATAAGACATCAGCAATTATGTTACATAATTTCAATTTAGTACAGCAACTATGTGATCCCTCAGTAATTGGTTCTGTTCACAAAACGCGGAGGGGGTTGGAGGTGTGTGGCATTTGTGGTTTTAGTAGATCAGTCTTAAGGTTAAAAAATAGGGATATTATGCAACACCACTATATCAGCAAGGATAGGAACCTGATATGCTTGAAAAGATGGCAGTGTTCAATATAATCCTTTTTTTTATTCTTTTCTCATAGAGTCATTAAAATATTCTACTTGTGGTGGTCTTTCTGAGCAAAAGAAATAATCAGCCTTAATGAGCAATTTAAAATGGTCCATTTCTTGTAGCCTTTTGTCTATAAATGAACATTTTCATCACCATTTATTTTGTACATAATGTGTTACAGAACACACTGCAAACTATAAAGGGACTGAGATAGCCATCATCTTGGGAATTAATGTCATTTTAGTAATTTTTTTTTTTTTTTTTTTTTTTTGAAGTTTAGAAACATTTCTTATCATCTCTTTGCTCTTTAGCAAGACAGAAGGTTTCTTTGTGGTCATAATTGCCTTGAGAATACATAGAAGCTGACCTGTGGAGAAGGGTGAGATGCCAGAGTGAAGAGATATGTGGGGTTAAGTGCTTGGTTCTGTTTTGGTGCTCCTCCTCACCTGATGGACCAGACAAGTCCATGTGTCCCTCCCTACATGTGTCAATATTGCTGCTTCAAAAGTACTACGTAAAAAAAAAATGATTGGGCAGCAGCGTTTCTTTCATTGGCATTTGCTGTTAACAGTGAGTTGTATCTAAATTATGCTGTTAATAATCTTTACTGTATATTTTCATAATTTTGTTTTTGTAAATCACTTTTTTTTGTATTTTGTGTGTATGTATATATAAATGATTTTTAATAACCCTAATACATTAGTTGTAAATATGATGAAACACTTTGAATGTAGTGATTTTGGTATTTATTTAGTTGTTTTTTGGCTTAAACATATATTTTTCCTAGTTAGGATTTATAATTTACTATTAGTTTAAGACTTCAGGGAATTCTTTTTGAGCTGATTATTATCTTTTATAGTTTTGTTCTATAAAGTGTCAACATTATTTAACATTGTCTAATGTTTACTGCAACTCTGCTTTGTTTCCTTGTGTATGCTACCATCTTGCAATTCTGTTTCTACAGTCTGAAGGTTAAGTGCTGAGGGCTTGTCCTTCAGTGGTCACTCTTGTTGCATCATGGATGTGACACTTTATAAGTTGAGGCAATGTTCATTCTGATCATCGGAGATTGGTTATTACTCATCCAAACAAAAAAAAAAAACTTTTACAGTGCTTTAGTTTTAAAAAATACAGTTTGACTCCACATTCTGCTTTTGACTGATTTTTGTTTTATGTATTGGGCTTTGGTGGTTCAGTTAAAAGGCTTTAGAGTCCTAGTTTTTGGTCTGTCTCCATTCTGACCTGAGTGTCATTTTTGTTTTTTTTTTTAAGTTTTGATTGTTTTGTCACTCTTCTTTCTTGCTATACACACATGAATTGGACTTGTTTGTTTTATAATTGTATCTTTTTTGTGTGTGAATCAAACCTAAATCTGTTGATGAATGGGAAATTTATGAGCAATTATTGTGGGTTGGAGTTGAGATTAGGCATTATATATACTCTTATTTCCTTTGCTATCCTCCTCCTACCCCTTAAAACACTTCTTTCAACGTTTAAAATTTTATTCAAATTTTTTTTGTGCCTTAGATAATCTTTTTACCTTTTGATTACTTCTTTATATATCCAGTACACCATTAGTCCTTCACTTCACCCACAATTGCACCACATTCTGATACTGCTGCCCTATGTGGGTATAATTTGCCAGTAAGCTTTGTGTCTCCATTTTATCTTGAGGGTTTCAGTTAGCTATCTATATCATGCAGTATAATATTCATATGGCATAAATGTTTCATAATATAAATAAGTATTTGTATGTAAATTTTGAGAATCTAATGAATTAGCTGGATGGTCCTCCTGTCAAGATGAGCACAAGCATTCAGAAACACGTGTGGTAGTGGCTTTCAGAAGCCATTCAAGGTGTTTTCTGGTGTAGCTGCTTGTTTTTGTCAAATGCTGATTGAGATGCTCCCAAATAAGTAGCACAGATTACACCTGTTGGTCTTGTTAATTAGATGCCATGCTTCACAAAAGAGCATTTCTCTTGGGGGGGGAGGATAAAAAGGGATGCTCTCTTGTAATCCTTAAGTGAATATGCATATTCACTCTTCATGTTTAACCCTCCGTGTTTTCTTAGAAGGGCAAATCTGTAGTACAGTAATACAAAGTGCAACTGTGTAATGCAGATTTAAAGATTAGAAATGGTTATATAAAGACATTCTCTTTGAATGAGAGCATTATTGCACAGTCCTTTTTGAAACAAGTGCACAAATAGAATTACAATAATTGTAACGAGTGATTATTGCCTTTATGTTTTAGCAGTTGTCTGTCTGTTTTTTTTTTTTTTTTTTCTCTCTTACTTCTACAGTGGAGTATGGCAGTAACGCTGATTACACAGACAGAACAGTGTACTGTTTGGGTAGTTTCTGTATGGTTTACATTAGAGCAGAGGTGGGATACCAGTGCTGATTTTAGACAGTGTCTTTATGTGTACTACAATTCTCGGAGTCAAACCCTTAGCTAGGTTGGCTATCAAGTGCAGGAGTCTTATTAAAATTGCAAGTTTAATCACTGTGTGAATTTTTAAATCCTCATTTAAACTGAGTTGCCTGGTTGAAACAAAATGAAAGCTAGACTGACCTGTGTGTGTGTGTGTGTGTGTGTTTTTTGGGTGTGTGTGAGTGGGTCAAGCAATGAACAGAACTGTTTTCTGTCATTGAACCATGTGCCTTATGGATCAGTTTATTTAAAAAAAAAAATATATATATCTATATGATAATATTCATATCCTAACTGTGGATACTTAAACCCTACACCTATATAAGGTTGATTTAACTATCATACAAATATGTGCAGCTACTTTGCTTGTGATACTGTATAGATGGTAACTTTTCACTTCAATCTTCACACCCTGGTAACTACCACTCACTTTACACAGGGATTACAGATTTCATTACTCACTTGCTGCAGTTTGTTTCTGAATGTTTTGACACTCTTAGAATGTCAAATTTTATAGTAAGCAACCAGTCTAAATTCATGTGTAACTGGCAACTGAACAACGCAGAGTTGCAAACTCTACATGCATTCAAAGACATCAGTGACACTTAACTGTTAATACGGAAGGTGGGCATGAGGTCATAGCCCCGTATGGCAGTCAAAAAACGCGAAGTATAGTCAACAGGACCATTTTATTTAATATTGTTTGATTGGAATAATAACACATTTTATTTATATAGCATCTTTCCCATTCTCAAAGTGCTTCATAAATATTGAGAAGGGCAAAACAGGAATAACTTCAGTAAATAACATTGGGCGGAAACTAGTCTACAGATAAACCGTAAATACTGCAAGTGAAACGTAACAATCTAATTTAGAGAAAAAAAAAACTGTAAACTAGAATAATATGCAAGTTGCTTTACAATAAAAAATTAAATGCAGTGTGTTTGTGTCTGTTACTAATGCACTTTTTAAATGGAAATTGGGTTTCTGTAATGCCATATAAACTGGTATTTCAGTTACAGAAATTGGGTTATTGGTCTCTGAGAAACCAGGTTAACAGACATAGACATTGGTAAAAGTAACCTGACACTTCATTAATATTGTTCTGTTACTGGACTGCACATGGCATACACTTTTCTACTTGGCTTTGCAGTTGAGCCTTGCGAAGGAGCAGTATAGAGGTTTGTTTACTTCTTGCTTTACATCAAGTGCTGCTGGGGTAATAATGCAAGTATTTTAACTTCCATAATGTAAGTATTGCATTAGATTACTTTCTGTTTTAAAGATTATTTGGACTATCTAATGCACGTTACTTTATGCATTCCTGCTCCTGAGGTTATGCTGCTGAGCTTAGCACTGAACATTCAGCTAATCAACATAACTTTTTTACAATTTCTGAGATACTGAGACAGAATATCTCAACCAGGTGAAGAAATAATATGACCTCCCGAGCATTTGCCTCAGGAAATGATCTTGTAAACATTTCTACATGTGTGTAAAGCTAGCACATTGATAGTGATACGGAGTACCATACCATTATAAGGACATGGGCAGAGAGGGTGAACTGAGAGAATAGGAATGTCCACGTAAGATGTGCTTCTGAACCTATGAGTTTTAAATTGCCTTGTTAAAAAATTAATTCAATCACCAGATTTAATTAATTTAGAATAGGCATTAGAAGAATAGGGTGCAATACAGAAGAAGGCTTTATCCCCCTTAGAGCATGACACGATTGCCAGCATCAGTGGAGCTGAGTGGGCAGATACTACTGCAGTGACGCAGGAGTTTACTGATATAGTCTGGTGCAAGACCATTTTTAGCTTCATAGGCTAGCAGTTTATCTTTAATCCTAGAAGACACTGGGAACCAGTTCTGAAGGTGAAGAACAGGCATTAAGCGCTCTACACTGCGGATCACAATCGGGATTCTTGGGGCAGTGCTGTGAACTAGCTGAACCTCTGATAACGGAGCTTCTCTGCATCAGTAAAGCATAAGTTTTGTTTTAGTTCAGTTTTAAGATTTGTGTTCCATCTAGCCTTGAAGAGTTTATGAATAATTGCTGAGATGAGAGATGTCTGACCATCCTCTTAACACTAAAATAGATACAAATATCAGAGTTTAAAATAACCAAGCCCAAGGCTATAAATAGAATGACCCAGTATGCACATGAAGGCACATAAGAGCAAAGGGAAGTCCTTGTGTGACTGACACTAAGCAGGACCTGCCCTTTCCAAAACTGACACACTCTTACCTGTTAGTTACATAGAACTTTAACCCATGCAGAACAGTGCCAGAGATACAGAGGATGGTCCCCATTCTGCACTGTGGAGTATCATGACTATTAGTATCCAATGCTACACTAAGGTTTGACAGAATTAATGTCGTTATTTTCCCAGATACCTGCCATAAGTGCATTATTGTAATAGTCTGTGAAACTGCAATGCAGTGTAAAACTAAGCAACTGGTTAGTTGTGAAGGCACAGCACACTTAACATCTTTAAGTAGAAAGGGGGTGTAATTTGTCCAATCATCCAGACAAGTTTTGTTTTTAAAGGGAACATTATGAGGTAATGTATGTTACTTATGGAGTAGGGCCATTGATAAGGGATGCAGTACACAAATGCTAGCCTGATATACAGCGGCCCAAATCTTGGTCATCACCAGTCAGAAATATCTGGTGTTTTTGGTTTTTGCTTAGTTCAGTTTTTACTTTTCTGTTGTCCTGCAAGATCAGCTGTTGTCTGTTTAACAATTACTGTAGTCATTTTCTACATATATAAAATTATTGTTCTGTATGTCTTTTTAATATTATAATTAATAATATGGCTGTACTCTGACCATAATGTGTTCAGATATCTATCATTCATATATATATATATATAATATATATATATATATATATATATATATATATAAAATACATACACACACACTGTATATCACCTTGTCATGCTTCACTTTCCAGGTTTAAGCTCCATGAACAGACCATGGCCTAATACTTACACTGAAAAATAAGAGTTAGCAGCTTATTAACTGTAAAGTCTGCATGTGCTTCTTTCACATTTACTACTTTAAGGCGTTGTGCACTAATAATACCATTTTAACTAAAACTTATAATGTAAATCTTGTGTTTTAATTATTTATCATGGCTAATATTGGCTAAGGAGATTGGTCACGTTCTTATAAGTTAAATAATACATACAATGTATGTCTTTGTAATTTTATTGTTTTTGTTAAAGTCCAAAGGGATATTTAACCAAAAGGTCCATTTTTAGAACTACAAACTGCCTATAAGAAGCCTTGGGTGAACACGGTGAACTGCCACATATCTGACTGACAACTGAAACCTTGCTAATCTGTACTCCCAATCAGGAGATTCTCAAAACATACTGCAAGACAAAAATTGATTTGAGTAAGAAATATTTTACAGCATCGCTCTGTGATCCTAATGTTTAAGTTGGTTAAGTACATGGATGGATGTAATAACTCCATAATCTATAAAATATCTTTGCTAATTTACTATGTAGCAAGCAGATAATTTTATTAGCCTTATTTATATATAATATTGTTGTTTTTGTTTGATTGTAATAACCATAGAAACAGACTGCACAAACTGGTATTTTAGGATGTGACTTGCAGATTGGTGCGTGCAGAGCTGCAATCCCAGTTACCTTTATCTGATACAATCTACATGATTCTAGCTGGGAGTAACCAGTCAAAGGAAATGGAGGCCAAAAGGGTGGCAGAGTAAGGACAACACCCTCCATGACGAAGTGCTTTGAGAGGCTGATCCTGGGACACACTAAACAGAATATTCCAGGTAGTCCGGACTACCTTCAGTTGGCATAGCATTACAATCAGTCCACAGAGAATGCCATAACCCTTGCACTTCATGGCACAACTGGATGATAATTGCAATTTCAGAGTCCAGTTAATAGACTGCAGCTCAGTATTTAATACTGTTGTATTCTTCTCTAATTTTAAATGCGTTTTTCTTTGCATTTCCTTGTATAAAGTACTTTGAGCTACGTCATTTGTTTGAAAATGTGCTATTGAAGTAAATGTTAAATGTTGTTGCAACATCAAAGCTGACCACCAGGTTCCTAGACGTATGAGTTGATTCTGCCACGTGCCTCTGAATTTTGAGTTTTTCTTACTGGCAAGGCCCCGGTATTGTGGATTAGCAGCATCACTTCCACCACAGTGATCCTTAACACCGGCACCCCTGTATAGTGTGCTGATCCCTTGCTGTACATACATAGATAAAATATTTGTTATAATACAGTATGTTGTTGTATGTATTGTTTTTTCTGTTTTTATTGTACTACAGTTACATCTTTGTTTTTTTTTTCCTTTTTCCATTGTACAATAACAAACTGAAACATATTTAATTTGTGGCATTTTTAGAGTTTTGGTAAATTGTTCTCCACCAAAAGCAGTCAAAGTAGATCACTTCCTTGTTATGAAGTATTTTATATTAAATTAAGTACCTTTTTGATTATAAGGGTATAATTAGCATTTTATTAAGTCTAAACTCCCCAAATATGTATTTTGTTGTTCTTTCACAGTATTGTCTCTAGACAGGGCTGTCCTCACCATATTAGCGTGTCTTTTTGTTAGTATGGTTTGTCTTGTTGTAGGCCTCTGCTGGTGAGAAATTGGCACTGTGGTGCCTCACTTTTAATGCTTTGCTTGTATGGGTGAAAGATTTACTAATTAACAAGTAAATGTGTGCATATTGGATACAGCTGATAATGTGTCCATCCACCCATCCATTTTTATATTGTACTTTAGTCCAAAACATCATAGGGAGTTGTAGCCTATTCTGACAGCACCAGATACAAAGCAGGAATAAAACCTGGATGGGGTGATGGCCCCTTGGAGGGCACACACTTTTATGAACACACATCAACACTCACTCTATAAAGCCAAACTGAATGTGGGAAGAAAAGTGATATGCTTGTTGAAATCTTTTATGAACATGAGGCAAACACCAATATTCACACAGATGGTGTTTGGACCAGTTTCTTGAAGCTGTGGTGCAGTGGCACTACCACTGTATCCCATTACCATTTACATAATATATACCTAAATGTATAGTGTGTAAAAACCAATAATTATATTGATAAACATAGCTGAACTAGTGAGTGTGGAGAAGTGGATTTATGTATTCTGTGCCTTTTTGTAAAGGGATATTTTTGTAAAATGTAAATCATTAACTAAAGAGGTCGGCATGTACGTTTTACAGTGTCAGTGAAGGACAATCGTAATACAAGCAGTCTTGTATTTTTAAACATTAATTACATGTGTTATCCTATTCCTGAAATCACTTGTACAATTACCTTGATATTTCAGAGTTGCACCCCTATTTCTGTGCACTACAGACAGTATAATTAGGACTAACATTCTCTCAAAATACTCCAAAGTTATATTTGCCATAAAAGAAAGAACTCCCTTGTCATTCATTTGTATAATATGTTTTAGCTCTTATATAATCCATTCATTTTCTTTTACAAGTACCTGGATGCCATTCTAGTGTGAGGCCACAATCTCAGAGTCAGCTCTAAAATGGACACCACTCCATCACAGATTCATGTCTGCTTTAACCTTTAATATTAGAATTAATTACACAATATATTACAGGGTCAAAGGCCAAAGGGTCCTTGTGGACATTTTATAGGCCCATGGACACTGGAAATAACAGAAAATGGATAAAATTCAGCTACAATTCAGAGTCAAAAAAAGAAATTACAGTGCAACAAACCAAAATATTTAACATTCTGGAACATCAGACAGTATAACAAATGTAGAACAGAAGGATTCGAGAGTGTGTCGAGGTTTAGTGCAAGGCCGTAGATCAGAATTGTATACGCAGTCCAGTGAGACGGTGAAGATTGACCAGAGTAGGGCGCTTGTCAACAGGTCTGTCAAGCAGCACGTGTGTCTGAAGAGTATTAAAAATACTGGATGTCTAGTGCAGGGTTGAAATATATTTGAGATTCTTGTTGATTGGCTCCAGCAGACCCCTTGTGACCCTGTATTAGGATACAACAGGTTGGGTAATGGATCGATGGATGTTTTGTATGACGTGTTGGGTGCCCTTAACAACTCTTGCTTTGCTATTGCCATACTGTTGGCATCTACAGTAATTAATACCTACATGGGTGTGTTTTAATTTGCCTTCAGATTTAATTGTAATGGTGTTGACTGTAGTTTTAATCGTGTTTAGCAGATTGAACATCTCTATTTTTCTTGATAGTCTTTCCATGGTCTAAAATAAAATTGTTTGTTTGGAACAAGCTTTCTGCTTTATTTAATATTCTTGTTAGGTTTTGGAAGACCTAATCATCACTTTGGACTATTTTATTAGTCCAGAATGACAATATTTCAAATGTGAGGGCTGATTCAATGTCCTCTAGTTGCCATGTGCTTGGGTGTCATTCCTTATAAAGCTCCTTCAGTAATTAGGCCATGACATAAAGGCAGCAGAAATAGATTTCCAGGGGCCACACATGCATTCAACATTCTTGTGAGAGATGAAAGGCTCTCATTTGCAATAATCCCAAGGGATATAAAATGATGTTTGCTCCTTCTGCTCTCAAGGTCAACCCATCAGAGAGAGAATCTACAGTATTCAGCAGAAGAAGCCAAGGATTTAGGGAAGCAAGAGGGACATTTCCAATTAAAAGTTAAACAGAAAGGTCTGTGTTGTCTTATCAGGCTGTGACGGGATTGTTTCTAATGAATATGAGAAGGATACCACTTTTTTGGCAGTGGGGTGGGGGATGATGTCTGGTGGAGAGGATTATGGGTAAAACCCTGAGAGGGCTCAGCTTTAATCTCCTTGGCACGTGTCAGCTTAACACTGGTGACAAACTCTGTGGATGGCAGTGAGTACACATCCTGGCAAAAGAGGCCATTGAAGTCATTAAGAAAGAGAGATGATGTGTTTTTATGTTCTTTTCCTACTTTAAAGTAGTGTTTGAGAAAGATGTGTGCTGAATTAGTTTTAAATATTTGTTATTTAAAACTGTAATTGCTCCCCATCTGGTATTGGTCCCTGCCAGTGCCTGTATTCAATTATATTAGATAAAATAAACTTTGGGAATCCCAAGGGGAAATTGTGACGCACACAGCAGCAGAAACACAAAACAAAAAAGGTGGAGACTCCTAGAACAAAGAATACAGTCAATTGATGTATTAATGAATGTGCAGGATTAGCTCTGGGCTCTGTGACCTTAAATTGCATTACATTTAAGAATATTATGCTATTTAACACTCTGTCCCATGCGAGTGTGCATTTTAGACCCCTTTGCAGATTGAGAACAGCTGGGATATTAGGTGGAATCTTGGCAGACATTTTATTTAAATCCATGTATCATCTGTGCTCTCGAGTTCAGCCAGTCTTCTGACTCATTTCTCTGCAAATGAGGCTCTGAATTAATGTTGTGAATTGTCGCAACTCTTGTAGTTCCCAGTTGACTAATGTGAGTTGTGCTCTCATCGCTCCTGCTGTGTGCTGGTTGTGATGATGAGAAGAGCAGTGAGTGTCCTGTTTTTGTCACCAGGTGGATTGTGTGGCCTGTCCCTGTATGAGCTGTGCAGGTTGAGGGTTTTGTGTACTGAGAACATCTTCACCCCAACAGACTGTTCATTTGTCTTGAGCAGGGTATTCTAATCATGAAGTGTCACACTTTTTGCTACTGCAGTACTCATTTTATTTATTTTTTTTTCCCCCATTTTTCAGCCTGAAAACAACTTTGCAAAAGAAAATGGCCAGTGATGCAATCGACTTGTCTGGGATCCCCTTATCCATCAGGGATGTTCACCGTATAGGCTATTATGTGCAGAACAATCGGGATGGAATTACTGTGGTTGACTTGAGCTTCACCGAGCTGCATGATGACCACCTGCGTTTGCTCCTGCCTTTCTTTAGTTCCTTACCCAAACTGACTAACCTAGCTTTAAATGGAAACTGGTTGACCTTGGCCATTGTCAAAGAATTGACCGAAGCCCTCAAAGATGCAGGCAAGTTCCCTTGTTTGTCCTGGATCGACCTGGGAAATAATGTGGACATCTTCACAATGCCTCAACCCCTCCTGGTCGCATTACGCAAGCGGTGCAGCTTGAAGAGCAGCCTACCCACCATTTATGAGTATACAGAGGGACAGCCGTACGATTACAATCTGGAGACATCTCTGGAGGAATCCAGCCAGTTCGAGGATGATGAAGTCTTCAACAATGATGAAGAGGTTTCACACATCTGGGTGACATCGGATAGATGCATGTCTCCTAGCCTTATGCTCCAGTGCTGTGAGAGGTGATAGCTCTGCCAAGCCCATGGTTTTGAACACTTAAAAAGTGTTCTCCTATTTGTTTGACACATGTATCGGCACCTCTGAGTTAAGGCCATACATTTGAAAGCTTGTCCCAACACAGCACCCATAATTCATGTCCTGATTTAATCCAGAGTAGCCAGTTACTTGCCGTGCACCTGGAAACGAGACGACATTTTACTGGCAGCTGAGAGGTTTTTCAGAATGATCTCTTTCTTGCATGGCAGCTGAAGATTTCTAGTTAAGTATGAGGACAGTTGGTTTGCTGTAATTTATTTTTCTTGTTTTAAAGGGCTTATTCGCAGACCATTTTGCAGAGAAGAATAAATTGTGCAATTTTAGCTGTTATGCCAAACTGACTGAACCACATTTCTGCCCAGAAGCCTGTCATATGGGCCATCCGCTCTGACTTTGTGTGTGTTTGTGCTAAACCTGCCAGCAAAAGCAGCATCCGCAACAGAGCTGGCTCGTCTTCATAGCAGTCAGTAACGTCGCTCGCACTTGGTAACCCTCGACCTGTCATTACTAGTGCTCACTAGTGGAGACCGTGTTTGAATACGTATGTGATGTTGTTTATCGTATGGAACACTGTGCAAAAAAAAATCTCAAGTCTTTCCTGCAATTTAGAATCGGACGTCTTGGAGGCTGGAGGAAACAGGGTGGGGTTTGGGGGGGGGTCTTATTTATTTATTTATTTTTTTAATACAATAATTGTGTGCCATTTGCACATGAAACTGTGAAAAGCTCCTGAACAAGGAGGTGATAAAGCCTCCTTACTGCCATGCATTGCATTTGAAATTCTGTTTTCAAGGAAATTGTTGATAATGCCAAAGGTGACTAAGATGTTCCCAAAAATTTGCATCAACAAGCTGTTAGAATCCCAAAGGATTTTTTAAGACTGACTTGTTTTTTTCTTTGGTACTGTAGTTTGTGTTTCTTGCATTTAACGGAGGACCCTTGCTTCCTGATGAAACTTTTCTTTAGAGCTTTTCCTCAGAATGGAGGTGCTTTTTAAGTTGTTGGTGCCACACTGAGGGCAGCGTGCAGTCTGAAGGTTTCTGGAGTAGTAATGACTACTTTGGAGCAGGCCCGGTTCTGCCGGTCGTGCAAAGGGTGCAGGCACGAAGGTGGCCGGACCTGTCCTCAACAAAATGCAGGCTCAGCGCGGGACTTGTCTTTTCCCATTGAATGTCGGTAAGTTGCTTCAAAGAAAAACGGGCAAATCACAACACATGAATTGTGGCAGCTCAAGTATGCAGCGTATCAATCAAAAGTTTTTGTAGTGTTCAGTGTTTGTTTCTACAATCTTTGTTATTGTTAAAAGCGCAAGTTTAAATAGAATTTTGGAAGTTAAATTCGTTAAAGTTTTCTTCTACCTATGAAGACAGTTTCTTGAAATTTTTTTTTTTTTGACATTAAGGAAATTGCAAAAATTTTAAATACACTGGTTTAGAAAACAAGTGAAGGTATTATAGGGTGAAGGGGCGGCTGAAATTAAATGGCATGATGGTGGCGTCACGTCTAGGACCGGAGCAAATTAGATTTTCCTTTTTTCTTTTTTTTTTTTGGCACTAGGATTGTGATGAGCGTTGACCTTTTGAGATGATGACACTATCTGAGTGAGGCCTCCCCTCAGTTTGTTGTTTAAGGAATGGTGAGGGTGACTTTCCTGAAAGCTCAGCAAGTTGCCAATGGTCTGTGTGGCACTTACTGAAAAGGGGTCCCCGCGGCCTGCCTCGTAAGATGCTGCATTATGCATACCATGGATTTACGGGGAAGAGGCTGGACTGGATTCATAACCGCAACAGAAATGAAAACCAACATGAGCCCGGGATGCCACGTCCGATATACACGTCTGTTTTTGGTGTGTGTTCGCCTGGGCTCCATCGAGTAAGAAACAAAGCCTTTTGTGGTAACACATGGAAGTTTAATCTATGCAAAAGAAGTGACACGGTACTGGTAACTTGATGCATAGAATATTTGGGGTGCGCCATGGCAGTGTGCTGCTGTTTGGCAGGGCTCCTGATAGTTTGTATTTGATGCCCTTGTAAGATGTGTAAGCGATTTTGCTGGTGTGCCAGAAGTGCCAACAGATGACCGAGAGATTAAAGGACTTTTTCTTAAGCTGTGTTTTGGTGGGCGCCTGGTGTTGCACCCACTTTAAGTGACTTTATGTAGGTTTCCTGTCTTGGCCATTTGCTTGGGTTAATCTACTTTGTGATTTGCACTGAGAGGAGTGATGGAAGTCCCTGGGGATGTGCACCAAACTCGCTGAAGGGGATTGTGTGGATGTTTAGTGAAACTGGATGGTGAAGGTATATAAAGAAGTGACACCTGCAATGCTTTGACTGTTATAAGTACTATCTGTCCAAGCAGATAAGTCAACACTAGGCTTCCTGAATGAACCTCTAAATGTCTGAGTGTTAATGGCTACCTGGTTGTGTTTTTGTTGTGCAGGGTGAGAGGTGGATAATGGCGATTTGAAATGAAGACTTCTGTACTGCCGGCTTTGCTGTATAGACACAAGTGAATGGCTGCGTGACCTGATGATGACTGTGGACGGCCAGCTTAGCTTTCCCTGCACGCTGTTAGTGTACGTCTTGACGCTGTCTGCTAGTGTTGATTTGAGGACACAGTCAGTATAATCCACCTGGATTGTACTGGTATTTCTTCATCTCCCTGTCTTTTCATTCCCATTTTGGTGCCTGCCCAGGTTGGGTTCTCCCACACACCTTCATAAATGTATAAATGTTCTTTTTCGTCTTGATCACTGGCGTGCTGGAAACTTGACTCCGATTTAGAAATGGTGTCATTCACCCTGTTAACTGGATGTCTCTTCCTTTACCCATTCATTGGTGTTGGCTTATTTTTTCGCTTGATGCAAAAAGTTAAAGTTTGGACAGTTTCCTTTGACTGGTTTTGTTTCCCTTTTCTGTTCCATCCTCACTGAAGGTATATGTCAACTTCTCTCACATTTGGACACAAACCTAACCACTCCATAAAATCTGTGCCTACCAGAGCCTGTTCAGCACATCTTGTCGTTTTGTACTGCAGAGTTGACTTTTGTTTTTTTTCTTTTTCTGGTAGACTTTCTCCAGATTTCTACTGATTAAAACTCCACAAATCCTTAATATTGGTGTGCAGCAAATTTTTTTGTGTCTGTGCTTCACTGCCATGTTTTACAACTGTTAGACACTGCTGTGCATCAAGAAATGAAACACCACTGCCAATAACCGCTGACTCCTTGTGTCCAAAAACAAGCAGGCACCTTAGTGGCCTTGAGTGACTGACTAGAGTAACCAATCACCTGAAAAACGATCATCTTGTGACCCTTTTGTCCTGAGCAGGTTACAAACAGATTATTTCTGAGCACATTGACACTAAGCTCGTCTATTTTTCCCCCAACTACCAATGTCATTCAGGATGAGATTAAAGTGATCAGACCTGGCAGTGCACTTGTGTTCATCTCCCAGTCGACCTCCTAAGCAATGTGATGTGGTTGATGTACGGACCACGTGTTCACTGTGCAGCTCAACTGTACTTAGTCATAGTATGCTGCTATGCTGCAAATTCACAAAGATGTACTGTGCGTCTCCTCCTGTTGTCTGTGTCACACCATTGCGCCTCACCCAAAAATCGGATCACCGTAAAGATGTTTGTACATTTATATGCTGTATCTTTAAATCATCCCAGTAGTGGGAAAGTGACAACCTACTTATAGGACTAGATAGTCGCCATGTCTAAAAGTGTGAATGTAACTGGGGTATTTTATTCTGAGACTTTTCTATGTATATTTGAAGCTTTCCCTCTTTTTTGTGTCTGCTGAAATTGTACATTCTTTAATATAAATACACTTATTAATGTATTTCTACTGTGTTCAATAAACCGATCAAACCTCTGCTTTTGTGATGTCTGCTTCTACAGTGGATCATATGGCTTCTTGACAGACTGGCGTTCTGGTCAATCCAGATGTGAGGTGTTACACGAGGAGATTCAGGCACAAGTAGAGTCGTAGAGAAGTGAACAGGGGGAAGCAATGCATTTGGTTTCTTGGCCCCCCTATAGTGACCTTACTTTCTGTGTTTTGCTTCTTCAAATGTTTTCAGAGTGTGTGGTGGTGTGAAGAAGCAGGCTGGAATCCCGAGCCTGTTGTGTTTCTCATAAGAGGAGTCGTCAAAGGACATGTGGGATACACTTGGAGGGCTGATAGTAATGGGGTGGAGTGATCTCTAGGCAACTCACTGAAGGCCGAGTTGAAGCTTTTGGCTCTTTACATGCTGGAGGCACATGTGGATTGGGTGGGGTGGCACAAAATGGTAAGAAATAAAAAGTCAAGAATTGTAAATCTGCTTGTGCAGCCTGTAGCCGTTACTGGCCTTTTTAGTCTGCTGAATCTAATAGAGTTTGGTGGTACAGCCTGGTGTGGAAATGACGTACAAGAAAAAGATGCTGGGATGTGAACAGGTGACCTTGTGGAGGACACGAGCGCCACTGCCCATGGCTGAAAGCCACCTCAAGAAAACTAGCTCAAGATGACGGAGAGGGGAATCCCACCACTTGTTGTTACACCATTGAGGGGAGAGGATTAAGTGCAGGCATCCCAGAATACCACGCTTGTGGCTGCGTTAAGGTAAGTCGAGATGGTAACTGTGGTGCCACTGCTGGTGACGGCTCATACAGAATGAGACCCTGATGCTGTGGCGCCCCCTGCTGTGCAGTCTGACCGATCCATGTGATGAAATGTAATTTCAAGGCTTGGCTGCTGACATTCTCTGTATATTACAGAACTCTAACTTTATAATCATATGTGCATGGTGTATATATCATTTTATTTCTTCTTGTGTGTGTCCCTTAGTTTTCTTCCAGTCATTAGCTCTGTAATTTGTCTTTATTTAAGTCCAATGTTTTCTACTCAATCGTGTCTGACCTTATCGAGTGCGGTGAAGTACTCCTTGTAATGTGATGATTAAATCTGGACGTGTTCCTTCCTCGCCTACCTTAAAATGTAATGAGTAATTATCTTTTTTAAATATAAATACCATCTTATTAAAATAGACATTTTAAAATATTTATCATGAAAATTGGGTAAATATTATACTGCCTGCTATTTCTACTTTTTTTTTTTGGGCTTTGTGTCTTTTGTTGCCGTTTTTATAGTTTGCCGTTTTGGAGGAGATATACAGGCTAGAATTGCACAGGGCCACAAACTCCAATGCTTAAGTCGAATGAATGGATGGACATGTGGAGAAGGCGTCATGAGGTAAGTAGATTTGGGTTTTCTGCTGAATGGGATGAGGTTTACTGTAAGTACATTTTGCTGCAGAGTAGAAACGTTGGTAAGATGTTCAGTACTCTGTGTCTGTCGCCATACTCCTCATATGGCCACCCATCAGCATCGTGAGCTTTGTTTTGCTCCTTAATAGGAGTTCATTGCTTTTATAAACCCTGACATTCTCTCACTGTGGTGCTGTATTTACATCCCTTTGTTTTACGTTTAAACCTCCCACCTGTAGTCCAGCGCCTGCCTTTGTGTATAGTCGTCCACATTGTTTTTCCTTGTAGTCTGTTATTATTATATTCCTGTCTAATACCACATTTTAAACACTGTTGCCCATTACGATGTAGTCCAGATACTTGATGTGCTTTGCTGGAATGTGCCAGTTGTTCAGTGGTTGTTTTTCCAGGTAATTTCATTTTGTCCTAACATTTCAGCCAAATGTGGCTGCCAACTAAGCAAACTGAACTCGCATGTATGTAAACATCTTTGGAAAAGATTCAAACGCTCATTTCATTCCCAGCATTTTTTTTTTGTTTTGTTAAACAACTTAAGATAATTCCCTAAATTTCAGGGAACAGATCAGGACTTTCTGATGACTTACCGTAAATGGCACTGAGTGGCCCGACTGTAGGCTGTGCCACACTTCAGGGGTTCACGGCACAAGAACAGGTTGGTCTCCTTGAGATGGCTGCCTTCAGCCCACCACACTTTAATTCTCCTAAAGCAGCAGTGGCGCACACACCTCCCTCTTGAGAGGAGTTCCAACTCTGTATTTGAGACACAAGGATGACAGTCTTACCCCGGGTGCCATTTCAATGGAGGCCTGAATTTATCCATGGGGCTTAGTCAACCCATCCAGTGATTCCAGATGATTTCAGTCTTCCTGAGACCTGACAAGATGAGTTTGTCTGCTGAGGACTATGCCAATATGCCCAGGGTACCACTCTCCCTCCACCTACCAAATGCAGGCACTGTTGAGCGGCACCAGTATGGAACTGTGCAGTCCGTCCTTTCAGCCACTGGAGGTACAGCAGAACTCCTTTTAACTACAGTGTGCTGCTCACTGGCTTATCCATGGCCTACAGTACATGAAATGGTGCAACTTGTTTCTGAAGTAAAACTTTGCTATGAACCCCATATTGGAATGAGTTGGCGTTTTCAGACACCTGGATCACATAATTCACCTTCCTAGTGGGCTCACTTCAATATGGCACTGCTCACTCCATTGGGTTTGTTGTTTCTTGACATTCCAAGTTCAGCCTTTATGTGCCAAGTATGGATTCGATGTGCAATGAGTCTCCTCAGAGAGGGTGTGTGGACAGGCGTGGGCCGGTCAGCGTCAGCCCGGTGTCACCTTTCACTTATTCATGTAGAATGTGTTGCGCAGATTTCTCCCACATGATGCTTTTTGTTCACTTTGTTATACACCCAAGTTTGTAAAGCACGACAATGTTGCTATTGGATCTTTTATTAGGTTTTTATTGGCACAAATGGCCTGTTAAAACTGCAGAATGAGAGCTGCACTTGCCACCTGCATTCCTAAATGAATGGCATAACTACAGCTTGAGGCAACACTCATCAGCTCTGTAATTAATCAGATAAAGGGGTAAATCAGACGTGGGCCGACGTCACTGCAGTGTCACTTGCAGACAGAAAGGCGTCCAGATGGAAATTCATTTCAGGCCTGTAAACACAAACTGAAGGCTGGCTCGATCCTTCCATTTGTCTTCCTTCCTAACGAGCTCCATTCATCTCTTCTCTTTGAAATGTGACAATCCGCACTTGAAGTCACAGACCACCACTATCAGTGAAACAAAACTGTCACCGACGTTCTCTGGCCTGGAAGCTGCTCTCCCTGGACTGGTTCATAGGTCCACTCTGCCATGAAGCCACTTCTCCTGTACCAGAAACAGCTATGCTTTTCTCTAAGAAGCTGCAGAGGGCACAGCAAAAAGCATAACAACAAATTGAGCAAGGCAACATCACAGCCCACCCAGACCAAAGACCCACCTGGCACTGAGAGCGAGAACTCTGACACAAGCCACGTCCTCTAGCTGAACTCAACTCCACGCAGCCCTGCCCATTGTCCTAAAAGCCTTGTGAAGATAAACCGTGTTGTGATATCGCAGTAAGTTCAGATGGGAGAGGCTGCCTGTTTAGAGCTCTAACATGTTTGCCTGTCTCCTCTGGCTTGTTTTCCATCTTCTGTGTTTATATGTATGCACTCCTATTTCTATAATCCTTGTTTTTATCAGGAACCTTGGTAAGAGTCTAATCCTTGGAAACCCCTCTGAGGGAGAACGGTAAGTGAGACCCTGTCCAGATGATTTAATTACCAGCACTGCCAAATGTAAGACTGCTGATTAACAGCATCAGTCTCTCTGAAGCTGACGTGATGGACTCTGGCGAACACAACACATGGCTGCATAGACTGGCTAACAGCACTTCTGTCATTATCAGCGTTATGAGGGGACAGGGACTGGTCAGTTTCCGTTATTGCTGCCGATTGAAAAACCTGATCGCTTCTGATTTACCCTTTTTGTTTCTGTTTTGGGTGCCTTTATTTTAACTCTTGTGTCCCTGCAGAAAGTCTGCTCAGATTGCTGAAAAAGGAAGGAAGGAACAGGCAGCGGAGGGGCTAGCAGTTCGACACCTCGATAATGTGACACTAAACAGAGTGTTCAACGGCCGTTACACTGCAGAAATGACGGAAGGTATGGGCATAAGCTAAATATCTATGCAGTTAACACATGAGGGAAAACACTGGATACTGTTGCACTATTCCTTAATATTCATAAACTTGCTTAAATAAGCTGCCATACCATACTAGATATACACTGAAGCAGTGTTTTTTGGTGAATGTACTGCACCATAAGACCTAAAAGTCGTCATCGGGTGATTAACTGTGACAGATGGTGGCCGAGTAGGGACAGGCACACATACACCTGGAGAACTGAAGATGAAGGAAGAGATGAAAATGCCAGTTGGTGATTTAAAGGTAACACTGACTCTAGCGTGTTGTGTTGAAAGGTCCCGAATAATGTGGCCGTGATGTTCCACAGTGGACTTTGATGGCTCAAATTTGCTCCCTAAAATAACCTGCTAGCCATCTTCCTGTTGCACTTTTGTAGACAGCTGAACTCTGTAATACCAGTTTTTAGACTGCCAGGTACAATGTCCGACCATCCATCCATTCCGCTATATCCTAACTACAGGGTCATGGGGGTCTGCTGGAGCCAATCCCAGCCAACACAGGGAGCAAGGCAGGAAACAAACCCAAGGTAGAGCGCTGGCCTACTGCAGGGCAGGTCCCATATCTCCATGATTAAATAACTAAGCATTAGTCTACTCCATCTTATTTAATGGCTTCACGTCCCCCCCAAAACCCCAGGCGTTACCCTGCCTGGTGGCACTGGCTTGAAGGTTGTTTTTCTATAAAATGTTGTCTTAGATGTTGGTTTAGAGTTTTTCTGCACTAGCACATTGCATTTTTGGAAGGGAACAGGTGGAAATTTGTAAATCTTGATGATTTTGTAGTTCATTTAAGTAAAGATTTGACGTATTAGGCCAACTTTCAGATGACACGTGATGACTTTTTGGGATTCTTACCTCCCATGCATCATTAAACTAAAATGCAAAAAAGGGCGAGTGGTCAATGACCGCATGAGACAAATAAACTGAACCAAAATGGTTGAAGGTCAAGCAAACTAAAAGGTGAAGGAGATGGCAGTGCTGTGCCATCATAGGAGTCTTACCCAAGCAGATGAGAGGTTTAGATGGGACGTTCAGGAAGCACAACCCTGACACGGCCGATTTGGCCCTTCATGGAAGACGAGTACATCAGACACGCTCCAGGAGGCTGACGTCCCTTAGAAATTCCAAGATGTCCAGCACTGCTGTCAGCGCTGGAGCCCAAATCCACACCTCTATAGGCCAGAAAGGGTCTTGCAAGAAAGTGGTTATTGATGGTAAGAGTTCTGCCAAAAAGCGGTTTTGCTAAGGTGCAAACAAAGCCCAGAGCTTCTCAAGAACTGGGCTACACAACAAGGACAGCAGCAAGTGTTGTCAAAATTGGGAAATTTGTGGCTCAGACAGGAGGCAGCGTGGCTGCAGATAAGCTGGAAAGCACGATATGGATGAGGATCACACATCCTGGTGAGCGGAGCAGGATCAATGGAATCCTTAATTTTAAGACGTAGAAGCAGATTGTCATCCATCGCGCATCAGGGAGACATCGGATTGGTCCCAGTTTCCTGCTGCAGGATGACAGTGACAGACATACAACTAAAGAAGAAGGTGTGCTGCAACAGGTGGTATGACCCCTACAGAGCTCTGAGCCCACCGGCACAGAGGCTGGCTGGTGTAACACAGATCGACCAGTGGAGCAAAAGATTGGGGACAAACCAGCAGCTGACTGGAGGTAACTTGAGGCACTAGAAAGGACGACATGTGGACATTTCACGATTTCTACGGATCTTTTTCATGCTGACTTCTACCCTTTTTTCCTGCTACTTCGTTGTGTGTGGTTATTTGGCACACAAATGTTGCGTAAGGACAGTTCATATTGCCTAACTTGTTTTTAAAAGAGCAGCTGTGACTTGTTGTGGATTTTTCCCTTTCTGTGCCTATGCTGTGGCTGCCGTGTTCTCGGGCCTGCTGGCACTGGCAGAAAAAAGTCACTTCGCAACTGCTGTTTAAAAGCAAAACACCCAGGCTGAAGGATTAAAAAGTTTCTGTTGTCATGAAAATGGATTTTAAAGAGGATCATAACAAGGGATAGTCGGCCCAGACATGATCACATCCCTGGGGGGAGCATACGCCTGACAGCATAGAACAGGATACACACACACACACACACACACAAACCCCCCACTCGCGCTGCCATCTGAAAACTAATTCCGTTTTCAGTTTAATTTTCAGGCCTGGGGAGCTGTGAATCAAAGCTGCACACAAGCACAAAGAATAGCGTTGGACACAAAGGGAGGGCACCATGAGCAACAATGGCACTGACCAGTGGCGGCCAAGCTGCTCAGTTATGAAGCGTTTCTAAAATGGTGCTGCTGTGGCCAAAATCTTCCGAATGCCATCTCAACTTGTTCAAACTGAGCCTGTAGATCTTTGGAGAAGTTAAAATGCATACAGCGCCACGGACAACAAACTGGCAGGTAATGACGACTGCATTTGGTCCAAACGGTTACATAAGCTTGTGGAAAGAATGGCGACATGGAAGAAACAGACTATTCGTGTAACCGTGGCAGTGACCACTGAAGTCAGCGAGGCCTGAAAAGGTTTCAGAAAAATTAAAGAAAGGAGACGTCCTTAAGTTTTAGTGGATGTCACTGGCCCAGGTCTCTGTACATTCTGGTTTGGAGTTGAGGTAAGAGTCTGTTGCTGTGTAGTCCAAGTACCATCCTGGAGGTGGCTAAGCAAAGTCTGTGGTGGGAATGGACCCCCGGAACCTTGGCTTTGCTGCCAGTCCATGTAGTGCAAGCAAGTGAGCAGGACAGATAATGAAGGCAATCTTTTAGAAGGACTTTAACATCTCCACCCCCACTCCCCTTTTCTTCTAGGGTTAAAAACAAGCAGCCTCATCCATGAACTGCACTATTACCCCTGCGGTACCAAGGCACTGAAAGTTAAACCATCACTCTGCCTCCCTGCATGACCAAGAGAAGTCCCACCAGCTGCCCAAAAAGGTAAGTGAAACAGAACTTGTTTAAAATAAACTTGGGTTCAGGCCACTTGAGTCTGAATGAAGTTTCTTGCTGCTTCAGAGTCAGGTGTGTAACACAAATCCATCCACACAACATAAATCAAGATGTTTACCCATCTCAAGTAAATCGATACACCCCGCTAATCAAATAACATAAGATTAATCCTTCCATTTTATAAAAACACTCTCTGACCACAAGCTTTACCCGAGTGTCTGTGCAACAAAACCCCTTTAACACGATCAGACTTCTCAAAGCGCACCCCTCAGCTCTCGTACCAGTGTCAGTAACCCAATTAAAGCTTTTGAAAAACTTCCGCCAACTGTTTAATTTTCTTACAAGCAAAGATTTCCTCTCATGTTTGTGTCCCTGCTTACAAGTTGCTCAGACTCCGCTCCTCCCACCATTTTACATAGAGAGAGGCTGGCTGCATCCTTGGGGTGTCTAGCAGAGCAATTTCTGTTGGGAGAGTCCTTGATGGACAGTCTCCTGGTGTACAAGGCTGTGTAATGGAGAGAGGATTTCCTCAAACTTCACTCATGTCGTCTTTCCCATAAGCCCCAGGACACAGAATAAGCTGCCCCCCCCTTTTAAAAACTAAACAATAATGGTGACATTTGCAGAACTTACCCCGCCAAATGAATAGGAAGGAGAGGATGCGGTGGTGCTCGTCTGTGCTCTTGCTTGAAGCAGTCTCTCATTACCATCCACATGCAGTTCAAGTTGCGTTAAACACGGTCAACATAGGCTCACACTGCATCTGGGCTCCCATACAGCAGTTACTTGTTTTTCAGGTATCACAAAGAACAAACCTAATCTTTAGTGCATTTGAAAAGGAGCACACAAAGAGTGCAGGCCCAACAACCACCTTCACCCATCAAGCTCAACATCTGATCCTTTGGCAAAACTAACAGAAACAAAGGTGTAGTGCCTGCTTGCTAGTGGGGAAAATAACATAAGAGATCTCAAGGACATGGCTAGTAACGAGTGACCAGTTATTAGTACCCATTGCTCACATCGCCATCTGCTCACAGTACAAATCTGTGGTAATCAATTTGGAGGATGAAAAACCAACCAAAGTTAAAATATTCTTTCAAAAACAGAGCCAAAAAAAAAAAAGTGGAATGAAGTCCTCCAGGACTAAGACTATCCACCTCTGGAGAAACAAACTCTCAAGGCCCTCCAGGTTTTAAAAGGTAATCACGGGCCTGTCCTTCCTACTTATCACAAGGGCAGTAAGCCAGGATCGGAGAAACCAGCAATTGTAGCATTAACATTTGGAACATGGCACCACCTAGTGGCAACCACGTCATAATTGCTGTAAAGTCCATTCCTTAAATTGAATTTTTTTGTTCAGTTACCAAGATAGACGACAAGCATTTTAAATAGCTTTGTGCAATACAAATGTTTATTCTGTTCAAGTATCAATGTTTTATTTTGCACAATCCACTGTCTGATCATGCAGCAAAGAGTCCAGAACAGGGCTTCTAGAACAAATGCAACTTCTCATAGGCGTGTGAGCAGCGGCACTCCGTGTGATGGCAGCTCTTCATTCAGCTGGCGAAACAACATGGCACACTTGTTTCTCTCCAAAGTTTTTCCCAAGGAGTGATACAAGCGGGCCTGCAGGTAAAAGATGTCTCGGACTCTATCTCGGCAGTCAACTTTATCAAAGTAACTCCTGGCTTCTTCCAGGTTTTGAACTGCCACCACAAGTGCTAAAAAAAAAAAAAAAGGAAATGAGCTCAGCCTGTGCCTAAAACTCACAGCTTCCTGTCCATCTGGAACATATTTCAATATTTGAATGCCACATATGCCAACAGCCTTTTTTTGCCCTACTTACCCTGATGTCTCTGGTCTGCAGGTACTGAAGCTGAAGTAACAACTTGACACTTGGCTTCCAGCAGCAGAGCACGGCCTTTATCCATGACAGCACCATGTGCCAAGATGGGTTCGATTGCCATGTGCAGAATGTTTAGAGCTTGTTCAGGAATACCGAGCATCAGCTAGAACAGAAATTTGGAGATGGCATGTCAAGACTAAAAAAGAAAAACACTCCCATGGGCCAATGTGCACTGCACAGATGGTCAGTGACAAGAAACTCAGCCAAGAAAAAGTGAGCTCATGTAGAAGGAAGTAAACATCAGGCTTAGGTTTATTTTGGGTTGCACAAAACAAAGATGTAATAAGACCCCTTGATATTTTTCACAATCCTTTACTGCCAACCTACCCGCTCACAAGTGCACGCTGTCTGCCAACGGAGTCAATTGA
Organism: Polypterus bichir lapradei; assembly: GCA_026402145.1. Taxonomy (NCBI): domain Eukaryota; kingdom Metazoa; phylum Chordata; class Cladistia; order Polypteriformes; family Polypteridae; genus Polypterus; species Polypterus bichir. The sequence continues at coordinate 13,447,671 of JANRMT010062838.1, read as the reverse complement.
AATCAACTTCAGACGGAGGTTGGGCACCGAAGTCACTGAAACCGCAGTAACACAAGAAAAAAGGTCCAGGGTTGGGGAGCAGAGTGGGTCTTCAAGACTGACAAGGTAACCTAACATTTTTACAGTTACACAATTTAAACATGTTTTCTAGTTTTGTGCTGTCGTCTACTTTAGCTGTATTTTTGTTTACTACCAATTTAAATCTATTTGCAAATGATTGCTTTGTGAAAATAAAAAACTTCTCATGTTCATGTCTCCTTCCAGTCTGTGACTCTGCTAGTGACGTTCTCCTCAATAAGGTCACATTTAGAAAAGTGGTCTCTCTTGCTGTATTGTATTCCTGCTATGCACCACATCTGTCCCACCAAGGAGCTGCAAAGCCATGTGCCTTACCAGCTCCAGCACAGCAGATTGTGGAGACTTGGGGCGGGTCGAGTTTGTGGCCCCTCAGTATCATAAACACGGACAAATCTTTGACTCAGGATGAAAAAAAGCAAGTTTTTGCTAAAACACAAAGTTCAGTGTTGTCAGACTGTGGAAACGTCCATCTAGTGCAGTTTTTCTTCTGCTAGTTAAACTTGTTTGTTATCTACACTTTTTCTAAAATTTCTAGGACCAATATTATAAAATGACTAAATATACGACAAGCCTGTTCAAGAATTCCACTTTTTCAATTCTGCTGGCTCAAACATAACGTGCTACTTGATCAATTGCAGAGAGTGAACGCAAAGCAACATGGCTGCTCTGGAGTTCAGTGAGTCAGTCAAACAAATCACAGTACACGAGACCCTCGCCACAGCAGCATTCTTGTACGAATATATTTTCTATTGGTAAACCCTCAAGAAACTCCGCCACTCTCCCGATCATTAAACACGAGCCATGCAGGCAGACAGACCCAGGAGTGCTGGGGTACAGCTTGTACTGGCTATGGACTCTGTCTGTAGGAGCAATGTTGAGCGAAGGTAGGCAAAAAGACTCAAAGGGCTCCATCGTACTAATCCATTTTTGTTTTTACTTCTTTTGCTAGGGAACCAGGATCACAATTTGAACTACGACAACGACTCCTTTGTTTGGATGTTTGTGCCGAGGTGAAATTCCCCTGGTCAAATGACGAGCTGGCACCCTGTCCCGGGGGTCAGTTGTGCTGTGAATGGCTAAGACCTCTGCTCCCCTCAAATGGATTAAGCTGGCATGAGGATAATTTTAAAATTGACATTGTCAGCAGGGGTTTACAACAGCCTTAAAAGGTGCTCATTGACATGGTATTTGAACACAAGTAAACCCAAATTAAAAAGAAATAAATGCTCTGATTTTGAATTGAACTGCTTTTCAGCCTTCACGACTCTACTAAATACAGAGTACTTTAAGTAATGTTGCAGATGAAGTGGTCATCAGCCATTGTGTGTTTATCTTTCCAGCGCCTATTTCTAGGAGGCACCCACCTGTGAAAAAGCCAAGTGCAAAACCGTCTCTGATGCAAGTTTCTGAAGATGGTGCTCTCGAGACAAAGCTAACGTCTGCAGTAACAGCGGCAGAACAATCCCATGAGAAGATGAACGCCAGTAGAGCTCAGCAATGGCCAGCATTACTCTGGAAAGGAGAAGACAAACGTCAGCCAAGCAGCAAATCAGATCGGCCCACACGCCTGCCCAACTGCTCTTTCACAGACAAGCACCGTTGATGTTTCGCTCTTTGCTAGTGACAACCCTAAAGCTTTTTATTCACAGTGAGTGAACCAGAGGACATTTAGCAATTTGTTACTGAATAACACAAAAATGTATATTCCAAATAAAACAAGCTCTCTACTGCCTTTAAACAGATATATAAACTTACCGAATTGTCATTTCTGTATACTTCATCTTTTCACAATAGATCAATAGTCCCTGCAGAACCTGATAAGCTTCCGAGGTTTGATTTTGGGCTTTTAATACCAGTGCTTTTCTGGGGAAAAGGGGGAAAACAAAAAAAAAAAACAAGAAAATAAAATTTTTTATGATTTGAACAGCAAGCTGTCATGCATGCCACACAGCTGGTGACACAACTGCCACTGCAGTCTCACTCACTGAATGGCACAAAACTACAAGCAGAGAAAAGCAGCAGCGTGTCAAGGTGCCTTGAGGATGTTTGTGTATCACGTCAGACGCAGACTGGGGGCCGAATAAACCTGGGAACACCTTGATGGCCTAGAGAGACGCTGTAGGCTCAGTGAATAGAAGAACTACTGCTAGAATACACCAATGTTGCAAAGAGGCTAAAGGACAGCCAAAAAATAAACAAATGGAACTCCTTGACAATAGAAAAAAAGGGGAGCCTGCTCAAAGTAAAAAAAAAATGCTCACTTAAGTAAAATGTACAGCAAAAGACTGAAGCACCATTTATACAGATAGGTTCAAGTTGGAACAGTTGGCTTTCAGCAGCTTGGGACGTCTTACCTGTATAAGCCTTCCGTCTTGCAGAGGGCCGATATCACGGACACCAGCGACTCTGCCATATGGTACTTCCCATCGTTTAAAGCTCTGTCAAACTGGATCTTCTGTTCACAAATCATCCATAACTGGGGAAGGACAAAAAAAAAAAATAAAATACTTTAGTATAAAACAATCTTCATATTGTGTTGTAATAGTGTCCCAGCTGAAGAGAACGCCAATGCTGCCTTTATTACAAAAGGAGGACGCCGCTTTGTTTAGTTGCTGCCCTAAATAGTTAAAATTTGAAATAATGCTGCCATTTGAGTCCCTTTTATGTTTGAAGGAGTTTTGTTCTCATTGGTTAATCTAAAGGAGCTTAGTAATTTTCAGGCAAGGATAGTAACTGTTGAGGTTCAGTACAGAACATGTGCTTACAGAAAAATATAAAAGTCAGTTTTGGGATGAAAAGGGCCAGCCAGGTGCATAGTCGAGTACGAAACACATCTTGTACACAAACATCTTACTGCTTCTTATCTGTCGTGCTGTGCATCTGGAAATGGTCCTTCAAACTGGTAGCTGACTGGCCAATGGCACAGTGTTTTGCAATGCGAACTGCCCGTTTGTTTGCATACAAACTCCTTTATCTGTTGTGTGCCCATTAAGCTCACAGTAGTTGCTGGTTGGCGTAAAGGAATACATGGTGAGAAGATATCCCTCAATGCCATCTTCAGACATTTCTTTCAAGGCACAAATGCAGTGCCACCTGACTTTCAGGGAGCACTGGCTTCTGAACTTTCATTTGAGTACTTGAGCGAATGTCCGTATCCCCGTCCTGAAGAGTTCTTTTCAGAAAGATAGCACACCTTTAAGTATCTCCAAACTGTCCTGTGCTCTGGGCAGCATTACCTGGGACAGCAGAGATTTGCCTACTGCCCACAGCCTGAAATCGTCCAGAGAAGTCCTAGGATTACAGAGCCCACTCACGGGGCACACTTGTTAAAGGAGGTACACAGTGCTACAGGATGGACTGGCATTCCATGCAGGCTACACTACTACTACAAATTGCGTTTGTTTCATTTTTGATAAAATTCTCCATTAAAAAAAAAATGTTAAAAGGTCATGAGGATCAGTTTTGATTTAAAGTAAAACTACTTTAGTTTATGAAATTCAGCTAAGTACCTACAAAAAATAAGAATTCTGCAGTAATTAAGCAAGGAATTACTTTTCACTGCTATTACAGCTGCTTTTATTTATAACCCAAAGGATTTGAAAAACCATTACATTTACTTAACCGATTTCTGTAAAAGTTATTCCAGCTTATTGGCAGTGTGAGTAGGAATTGTAAAGGGTACTGGATATGCATATATATGGTAATAATAAAAAAATATAAAACACAAGCTATCAGTATCGAACCTGCTTAATCCAGTTCAGGTTCACAGGACACAAGGCAGCAAACACGCTGGATGGGAAGCCAGTCCCTGGCAGGGCACACTCATACTACGGCCAGTTTGGAGTTCCCAGTTAACCCAACTGGCACACGTTTGGGAATGTAGGAGTAAAACCAAAACAGTAATAGGAAAAGTTACAAAGTACAATATGCAAACTTCAGTCAGGGATTTGGACTCAAAATACTCTGAGACAACACCAGGACCCGCTGCACCATCGTGGCCAAAGTGCTCAGGAGAATTAGATTGTTGCCCCATTGTCATCAGTAAAGGAAGAAAGGTGATAATTAGTGGAACGCACAGCTCAGAAAGTCAAGATAAAGTGGGGTTGCGTTTTCAAAAAACACCGCAACGTCCCACAGTTGTTTGCACTTCTTCTGCCTTACAGATACAGAGGCTTGGATTGAAAAGGCGACGCCAAGGCACTGGCAGTTTGGGCTCTGCACCTTCACACTCCCCAATGTGTACAATGTGTATTTATGATAAGACAGGAGTGTTACCAAACTAAAAACGCACAGGCACTGACATAGTACTGATTTCTTTATAAAAAAAAAAAAAAAAAAGTGGTGCACTCTACTTATTATATACTGTAATGTAAATCGGCGGTGGGCTGGCACCCTGCCCGGGGTTTGTTTCCTGCCTTGTGCCCTGTGTTGGCTGGGATTGGCTCCAGCAGACACCTGCAGCCCTGTGTTAGGATATAGCAGGTTGGGTAATGGATGGATGTAATGTAAATCCTACAAATGGATCAAGTGGTCAGGCCACACAACATGGAGCCCTCCAATAACAGCACTGCTCTAATATCACAAGACGACCGCCTTACCTTTGCATTCTGAGAATTAGAAGGAAATCTCTCTTTCAAATGTTTTAATATTTCAGAAGCAGCCTGAAACTGTCCCTGCAGAAGTCAGATAGAAACAGGTTATTACTACAGCAAACTGAACTCGGACATCTTTAGATTTTAATATTTTAAGTACATTTCAACAGTTGCACCAAGTCTTCTCACTGACAGAATGACTTATGTCCTCAGTTGAAGTCTGGACTTTATAAAATTCTTTGACAGTCTTATCATTTTCCATGAAATTTGTCTCAGGTTTTTCAATCAGCTAATGGGAAGGTAAGCCCGCCACGTTTGTCTTTGCCAATTCCTGCACATATCACTTTTACTGCACAGTTTTAGATTTGTGGGAAGAGTTACAAGGCCTGCCCAGTAAATGCCATGGGCCTGAAGGCATCAAAGTTGTAAATATAATCTTGAAGTATTGTGCTACATGGAGCACCACCCTGCACTCGGACAGAATTCCTCTTCATTTAAAAAAAGGAGGGGGGAAAAAAAAAAAAATTAAGTCAAACATTTTAAACTTTCCATTCGAGCCTGAAGATGCCCCTCGGTGGGTGACCCATGGACACCGTCAAACCTAACTGTTAAACACACACACACAGATCTCTAAAACTCGTGTCAAGCTGGTGAATGCAATGCGACTGTTCAAGGACCAGTTGTTCCAGAATATTCTGTGAGATTTCCATTTTAAACAGCAGACCAGTGGAGGCGACTTATGAGGGGAGAGCAAATAACCGTTGTGTCCAAACATAAAACAGGAACACTTTAAAGCCCATTTTGTTAAAGTGGATGTTTTTTAAAAAGAATTACACAATAAAAAACACAAAAAGCTACAAAACCGGCGTGGTACTGGTTTCAGGTCACAGTTCGGCACAAAGCGCAAATCCAGGTTGTCCTGCTACTACAAATTTACACCACCAGTAATTCATTCCCGCCATGTTAAAGCACACCAGCAACCCAAACCCCAGGTAATGTGCCACAAATCAGAGCAGCTGCATAAGACAGGAGATCTCACAAAGGGGACTTGAGGTCTGGCCAGCGTTTGACATCAATGACAGAAGAATATGAAGAACGACACGTACGGACTCGAGACAGCAGCCACTCTTGCGATTGTGTTCAGTTCAGCAGAGTGCGTCTGTGCAGGGTGGGAGCCCACAAGGTTTACTCTTGGAATGAAGTGTCGCCATATTGTGTCTTCCAAGAAGCATCCTGTGGTAATGAATTGATGCGGAGAGTGACGGAGAACCTGCTACATAATGGTAGTGTCATTGTGACCTGGAGTCCAAACTACAATCAAAATAACAGAAACACAGTAACTCTCCAAAACAAAAGCTGCCACCATCAAGGTCAGGTGCAGGGCTTCTGTCAGCGGTGTACTCCGTAGGGATTACATGTCTTCAACATCCCTGAACACCGCTTTGCTGTGATGTTGAGGTATCAAAACTCCGCTGCATTTCACAACGCACAAGTTGTAAAGACTGCCTTGTGAAATGGCAGATTTAAGGAGACGCTTCACCCACCCCTTGAGACTTGGCCCCATGTCACTAACAGTTATTCGCCACAGCCTGGTGTGTGCAGGAGTGAGAACAAATGGTTTTATCACCGGAGCTGTGGAGAAGTGCTTCATGAACCTTCCATCAAGTGTAATGGTATTTACAGACATTATATTGAAAAAGAAAAATTTTGTCTGATTTTACAGAGGAGGTCTATAAACTGGTCAGAGACAAAATGTTTGACCACTCCTGGCACACGACTTCTAGCAGTGAAAGTACAAGATTACCTGCTCAGCGTGGAGCTCTGCCAGGTGGCACAGGGTAACGGTGAAGGCCTCAGTGTTGTTCTGCTGCACGCCCAGGTTCACAGATTCCAGGCTGTTCATGTTCATGAGCATTTGGGCTTGCTGCAAAGCCATTGTGCTGAAAATGAAGAAGAAGTAGTTAGATATTGAGAGGGGGGCAGAAAGAAATTAAAAAACAAAAAACACACACACACACACACAGTGTCTGTCCTTCTGTACATTGGCAGCTCACTTCAGAGTACAGACAACTACACGCTGCCAGGTCTTCCATATTTTAATATATTACATTTGTTCAAGGACCTGATGCAACTTTGCACATTGAAACTGGAAATCACTTTGGTTTTTTTTCCAGAAAAAATATATACTGTGGTTTTAAATGTACATTTATTGGATTTATTTTATTCACCCAAACACACTAAATCAGTCCTACTGACTGCACCTGCTTAAAACATAAATCACGCTGCTCAGTAAGAACAGACTTACATATTTGAGGACAACGTCACTCCTCAAAGGCAGCAAGTCAAAGATTAGACCATGAAAAGCACAAACGAGAGCTGCAGCTCAGGTCACTAAGGACGCCATGGCCGGGCTTAAAGCCAAGAGGAGAATCGGGCACACTGTGCCAACCCCTGGAGGAAACCAGCCCGAGGCTCGTACCTTTTGCCGTACATTCTCCAGATCGCGGTCTTCTGGGCGATGCTGATATCGATGAGCTCCGACATGCTGTGTTTCCAGTGTAGTATATCGGTGTCCTTCAATGCGTTAATTAACTTTTTTGCATTTTTTCCTCTTATAGCACTTTGTTGAACCAGCGATTGTATTCCAAGTGATGCTAAATACTGGCAGATGTGGGTTGGGAGAGGAAAAAAAAAAATTATATATAAAATGAATAAAAATAAAATAAATGAGACACTGCATTGAAGAGTTTGGGGGCTGCTCTCCGTTTATCACGCCATTCTGCATTGGGATACAGGGTGCTCTTCTGAAATCAAACACTTTTTTTTTTTTTTTTTTAACACAGCTGTGTCATATGCAAAGCAAAACTGACAATCCGAGCTGACCCGCTGTTCTTTAAAACATAAAAACACGCTGCTCGTTAAGCGTAAGGCCAAATCAACGTCCACATTAGGCTTCATCTTGGCCAAGGCCTACTTTCTGCAGCTTGTAAAAACACCAAAATTAAGAGGAAGAAAGTACGACAAACGCCTAGTTGAACGCTCCACATTTGTGACATCTGTGGACTAAAATGTAGTCATCTTGGTCACCAACAGGCCACTGCACGTGACGGAGGAAAGCTAAATCATTTCTTGGAGCTCCTGCACAATTTCTTGTACAGTTGCTGAGGAGGGAGGAGAGGGGTTTTAAACCTTAAATCCAGATTGGCTAACATTTACAAGGTGCAAAGAAAATCAACATACCGGTAAGGAAAAGTGAACAGCCATTTTGACTGAGTGCTCTGTAAGGACGGTGCTGTCGGAGCCTTTCATCTGTTGCAACAAGTAAAGCCAACTCTGCAGAGAGAAAAAAAAAACCAAAGCCATCAACACACGTCCTAGCGGAGGGTAAACAGGAGTCACTGCATTCTAATAAAACATGTCTGCCAATGTGTTACACAGAGAAGAAAACTCAATTAAAATTATTCTGTAATTAAAACTTGACTCCAGTGTGTTTAAGTAACCTGGAGCATAGAGAGAAAAAAAAAAAAAAAAAAAAAAAAAGGAGATGCAGGGCACCCAAACAAGGTGTAGACACAAGCAGAACTCTTTGGAATGAGTGGGATTTCTGCCTCACGTAGTCCTAACAATACTGTACTACGCACAGGAGCCCATCACCTACGCTCACATAGAGCCTCGGGTCAGAGGCATCAAACAGGTTTGGGGTTTCTATTAAGCCATTTTAGGGGCTTAGTTGACAAACGCAAATCTGACCACCCAGTTAGGACTACTTAATGCAGAAATCGAAGTCATAACAAAGGGCTCACAGACTTGTTCTTAAAACTGTGTAATCGGACGACTGCTGCTGCACCTCAGGAGCTCCCAGTCTGAAGGCTGACAGCATGTGGAGTATTTCTAGAAATAAACAACACAAAGGCATCACAAGCAGCAAAAGATGATGTGGAAGCCCACAGTTGACCAGTAGCTCTTTGCTCTTACCAGGCAGTGCTGTAAGCAGACGTGATCGCTGGACTCCTGAGCAATGCGGATCGCTTCCTGCAGCGCCAGCTCCGCCTGTTGGCTGAATTGAGTCATGACACGTTGAAGCAAAACTGAAAGACATGGAACTCTGAAGCAACTAACAAAAAGAAGAAATCTGACGCAGGAAGGAAAAACAAAATAAAGCCACACATGTTGATGTTCATGCAGCCTATCAGATGGCAAAAAATGTACAGCACATTAGTACAGGAATAAAGTGTTTCTGGTGCGGAGTCCTACCACGTCTCCTCACCAGCAATGTGACACTTTCTACTGCTGAGCATTGTTTTTAAAAAATATACAAAAAAATAATTTTATATATATATATAAATATATATATAAATATAAAAAAATACGGTTCATTTTTCCAGACCAACCATTGTCCTTTAAAACATTTTTGTGAAAAAAAAATCACACATACTGGAAGAAGGCAAAGCAAGCTTCTTCATGAAGGCAGGCTAGAAAAACAATTAAATGCCAAAACCAGCTTTGCACAAAAACTGTACACCTTTTAGTTTTCCACAACTTACATGTGAAACGTTTTTTTCCAAAAGAACAGTTAGCACCACCTTGTGGGAATAATCTTAAACTAAATACTCCCATGAACCAATTTCCTTCAAAGTCATAAGGGTCCTAAAGATAACGATAATAACAGTTCAAAGTTTAAATTACAGTCTAGCCCTACACTGCAAAAGCCAAGAGGTACCTAAAATATGCAAAAACCCCAAATTCTGACCTCACTGCAATGTCACACACTCGCACAGCATTAGAACCCCCTAGTGACACAACATTCAAACCACTGGATCAGAGCAGGTCTAAGACGTGTCTTGTGGGCCGTTCCCAGTGCTGTGGTTAATAGCTACCAAAAGTGGTCCAAGGAAGGACAACCGGTGAAGAAGCAAAAGGTTCATGGCCACCCAAGGCTCACTGATGCCACGGTGAGTGAAGTGTAACCACTCAGGTCCAATCCTACAGAAGAGCTGCTGTTGCACAAATTAAAACCTTTATGCTGACCATGAAAGAAAAAAAAAAAAAAAAAAAAAAAAAAAGTGTCACAGCTTGCTGCATTTGGAGCTGCGTAGCCACAGACCGCAGTGCCCCCCATTGTCCTTGGCTCACCACTCAAAGCAAGTAAGCTACAGAACGGAGCCATGGAGTAAAAGAAGGTGGTCTGATCTGGCGAGTAATGTTTTCTTATAAATCTTGTGGATGGCCAGGTGCCTGTGCGCAGTTTATCTGGGGAAGAGATTGTAGCAGGATGCACTGTGGGAAGAGGATAAGCCGGTGGAGGCAGTGTGATACTCTGGGCAATGTTCAGCCGACATGTGCCACCCACCTGAAGATGGCTGCAAACCACATACATGCCTTCATTGCCAACTATATGCACTGATGGTGGTGGCACCTTTCAGCAGGATAATGTGCCCAGCCACACTGCAAATATTGTTCAGGAATGGTCTGAGGAACAGGACAAAGAGTTCACGGAGAACTTGGCCTCAATTTCCCAGATCTCAGTCCAATCGAGCATCAGTGGAATGTGCTGGAAAAACAAGTTCAATCCATGAAGGCCCCACCTTGCAACTTTCAGGACTTCTTGAATGACATGCAGAGCTCCTGTGGAGTCCAGGCCTCGACGGGTCAGAGCTGTTCTGGTTGCCTACACAATATTAGGTGGATGGTTTTGATGTTGTGGATGAGCGGTTATTAAAAGGCATATTGTGGTAGCGATCACGCATGTATTGGACTTGCAGGATTTACTGTATTAAAAAATGGCATATGGCAATAGAGCAGCTGATTGTACACTTACCTCTAAAAAGTCCATGTGGAGAAGGCAAAACATCTCATTGTATACATATACAGTCTAATGATTTGAACATTACCGAGACACACGTGCAGCTCCACTTACTAGTGTCCAAACCGGCAATGCAGCGCAGCAAGGTTCAGAGCAGCGTATCTCAAGCTCCGGCCATAACCTTCGTCTCCATTGCTTTTGCTATCACTGCCACTCAAAATTAGCCGGTCGAAATAGTGCAGGAGGCTGTGGGTCGACACAAAGACATCTTGGACTCTCATGCTGTTCAGGTAGCTCAAGTAATGCTGGGAAAGACAAACAAACAAATAAATAAACCTCACACATAAATGTACTTCTGCCACTTCAGACATGCGTCACAGTTACTTGGGTTTATGCCATTTCATGCTGCCTGTAATTCACCACTAGTTTAAAAATGATGATGATGATGATGATGATGATGATGATGATGATTGAGCGGGCACTACATGTTCCATTTTAACCAAAGACGCCCTTTTAGTGAGCATTCACAAACTCTCCCCTCTGGTCTTTGAATTAAGCAGCGATGCCCGGCATGGGCAATTCTTCAAAATCTGCTCTGGCAGTGTCGCCACCAGCACTGATCTTTTTATTTAGACTTCAGCAATTCAAAATTAACACCCCACGTGTTTTAATAGGTCAAGCTAATCTATTTTTTTGGTAAACACTTAGATGTTTTGTGTGTCATCTCTAGAGTGGGCAAGGATTTGAAGTGGAGAGAAACGAGACTTGGCACACTCGAGTGAACTCGGCCTCACTTCCAGTGCTACAAATGAAAATGCTCAGATGGAGGTTAGGCTGTGCCCACTCCTGTTTCTCTCCCAACTCAATTATTAAAATTACCGTATCTATCTTAACTACACGAACTCCTAAGTAGCCTGCAGGACCTTCAAGAGGCAGATGTCTCACAATTACGCATGTAATTCTTAAATGAACTCATCCAAGGCAGCATGCGTGTGTCTATGATCGCCCCAGAGTGCCTGCTGGGCATACACATATTCAAGCAGTGCCACGGAGGTCCATTTTATTAAGGGCACACTTTGCACTTTATATAGTTCAGCAGTTACACATTTCACTGAAAAACACCCGAGGTTTGCGAACTAGCTGGGTGTGTCAAAGACCAGTAACACCGTGTGGACCACCTCACAGCAACAGTCATGAAGGAACTTTGCATTCTCACATCTGCTTAATCCAGTTCACAGCCTTGGTGCAGGACCATCCCAGAGTTGCTGCCAGTCCCCTCACACTGAACCAGCAATGACAATACTCAGGACAAGGCGGCACCACCTTTTAGGTAAATTAAAGCAAGACCCCATTCTGTGATGGATGCCAGCCATTGGTGGCGGTAAACTGACACAGCAATCCTCACAAGTGTCCCTTTAGGTGGGGACGAACAAACAAATCAAGTAAGGTCCCCCTCTGATTACAAAGTTGTAATAGCAGATTACTCCTTGGTGTTCTAAACACAGCAACACATTCTGCTTCACAAGCCGCTTTATTATATTAAACCTTTTTTTTCCATTTTGCGTGAAGAGGTGTTTTCTTTTCTTGGTAAGCACCTAAAAACCACAGTGGCACCGAACAAAATCTCACATTTGGGTGGCCAGGTTTACAAATCTACAGACAGCTCAACATGCAATTCTTTTCTTTTGCCCCTTTCCAATTTCCACTTACCGCTTCTGCAAAGTCCGGATTGAACTTCAGCATGTTGTTCAGCTCCTTCTGTAGACCTGCAGGTTTCAGAGCTTTGTTTTCATCATTTTTTAAAAAATAAGCCTGGACAAAAATAAGGAGAACACCTTTAAAATTTAAAAATCACCTCCCCCCACCCCCCAAGCTACCCAACCACACAAAAACAGAAAATTACCTGCTGGGCCAGAAAATACTCGGCCTGCTTCTGGGACAGCGGCTCAGTACTGGCGACGTCGTCTTCACTAAAGCAACAAAACGCACAAGTTAAAACATACACACTTCAAACAGCAAGTGGGAATACGTAAATAAACCGTCAGGGCATTCAGAAATTACAAAGGCTAAACACTTTCAAGAGCTGCCAAGCTTCAGAATTGCTATGAATGTTCTGGGGATGTGCAAAATCAAAAAAACTCGCGGGAAAATTAGGTCAATAATGAGAATGCACTTAAAAAAAGGCGATTTAGTTATAAGCTGAGGAGTCAAAATCAAACTGATTTACTCTGATCAAGAGCAGTTAGCTCAACAGAATGCTTTTCAAAGATGCACATCCCAATCTGACAAGAAGCAAGCGAGTCCAAAGCACACAAACCAGGATACAGTCCCGTGATGATGGAAAACACAGGAATGAACGCTGATCTGGCAACTCAAAATCATCACCACATAAACCGAGTGCACCTGCGGACAAAGCACAAGACTCTGGCAGACCCACGCCGAGCACACAGCATTAGGATCAGCCGTGTCATCTTCCTTTACACTTTTGGGAAGTCTGCTCAACATCATGAGCAGAGAGGTTTTTGTTGTGGATACCGTTGGTCACAATAACTCCAGACTACTAGCAGGATATCTGCACATGTTTGGTGTCTGTGACTCAATGTCCCCCTGGTGGAGACCCGGGTAGGTATGTACAGTCATATGATTACATCTTGCCTGAAGAAGGGGCCTGAGTTGCCTCGAAAGCTTGCATATTGTAATCTTTTTAGTTAGCCAATAAAAGGTGTCATTTTGCTTGGCTCTTCTCTACAGTCATATGAAAAATTTTGGGAACCCCTCTCAGCCTGCATAATAATTTACTCTACGTTCAACAAAAAAAAAAAAAAAACAGTGGTATGTCTTTCATTTCCTAGGAACATTTGAGTACTGAGGGGTTTTCTGAACAAAAATTTTTAGTGAAACAGTATTTAAATTGTAAGAAATTAAATCAAAATGTGGGTCCCCTGTAATTTTGCTGATTTGAATGCAAGTCACTGCTCAATACTGATTATTTGCAACACCAAATTGGTTGGATTAGCTTGTTAAGCCTTGAACTTCATAGACCAGTGTGCCCAATCACGAGTGGTAAAAGGTATTTAAGGTGGTCAATTGCAAGTTGTGCTTCCTTCCCTTTGACTCTCCTCTGAAGAGTGACGGGCAGCATGAGATCCTCAAAGCAACTCTCAAAAGATCTGAAAACAAAGATTGTTCAGTCTCATGGTTCAGGGGAAGGCTATTAAAAAAAAAAAAAAAAAAGAGCTCTCTCAGAGGTTTAAACTGTCCATTTCAACTGTAAGGAATGGAATCAGGAAATGGAAGGCCACAAGCACAGTTGCTGTTAAACCTCCGGTCTGGCAGGCCAAGAAAAATACAGGAGCGGCATATGCGCAGGATTGTAAGAATGGTTACAGACAACCCACAGATCACCTCCAAAGACCTGCAAGAACATCTTGCTGCAGATGGTGTATCTGTACATCATGCCACAAACAGAGTCGCTTGTTGTATGCAAATGCTCATTTAGACAAGCCAGATTAATTTTAGAACAAAGCGCTTTGGACTGATAAGACAAAAATTAAGTTATTTGGTCATAACAAAAAGTGCTCTGGATGGTGGGTGAAGAACACCGCACAGTCACAGTCACGGTCCCCTGACTTGAATATCATTGGCAATATATGGGATGATTTGAAGCAGGCTGTCCATGCTCGAAAGCCATCAAATTGAACTGAACTGGAGAGAATTTGTATGAAGAATGGTCAAAAATACCTCCATCTAGAATCCAGACACTCCTCAAAGGCTATAGGAGGACAGCGTCTAGAGGCTGTTATATTTTAAAAGGAGGCTCAACTAAGTATTGATGTCATATCTCTGTTGGGGTGCCCACATTTATGCACCTGTCTAATTGTGTTATGATGCATATTTTCTGTTAATCCAATAAACTTAATGTCACTGCTGAAATACTACTGTTTCCATAAGGCATGTCATATATTAAGTTAGTTGCTACTTTGAAAGCTCAGCCAATGATAAACAAAAATCCAAAGAATTAAGAGGGGTTCCTAAACTTTTTCATATGACCGTATGCATTGTCATGTAGGAGGTACGGAGGTTTACCAGCTTGGAACTCAGTCTCATTCTGAGATAAAGAATAAACCTCCTCTCCATTCTAGCCAAGGAGCTCCGTTACCATAAGACATATTTAAGAACTAAAGACATGCGTGTGCGGTGGGTTGGCACCCTGCCCAGGATTGGTTCCTGCCTTATGCCCTGTGTTGGCTGGGATTGGCTCCAGCAGACCCCCGTGACCCTGTTCGGATTCAGCGGGTTGGATAATGGATGGATGGATGGATGGATGGATGGAAGACATGCGTGTGTGTGTGTGTGTGTGAGCTGGCACGTCTGGTGAGTGAGTGTGGGCACAGTAAGATGTACCAGCACCCCATCCATGGTGGGTGCTCACGTTGTGCCTAGTGATGCCAAGACAGGCACTGGCTGCCCATTACCCAGAAGTGGAAAAGCAACTTAAGCAAGAAATGGATACGGAGAACAAACTGAGCAAACATTGTAGAGTAGCTGATGATTTCTTTTTACACTAAACAATAAAAGTAATAGCAGTTGATTGCAGATGCCATTTATTTGATATTTATAGTGTTTGTTATCCTTTTATATTCTTCTTTAAAGCACAGTTGTGGAGTGTAGTAACTAAACATTTCACTACATACAGCACTGTGTGACAAAATCCAACTTTCATTAATGAGCTCCTCCATAAGCTGGGCAGAGAGCATGAGGTGTGCGGAAACATCACCATTCCAGGACCTTTCTGGGGTGGAGCGGTGCACGGGAAAACAGCTATAGCCTCCAGCTGGTATCACTGAACACACTCCATGTAACTAACACACACACACACCCATCCAGAGCACATCAAAGACCCCTTAGAGCGCTCCCTCTGTAGGGGCAAGTTAGCCAAGTCTGGCCAATAGAATACCATATAGATAAAGACACCAAAATGGAGTACCTGGGCGGCAGGTCCAAATCTTGCTTTTCTACCTTCCTTCCGAGGCCATCTGGGGCGAGCTGCTCCATGTCTGTATCAGTCGTGGCATCGCTCACAAGAGGGGCTTTCCTTTCGTAACTCTTGTAGTACTGCTGGAGCGCTTTGTATAACTTGTAGACTTGACTGAAGGACAGCTTATTGTAGGCCAGCACCATGTGCCTCATGAACAAGCCTGCAAGTGTTTGTTAAGCCCGTTATTTACAAACTCTGAAAAATGACGAAACCAATTCAAGACCACCTGCAGTACTTTACTCAGTATATGGGTTAAAGAAAGGAGGCTTTTAAAAAATATGGAATTCAAAGAATAATTCACACTTCGGTCTACGCTGGCTGCACCTTACCAGTTTGGTTTCATTCAGCAGTCTCAGCTAGCCCAGGGACGTTGGCTTGTGGTGTGTGCGTCCATTGCAAGGGGCCCTCGTACCAGAGACCGAAGCACACAGCCACACTCACCCTGCATACTTTACAGAAGGTGAATTTCTATCCAAACCACTCAATCTGTTCACCAACAGGACATGCTGCACAAATGTGTGTCAGAGACGCTGCAAACGTGAGGGGGGGGGTCTTCACTCCAGAACTGGAGCCACTCTGGCAACAGGTATTAGTAATAAGATTAATGGTGTCTATGGAAATGGCAAGAAGCTTATAAGGAAATAAGTGTACCAATTAGAAAGCTGAAAGCACAATAAACAAAAAAAAAAAAAAAAAAAAAAATGCCACATATAAAAAGAATTTATGAAAATTGATAAAACTGTCTATTTTGTCTAATGGAATATGAAAAATCCACCCCCTTTTTTTTCTTAATGTACTATTGTATCAAACTCAAGTCAGAATGCGAATGGATGGTCTAAGGGTCATGTGCTGGGGCCAGTGTGGCACCGAGCAGGCAGAGGACTGGAGTTGGGAGGCAGAAAGGCTGTTCACATAGCACAGCACCCCTCACTTTAAAAAAAAAATAAACTTAAAGTAGTGAGCATCAATCCGAGTGCTATAGGGCACACTTCTATAAAGGCCAGCAGGAGTTGTGTAACAAAATGTCAGTAAATGCCAGATCATCATCATCATACTGTGACACCTACAGACACCCAATAGACGAGCAAACAAAACGGGTTTAAAAAAAAAAAAAAAAAAAAGTTTAAAATTATAAACCTCAGCATTACATTTTAACAAAGTGTTCAACACTGTGCTTTCTAGTCTACATTTGTAGAAAATAATCATTTTTTTAAACAAAATCTAGCATTTCCTTTGTATGCAAACACTGTGCAAGATGAATTATGACATCTTGTCTGATGAAGGGGCCCAAGTTGCCTCAAAAGCTTGCATGTTGTAATCTTTCTAGTTAGCCAATAAAAGGGGTCATTCTGCTTGACTTCTCACTACATTCATAACAGCTAACACAGCACAACACCCTAATGCTACAAGAGCTCTAGGAAATCTGAAGGATTCAAGGAGAAGGAAGGAGGTAAAACAAAAAATTAATCTTCCCCAACTCTTCCAAAGCAAAAGTCTTCTTTGCACACAACATACAGGCACTTGTGCTATATGATAAAACGTAATGCCGTGTCTGTATATATATATATATACATACACCCGACTGGTCAGTTTGGCTTGGTGGGGCGATTACCAGATGAGGTACGAGTAGAAGACACACGAAGGACAGTAAAAAGAAAAAGCGGCAAGTATAAAAAGCAGACAGGAGACAAGCAAGACGGCTACATAAGGGGTGCCACTTCACACACATAAGGATACCAAGTGAAGGCGCTGAAAGTTCGCATACGACGTTAGATTGCAAATGTGCCGAAATGTGTTTGGTTACTCGTCTCTGACAGGTGATGGGGCTAGTCGTGCACACACCATCCCATTTAAAGCTCTTCTTTGATGTGTGCTGTTGTTTAAGGAGCTCTTGCACTTGATGTTTTAACAAAAACCCAAATGATGCTGGTTAAAGCCGTCACTTTGAGATATCCAACTTCTTAAAATACTGGTGAGGAGTGAGCAAGCAGAGTGCAAGGTAAAGCAGCAACCAAAAACACTACATGGGGAAAAAAGCGTCAGAGATCACACCCTCACCCACACCCACCAAGCAGAGGTCCTGGTGGGATTCGTTTTCTGCACACGGTAACGACTCATCATGTGATGAACTTTATACACACCACGGTCACAGGTAAACATCCAGAGACACCAGAGTTGGTCTGAGAAAGCAAATGTTCAACGGCCAGTGATCCTCCTGAAGCTTCCAGGTATTGTACTTTATTAGAAAAACGCAAGGTCAGGAGTGTACACACGTGAGGACACACAGGCAACAAGGGAGCCATTTCAGCAGTGCAGACTTGAGCAAAGCACCAATTACCCTGCCTACGCCATCAACACAGAGGGACGAGGCCCCCTGGCACAAATGACTGCCAACACTCCAAAGGCGGCCCAGCTGAGCCCACTAGAATAAAACCAGCCTTACATGCACTGTGCGAACACACCTGAACATAAACCTTAACATTCAGAAACAGGCATGAGATTTACAAAACCAGCACAAGAAACTAAAACTACAGATTAACAAGAGAAAACACATGGAATTTTGCATGTCATTTTGGGACTGTTTCCATTTTTTTTTTGTAAACGTCCATAACATATCAGGTCATAAGCCTTAAGCCTGCAGATAAGACCGCAGTCTCATCTGTAATCAAGTGACAAGATATTAGCATTTTATACATCTATAATACATGGATTCAGTTCTTTTCATTAACATAATTTAGAATTTGTTTTCTTTAGGGAGGTAGCAATTTTTATTATTATTATGGGATGTAATGTAGTACAGTGATACTTGTCCTGATTTCCGTTTCTGCATTGTAGTGAGGCTTCAGCAAATTTCTATGCCACATGTAACTTTATTGGTTTATGAAAAACTTTAGCATCAAAAGGCAACTTCAATACATTGACTATGAGAATATAAATTGCACATACTACATTAAACATTGCATTGTTAATCTGATCCTCATTAACTCATCCGTCCATTTTCTAAGCCCACCCACCCATACACACACACACTCGCTCCACAAATCCTACATGTTAGTTCAACAGAAAGTCATCTGCTTACCTACTACGCTAGACTTGTGTGCTTCAGACTCGGTCTCATTAAACGGACTGGGCAAAACATCAAAAAATGACTCCATGTCCTTCAGCTCTCCATCGGCCATGAGGTGCAGTCTGGAAAGAACAAAATACAAAACTTTTGATCGCGGCTCTTCTAAACATATGCTTTTCTACCGCATGTGTAAAGACTCGTTCACATTTGCTTATTTCGCGGAGGCCTTTATCCAAGGTGGTTCCATTTCTCTTGGTGCTCCAGTTGGCGCACAGGCAGCTCAAGTGACTTGTTCAGGGTCACAAATTGGTGTCAGTAGTGGGATTTGAACGCTCAACCTCAGGGTTTGAAGTTCAAAGCCTTAACCACTCCACCACACTCGAGATACAGAAATTGCTTGTTCTACTGATAGTAAACATTTGTTAACACCTGCCAATGGCTGCATACAAACAAATTAAAAGCCTTCCATCACACACAAAGAACCCCTGGTGACCACAAATATTACAGCTAAACTGATACGACAGAGACTTTTTTTTGGCTAGTAAATGTGTCCCCAAATGAGGAAAACCAAACCTTGTGGATCAAGAATGGCGTACATATCGGTGTGGGTGCCCCACATATTCATATGGAGGGTCTTCTGACCAGTCACAGGACAGGACTGGGTGTTCAAGTAAGTGGACTTGAACTTCGTTTCTTCTTAAACTCCTTGAATGTTACATTTTTTTTCTTTTTCATGTTTGCACTCTGAACTGTGCGCTCTCTCGAATAAGCCCTTTATCTCTGGTTCAAATCACATCAGCATTAGCGGTTCTCGGCCATACAGTCCGCCGAAACACCCTGCATGTCGATTAACACACCCAAGAGGTAATGGGGCTGGGACAGTTACGACCCTGTAAGCTCCTAATTATGAACTTGTCTAACGGGAGAATGAGAAGTCACAATAATCCGGACACGGACTCGCACATGGTGGAGACAAAGCTCCTACATCACGCCAGGACTCGGCGACATTAAGTCAGAGAACACCTTTGTCAAAGTGCACCTGCAAAAACGAAAAACGGGGGGCTAGAGAACTGCGTTCAAAAGAATAAAGAGGGCGCCAGAGACCCTTCGTGTTTTCTGCCCGGTACCCTAAAGCAGAAGAGGGCAGCCTGCCCACTCAGTCCAGTCGTTCGGGCCTTACCGGAGGTGGACGGCGTACGCCAGCTGAGGACAGCAGTCTTCGACCGTTTTCAGCAGCTGAACGAGTGTCATATCCGGACCCTAAAACCAAAAACAAAACCTCGCCATTACTCTCGAGCTCCGTGGGTGGGAGACAGAGCGCGGAGGGCGCCGGAGGACTACCTGCAGCAAGGGCAAGATGAGCTTGTTTAGACGCCTTTTCTCCAGGAGCGATATGCACTTGGACACCGTCATCTCATCAAGGAGCACCAACACGGCGATCTTATACGGCGTCACCCAGTCCTTGATGCCGAACACATTGGCATGCACAACACCGTTGGTCATCATTGGATTGAAGTACAAACTGTCGTGCACACTCGCCATGGTGCCAAACAAGACGTGCGGCGACTACATGCGGTTACCAGCTGATAAAACTGTGAAACAAAATCGGCACGACTGATGACAAACACGACTGCAACTTTTTCTCTTCGCCTTCGTACAAATAAGCAAGCCGCCTTCCCGAAATGCTCTGCGCGCGTCAGACCCGATAACCGAGTGACGCCTCATCGTCTAGCGATTGGCTGGGTGATTGATTAGGAAAACGAACTCGCCCACCCGCCGCGTCAAGTTGTTTATTATTATATGTCTGAAAAAAAGATAGGGTAACGAAGTTAAACTGTTTATATATAGCCTACTAATAAGTGTAAACAAACACGTGCTAAATATGTTAATTAGCACAAACTGGTCAATAAGAGGGCAACGAGATTTGGACCACGCCTACATTGAGCACAGCTCGTGCGTACACATTTACATAATACCGCCCCTTTTCGATAAACCACGCCGCAAGTCATCTGCGCCCCTCCCGTCAAATCGGATACTGCTGAAGTGGTCAGACCGGCGAGGCTTTGCAGTAAGGCGATCAAGAGGGATGAAGCCGATTTTCGAGGTACAAGGGGGTGGGCTCTGCAAAGGCGCCGCAACGGGTGGCAGCGGACTGCACGGGGCTTGCCATGATGATACACAGATGTGACACGAAAGGAGCCGACACGAACAGTTAGCCACCTTTTCAGCCACATTAGCCCCCTCTTCATATGACGGAACGTACGGGCCAGACGATAGCTTGCCCCAGGTACGCCCCCAACCCCGGGGTCTGTCTGATAGTGCAGGTGCAAAAGTGGGATCACAGCCCTCGTTTGGCCAAAATGAAGTTCGACAATACGCGAAGATCGGGGGGGTGTAAAATGTTCCGCAGTTCACGTTTTGTAGGAAGTATAGGTAGGTAGATAGATAGATAGATACATATGGAAGGCACTATAATATATATATATATATATATATAATATAGAGAGAGAGATATTACTAGTAGGAGCTTCCGAGTGGAAAAATTCACGGCTGAACAATCAAGAGAGAACTTTGACACGCTTTATTGCAACGAACTCTCACCTCTCAACCGATTTAATTTAAAAAAAAATAAATGTTACCTACCTACCCGAACGTTACCTACCTACCCGCTCATAATCCAAAGCGCGACATAAATTTAGTAATCAAGCCTGGGTCAAGAAATACTTTAGACGTATGTTACTTAGCAGAGCAGGGAGTTTTGTGCGGGTTTTTTCAATGACCAGTCTGTTAAAAACGGGACATGTTGGAGATATTCCTATTATTAAACGGAGCACAATGCTTTAAAATTGGACGCCTGCGCAGCTTTGCTAGTAATGTGATTGTGTGTTTTCCCATAAGTAATCTTTTTTTGTCGTTTGGACAGATTAACACATTTTCCGGGACCCACAGGAAGGACAGCAAAGGAATTCGGGAAAGTGTGACGTTACACAAGCGAACCCACCTAAGTGCCAAAGCACTTGCGTTCTACTTTATGAAAGGAATACGCGGACAGCGTGGTGGCGCAGGGACTCGCGGCTCCAGAGACCCGTCGGCAGTTTACAGCTCGCCAAGTCTTCGTGAGACACGTTTCTTAGGCGACCACGCACGGTCCATGGCGGTCGTCCACCAATATATTCTAAACATGAGACATGAATTTGACAATATAAAGTAACTGCCTTTTAGGATACAAGCAAAGTTAAGAATACCAAAGGAAACTAAAATTTACAAATTCGCAAGCCTCAATATATTCAGAATAAATACTTAAAATGTATGACTTGGAATGCAAACCTATTTTGGGTAGGTGGGCTTTCTGGATGCCCCCGAGATTCTGTTAATTAAAGGCGTTCTCTACTCTTTAATGGCCAGCTTTCTAGCCCTCCTCGTTCGAGGTGTCTGACCAAAATAACAAGGACGTGATGTCTTTGTGGAGTTTCGTCTCTTTTTTTATTCGTGCTCCTTCTCTCTAATCTCTAGCTACAATGCCGCATTTGAATTCCGTGTCCGTGGGAGGAAGTGGTGGGGTGGAGAAATTCCTTCATGTCCTCACCAAAGAGAAAGACTCGCATCGCCCACACTGACTGAGCATAGCGGGTCACGACGAAATGTGAAGAGCAGAAACGTTAGCCAATTAAAAGAGATGGTGCCAGAACACTACGTCATCATTGGCATTAATAATGACAAGGTAATTCTGATGTACTGTATATGTTCGGTTTTTAATACGTGCAAATACGACACAAATATAAAATTGTATAAATACACACACATTATATAATTTAAAAACGTGTATATAAAACACATTTATCTCAGAACCACATACTGTAACAATATCCCCCCCATCCTGTAATGACCAGTCATTTTGCTTTGCAATGTGCTCTTACAGTTTGATGTGAAGAGCGCTGTATAATTCATAGTCTGGGGCCACGCAGCTGTGATATATAATACCTTGCACCTATCTAAACGTTACTGCTGCCGGAATACTAACACAGACGTGCTTTTCTAGGCGCTCCTCCGTACTGACCGCTGCCATTCATACTTAAAACTCGAGACCTAATAGTTGTAGACACACACTAGCTCCGTACTCCTGGTACTGAACACTAACTTTTTCCCCCATATGGTACAAAATACAATAATGCACCTCTTTATAAAATAATAATACAGCACTGCATTATTATTTAATTGATAATAAGTAAACACCGTACAAATAAGATTCCAACTATCAGAAATACTTATAAAGCGGTTGATTGCTGCCAGCTACTCGAGTTACGTGTCCTTCTGGTTGAGATGGCAGCATTTCTGTCCCAACTTTGCTAAAAGTGGGATTCTAAAAATAATGTTTTGATAAAGCACCAGCCGTTGGTTTGGCAAACCAAACCGTAAACCATGCCGCACATTCATAACAACTCGGTTCACCGAAGAGGTTGCTCTGGTGACAGCTAAACTCCCGCCCACATATTTCGCACCGCCCAGTAATTGACAGATCGGCACACCCATTCGCAGTTCTGCGCGTCTCACTGGCTGCTAAAAATAGCCCGTTCAAGCATTGGGCGGCCCGCTGTCAGTCATTCGACGTGTCCGCCCTTCATCACTTCAGAAGCACCCCGGAGTGACGAAGGACGCGACGTAACCAAGTGGTTCCTGGTGCTCTGGCCATGGTCTGTCTTTTATTTTCAGGTGCTATTCACACCTTGGAGTTGTCATGAAGGTATGACCTATTTGTTTATGTTCGTGCGCATCGTTTGATCGCCTAAACCGTGCGAAGTTTCGGCTGCTCCTTTAGAGAGGCAGCGGTGGGCTAAGTCGAGCGAAACCCCGCGTAGGAGAGCGTTCTCTCCGCACCTCCGTAATAATGGATGCCACCGCAGGCTGTTTTGTGCATGTGGACGGAATGACAACGCTAGTAGATGGACGGGAGTGGACATTCTGCTGGGGCAGTGCCGGTCGTGATTGTGACGGAGCTTCGGGTGTGCCGCATCGTTCCGCCGGCCTTGACCCACAAAGGTGCCACCTCGAGACGCCCCGTTTGTCAGCGCGACCTTGCCTCTTCGCTACTGGTCGACTTGCGATTCTTGTGGGGGCTCTAGAGGTTGCACGTCGGGCAACCGGGCTTCCCAGTTTATTACATTTGCGTGCTTCTCCCATCCATCCGTGTCACTCGTAGGCGGAATCATCCTTGCACATCGGCTGGCGAACTTTTCAATGAAAGAACAACAGAGCACTGGTACTAATTAACCGTAGAGGGAACCTCTCAATCCACCTTGTCTACATGCGTAGGGTTAAAGAAGGGTACAGTGGTCCACCTCGGTTAAACCCCCAGCCGCGTACAATACACAAATTTCCTTCAAGCTGGAGGTTTAAACATACACGTTTGTGTCTGGCGTCTGGGTGGATGTGTGACTGCCTAGAAAAATAACAGGTGGCCATACCAGGTGTACTACTAACATACTGGGTGGAGTTTGACCCTTAAGAACCCCACCACCATCCCACGCTGTAATGCATTATTTTAAAACCTTCCTTATTCCAGAGCCCCAGTTGCTTTGGTGGAAGCTTTACATCTCCCACCTCTAATCTACATTAAACCTCATTCTGCTGCAGGGTGGTCTCTGGTATGAGAAATCGCACAAAGTCAGCCTAATCCTGGAGGGCGGTCGGACATTTGAAGACACCCAAAAAAGTACATGTGAACATGGAAAGAACCTGCCGAATCAATGCAAGGAGCACGTTCAGTTAGAGACAGAAGTGAAGCAGCAACACCATCTGCTTTGCTTCCTTACCAGCATATGCTGTGCCATCTTAGCAATTAGGCTGGTGGTTTTCTTTGCCTTGGGATAGTTTCTGGTGAACGATGTGTTGTGGAAGGAAACCATTCCGTGGAAGACCAAATACATATAAGCTAGCTGACTTAGATGTCATTAGAGAAGAAAAACCTTTGAAATGGCCCAAGGCAGATCACCAATCCTATCCACTGAATTCCTACAAAGGAGCATCAAGTCAAGTCTTGAAGGTCCTTAATGTCCTACTGTCTACCACACTACTCAGTATGTTAGTCCATGTGTCTGTGTTTATTTGGAGTTGAGTGCTCTGTACCCAAAATCTTAGGTGAATAGTTCTTCTGCGTCTGTCTTGGGGGACTGGACTTGCTTCTCATGGCCCACCCAAGAATATGATTCAGTCAGAATTGAGCCTGGGTCTTAAGTTTACCCACTTGTCTAAGCATATGAACTGCTTTACACAGTTTGTTTGTGACTTGCATGGGGTTTGGCAAAGACTGCATGTTATATCCAAGCTAGTTCTGCTGCTGCATGTGTTTTGTCTTTTCCAAGCAGTCAGCTCTGCTGTCTCTCTTGGCCTTCACTCAGTTTCTCTTTCACTCAGGAGCAACCTTGTGCCATCACCCAGCTCTGTATTTGGTTTTTCTAAATTGGTTTCTCTCAAGTACAATGAGAGCCAAAGTCTATCCTGAAATGAGCCAACCCTTGTGCAGTGTGGTGCACTGGTCAAGGCTTTGGACATCAAACCCTGAGGTTTTGTGTTCAAATCCCGCTACTGACACTACGAGACTAGGAGCAAGCGAATTCACCTTCCTGTGCTCCAGCTGGTAAAACATCACTAATGTAAGCAGTTGTATCACACACAGCTTACAATATCTTATTATAATAATAATTATAATAATAAACAGCTAATAACACAACTTGCCATTTATAGGTAGGCAGTGTGTCATAGTGACTCTGGACTTCACACTCAAAAGGTTGTGGGTTCAAATCCCACTTCACCTGTTTGTGCTCCAGCTGGAAAATCGAAAGTAATGGAAGCAATTGTAGCTCAAATGTTGTTGTAAAGGTGTCAGTCAAAAAAATAAATCTAATTGGGAGACTACATGCACATTTGATGCCCACACCCTGTTGAATGTTGCCAATCTAATTGCAGGCCTTTTGGCAGTGAGAGCAAACTGGAGTCCTCAAGGAACACAGGGTGACGAAATGGCAGTGCCAGGCGGAAGCACCCAGTCAGCCAATTGTTTTTCACATCTGTATTCCTGAGGTGCTAGCACTGTATTTTGAAACACTGGTAACATTTGCTTCAGTAGCGTTTACTTACCTGATTCAGTCATAACTACATTTTGAAAACTGGTGGTGTACCATCTTCTAAGCATTGTTCTGCTCAGTCTTGATTCCATCTTCGTATCTCAAACCTGCATGACAGCTGGTTCACTTCCCTGTAGTTTACCTGTGGGGATACCATAACGTGAGAGAGTTCAGTGACAGTCCGAATAGAGAAGGAGCTTTTTTTTTTTTTTTTTTTTTATTTTAAAGTCACTGCAGTCTACTTTAAAAAACCTGCAGTCAGGTTGATATCTCAACCTATAAGCATAGACCTCCGTGTCAACATTTGCAGTGCACATGTTTTGGAATGCATGTGGTAACAAAATGCATTACTATAAATGTCTTATGTGCCATCTGTTGGAATGACAAATGCAATGCATCTGATTACTACATAGCTTTGTGATGCCGATCTTTTGGAATGACAGAGATATAGCAACTGGACAGATATTTAATCTTTCATTAAGGTGGGTGGCTTCCAATGCAATCCATAAGGCACTGCATTATTGCGGGTCACGCCATTTCTTCAAGTTAATGTAAAAGTATCCCTTGCAATATGAACTCTTTGCAGTATCTTAACCTTATATCCTTTGAGGAATCACATTTTTAACCCACCATGTATAAGAACAATACATTCAGCAGTAAGCAATTTTTAAATTACATTTTTTTGGATCACTACTTGTTTGGAAAACCCCATTACAACATAGAGACCCTCAAAAAGTTTTGGAAACTTGGGGAATGGAAGAAACATTTTAACTATGCATATGTCATATTACTTAAGTTGCAGGTATCTGCTCAAGGCCTTTACTTACCAAGCATGACTTTCTGTTTCCACAACGAGCAACTGTGAAGTCCATAAACGGTGGTGCCCTCCTTGGACATCCCCTACATGCTTCAGCAGTTGATGGTAGATTCAGAGTATTGCTACGTATGCACTTGAAAGAATTCAAATTGGGTAGATTAGCATTGTTGTAAGAAATAATACAAGCAAAGTGACATGTCAGCATTGTACCGCGGTGTACACTCAGGTTTCAGAGGATCATTTTTGGCAGAGTAAACAGTAAACACTTGTGATGTTACAGAACCTAACAGATTACAAAGAGGGGGAACATCACCTTCATGGGCCACCTACAAAAAGGCACCGAATTCACCTTCTATCACAGTGTAGGAGAAAAGATGTGGGGTGGGGGGGTTAACTGCCCTGATAGCACATGGGTATCATTCTACAGGACGTGATCAGTAGCGCACTCTGCTTCACAGCGACATGGTGGCTTGAGTGTACAGCACCTTCCAGCGTAAAGAGGGCAGCAGAAAGCATCTCACTTTTGGGGGACACCAGTTGAGCGTGACAGCTAAGGCACTGGAGTGTAACCCACAAGACTGCTGGTTCAGTTCCCAATTGAGGCCTCAATGTGTGGCCCAACTCTACTTATATATAAACCTATATATGCTCTCAAGTGTTTCTAACAATTGAGATAAAAAGCCTTGGGGCACCGCATTTGGAAGAAATAAGTGGATAGGACTGGTGAGCTTTGTTGGGCTGAATGGCCTCTTCTCATCTAGAATGTTCTAATGTAGAAGTTGGCCTTTAACTTTGCGTTACCGGCAGCTCCGAGAACATGGCCGCCATGTGAAAGGCTTTACTGTGTGTGTGTCCTTCACTGCCATTGTCACATGAAGGTACTCTTGAATTTGAAACCTGTCACTTTTGTGCTCCTCATTTGTTGGGGGGGGGGGGGGTGTATTGGTGCAGTGAGATGGTGGGAACAAAAGGGTCCTCGTTGACTGGTTTGGTTAACAGTTTAAAAAAGGAACCAAGATGCTTCTTTGCTGCAGGAAGGAATGAAATGCAAACTTCTCATATGAGAATGATTACTGGTAATGGTGGAATAAAAATGAAAAACAGTTAAGAGCAGCAAATGTGATTTAGCCCAGCGAGGTGAAAGGTCTTCCCAGAGGTAAGCAGAATGTGTTTCTCATCCAGCTCTAGTCTAGGTGGTACTTTAGGTGACACCTTGAAGCCTGACAGTAAGGTACTGTGGTGCGCACACGGCATCAGTTTCATGCTTGAGGAACTCAATTTTAATCTCAAGTGTGACATCTCTGTTATATCTATGTGACTAAGCAGGTCACTCAACCTCGGATGTAAATAACTGTTGGTATGGTGGTCACTGTAGGAGGGTCCTATGTAATGCAAAGGTTATTTTGTTGTTTAGCAGACCATAGTGAATAATATCTACCTAATGTTTCTGTCTTCTTGCAGGCCGGGGCCTCGTCTATGTGGGCTTCATGTTGTGGTCTAATCAATGAAGTAATGGGCACTGGAGCAGTGCGAGGCCAGCAGCCAGGATTTGGACCAGGAGCTGGGCCTTTCAGGTTTGCCCCCAATGCTGGCTATTCAACATACCCCCCACCATCTCCTGGAAACACAACTATAGTTTGCAAGGCCTGTGGATTAACATTCTCCGTATTCAGGAAAAAGGTAACGCAGAGGTGTCTGGAAGTGGAGTAGAAAAGCTGGGTCAGGTCTGATTAGAAACACGGGGTCTGGGGAGTTTTCCAGGTTATGACAAATTCTGTTAGACAGCCATGTCTACATTTCAAAACTAAACATGCATGGTCAGGAGTCGGGTAGCTGGTGAGGAAGCCTGGCCTGGCCAGGAGATGGTTTCCCTTAAGTAACTGAAATGACCACTGGCAGGTGGCCCAGTTATCTATACAGCCTGTCTACATTGACTCTTCTGATGTATTATGCCAAGTCTGCGGATTTCTGTGCCAGGGACCCTCTATAAGCTGTCCATCCATCTTTTACTGAACCACAGCTCAATCTGCACCACTTGGTTTTTCTTCACTTCTGGTTTGTGATCATGACCTTA
Source organism: Polypterus bichir lapradei (assembly GCA_026402145.1). NCBI lineage: Eukaryota > Metazoa > Chordata > Cladistia > Polypteriformes > Polypteridae > Polypterus > Polypterus bichir. The sequence continues at coordinate 13,419,081 of JANRMT010062838.1, read as the reverse complement.
AAAAAGACATTTAAAAACCAAAACTGAGTAAATCTGCATGATACCCGAGGCTTTTTATTTAAAGGCAAAGAATGAAAACCACTCGGTTTTGCAGCAGTGCTGGAATGCAAGTAGCTGAATCTTTAACAAGAGGCCAAAGTCATTATAGACAATGAACACAAAATTACAATTGGTAGAAAATGCGCCGATCAGTGGCTGTGTGTCTTACTAGTCGATTGTGAGATGTGAGCAGTGTAACGCTTAGCCAGTAAGCGCCTGGATGAAGTCTTCTCCTGGATAGCTCTCTGGAGAGAAGAACTGCTACTAAAAAAAGGAGTATTGCATCATCATATAAAAGCTTGGCATTGCACCGTCAATATGCAGCACCGAGCTGGCATCCCCTGACCTTGATTTGTGAATGGGACTTGTGCTGCTTCAGTGTTCATTGGATATTGCGGACTCTTTTGGGACAGCGCTGCAGTGCTGATCTGAGTGCAGATGGGTCACTGCAGGGCTGTTTTTGGTCTTTAGAGCTAAAGACTAAATTTCAAAAAGTTTAGTAAATTTAACAGGTTTGGATGGGAGTAATATTTCACTCTTTAATCCATCAAGGTAGTGCATAATGAAAGCTAGAATGCAATCTTTACAACATAAAGGGTAACTTGAATGTTCAAAGAAGCTGTTGAGCACGTACTCGATCCGAAGCACTCTATAAAATTAAATTGATGAGAGCGAGACGAGCGGACATCGTGCTGCATGAGAGCGTTTATTGTATAATTTAGTGTCATGCCAGTATAGTGCTCACACAAAGGTATGTTTTTTGTTTTTTGTTTTTGTTTGATTTGTGTAAAGGGTTGCCCATTCAGTTATGGACACTGCTAATGCTACAGCTGGTGGAAGTGCTGCATTAATTAATTATGAGAAAGTGTTTAAAAAGATGGCGCACACAGGCACTCAAATGTAATTCTGTATTATTTAAGAAGAATCCAACAAAGCAAAAATCAAACTAATTAGGCTTAACTTCACAATCTAGTATGGCATAAAAGGGTAATTTGATCTTGTGTTTCATTTTCTGGTCAGTCATCTACATGTATTACAATAAGGAAAAAAATTCCATCAGTTTGTTTCCTATCAAATAGTGTTTATCAGCAATAAGAAAATCGCTCCATATCCTATACTTCTCTTAAAACAGCATTGTGTAGGCCATTGTTTATTAACCTCTGGCCATTTTTAGGTCGCACGTCCCTTTTTTTAATAATGGTAGTGGGGTGAGCACTGGGTTGTCCAAGGGGTTGGCTTTGCCACGAGAAATATTTGTGCTCTATGCTCTTATTTCACTGGGTTGGATCTCCCCTATACCTGTTCTGATAATAGTCTTTGGTTCAGCAAGAGGGAACCACCATCCTGTGTCTGGCCATCATCTTCAATTCACCACAATTGGGTTACAAATACTTGGACATGGGAAAAGGGTGGATTGCAGCATTAAAAAGGTTCAGATACACTGGTGTAGACCACTGCCTACCCTGACTGCAAAACACAAACCTGGACTGGGCACCCACAGTTTACACTGATGATTGACTTCATTTGCACACATATGGGGATTCCTCAAGCTTCTCCTCACATCCCATTGTTTTTTAAAGGAGAGTAAACCCCTGCTGTGACTGACCTGCAAGCAGCATCTTTCTTTTCAAACTAGAACTTTGTCTGAAGGGTGGTAGATGTGACTAGTGAGGCTGGACAGACAAGGCTTGTATTTGAGTTTGGCTGAATTCTTCTGGAGTTTTACACTTATCTTTCATGGACTAAATCTTCATTCATTACAGCTCTGGGCTTTTAAAAGTCTCCTTAGCCTTGCTTAAAAAAACTTGACAAAATTGAGGGAGCTTGTTGCGCTGTGATATTAGTACGTTTCAAGGCGAATTGGCTGTTGTAGTGTTTTATGATAGAATGGCTTCTTTTAGTTAATTCAAAACATGACAACACGGGTCACAAGAAGACACAGAGAGAAACTATGGCCATGTAGAATGTTAAATTTTTTAATACTGGGTTTCAGTAAAGCTTCTGGCAGATTTTTGCTTGAAACAGTTGTGCAATTTGTCGCATCTCTCCCCTCGTCAACTCAGAGTGCACGTCCTCCAGGGTACACTATGTACTCTCAATCGCTCTTTAAACTTCAAGAATAAAGAAAAACTAGCAGAGGATGCAGGACCTTCAGCTACGGGGAACCACACTTTGGTCTCGGCCTTTATTATCAAGGCTTAAGAAGCAGTACTTTAGCCAACTCTTATTTTAGATTCTTCATACTGTATTTTTTTTTTGTGCTTGACCACTACCAAGCTTTAATCATTTTCTCTCTGTAACTGGGACCCATTTGGTCTGACTTGGAGCAGGTATAGTATCACAAATCACAAATTTAGTTTTTCTCTGAATCAAAAGCTGCAACCTGGACTTATGGGAATTTTTTTTTTTTTTTAAATTTCCCTCCCCATTACACAATAAACAACGTCACTGATGAGTATATTCTATAATGTTAATGTTGCGTCAATGTTCTTTTTTTTCAGCATATCTGTTTTGACTGCAAAAAGAACTTCTGTTCTGTGTGCTCGGTTCTGGAAGAAAACCTCCGACGGTGTTCAACTTGCCATTTGTTGAGAGAAACTGCATTCCAAAGGCCACAGCTCATGAAGCTGAAAGTGAGAGACCTGCGGCAATATCTGGTCCTGAGAAACATTCCAACAGACACATGCCGTGAGAAGGAGGACTTAGTGGAACTGGTCTTATGCCACAGAGGGACAGACCTGGAAGAAGACATGGACACGAGTAGTCTCCACTCCACTGTATCTTTGTTTGCCACTCCCTCAGAGCCCTCACTTTCTGCCTCTCTGGGCGAAACTACAAGCCGAAGAGAAAGCCTTGGAGCCGCAAATGAGGTAATCCCAAAAGGATGTGCTGCTGTTCTTTCCTACAGGTGCTTACCACCTCTCACTACATTAAGTAGAAGTTACAGGTTGGCAGGACTTGAGTAGAGAGATACCAAATGCAGGACTGTTATTTTTAATTTCATTTTCTACAATTAACAGTTCTAGAAAAGTTTTAAATGGCAGAAGTTTCTAGTCTTCTGCTGAAAAAGGACACTAAAACCTGTCTGTCATTATATGGCACATTTTAAGCACAGCATGGTATGATGAGAAGCAAATGATATGACATTTAACAGTAGCCATATATATAAATTTTTTTATTTGGTTAATCGCTACATTTTTGGCTAGTTTGTTAAATAGCTTGTGATGCTAAGCCTTCATCACTTTAGACCATTTACGATGTAGTGTAAATTAAAAGTAGCAGATTATTATTTCATGCCCCAACCAGAGTGTTACATAGTGAGAGATGACCGAAGCACAGTGTAATGGCTGCCTTCGGTTTCTGATAGGGTTATTCTTACCACACTCGTCCATGGGTAAGTGCAGGACAAACAACAAAAACTTGAAAAGTGACTCCTCTGGAGTTCAACAAGAAACAGAAAGAACTCTAACTGGAACAGGACTGCAAAGACTACCCAGTGGAGCAAGGTTTGGCAGTGGTGGTCACCTCTTGGCTTGGCATCCCATAGATCCTTACCTTGCTCAACGCCACCTGGTTTGACTGTTAACAAGCTGTATGCTGGAGATCAGGTCTAATTCTGGTGATATGCTGGCTCTTGGAATGTCCCTTCACTAAAGGAGAAGGAAATGAACTTATTTTGGTATCTGGATAAATTCACAGGACTCACCTTAGCATGGACAGTAGGGTCACTGGAATTGATCATATTGATTAGAATAGCTAGTCTGTCTGGGTCTGGGTTTGCACTGTAGGAGAGGTGTCGGCTGGGTAGTGCACCACTGGACTTTTCTACTGGTGGGGGGAAAAAGAAAGAGCAGTTCATTATAACTTAGAATTGTGTGGAGGACAACTATCAACCATTTCCATGGTTTGTACCCAATAACTGTTCAGAGTGTTTCCTTGTTCAGTCCTGTGTGCCCTTACCTCCATAACTGTAGGTTTTCATGCCAGCCAACTTCAGATAATAACTGGACGTCTTCCTTTAAGGAAGTGGTTATTTTTCAAGTTTCTGTGCTTAGGAGTCAATCCTGGAAGAGCCAAAGTCACAGAGTTGGAAGAGAAATTCAAGTCAGTAGCCAACTATCTGATTCAGGAGCAGCAATGCAGATACTGTCTTGGCAGTGAAACATATTATTATGGCCCTTGCACAGGTACTGGAGATTGTACATTGGCTTGTAAAAATATGGTTTGCTAATGTAAGTGTTGCATGTCTGCTATTGGCTTAAGCAAATAGCCTTCTGGTGTCACCTAACTGATATGACTTGTGTTAGATGCTTGAGCTGGTGCGAGAATTACTTGTCTTAAATCTGAGTTCATAGTTCATCCCAGGAACAGCTACCATGAGGTCTTGTTGCAGATGTGCCAGACAGTGGTGGCAATCACAGAGTTAAGTCATTTGCGCAAGTGCGGTGTTCACAGAGCTCAATCTTTGTCCTTGTCTGTGCTCATGAGTTAGCGGCAAAAAATAAAATAAAAGATGTACTCCTGTCAATTGAACTTGCTGTCTAACCGGTAAGTAACAGGAAGATCTCCAAAGAGAGAAGCTGAGAGAGGACTAAGTGGCTTCAGTATTAACCAAGATTTAACTGAATTTCTTGTACTGTGCAGTCTCAGAGTGCAAATAGAAATATAAAACAGTGAATTACAACAGCATGCCCATGAGACATGTACAAATCCTAATCTGGGATGGAGAGACAGGAGGGATTTTATCATATACAGTACAGATGTCGGTTTTTGTTCCTGATGCAGCTATTGACTGAATTTAATTGCTTGGCCCGAATCTCCGATGCAGGTTTACAGTTCTGTTACAGATTAAGTTTTACTGCAGCGTAAATGCCCTTTTAAGTCGCAGTCTTTATATTGAAACTTCATACAGCTGTGTGCCCATTTAGCAGTAATTTCAAGTAATTTCAAGATGGAATCATTTTCAAAAAACGTGTCAAGCGATGGCAGTGAAAAATGGCGACAAATGTTAAAGTTGTGATATGGAATACGCTCAAAACATTGTTATAAAGCACGATAATCAAACTAATGCAGCTTGTCTTGGGCATTTGCTAGCTTTTTTGGACTTTAGAAAAGTTTGTAAATTGTGCAACTTGGATTTTCACTGCAGGAAGAAGGAGGAACATCATCAATAACTCAGGAGACAGAAGAAAACGCAGAGCAAGAGGTAAGCACAAAACAATACTGGGTGGAATTCAGCCGTCAGTGTATTTATTTAAAATACAAAATATGTATTTTTCAAACAATGCTTATAATGTAAGCAGAGCCTAAATATTTAGCAATGGACTTTCTGGTTTGAAGAAACAGTGGGCTTCGTAAAGTTAGACAATTCAACTAACAGAAGAACCTTCGATAATAATCTTGTGCGATCAAGAACTTTTCATGGTTGTCTGTTTTTAGTCATTTAAACTGGCATGTCAACTTCCACACAATTTACAATGTTTAAAAACTATGTAAAATATTCTTGATGAAAGGGAGCATTTGCAAATGGAATAATAAAATAGTTAAACTCTGCTCAATCTGGAGTAAGCAGGGTCACCAGAGGGCAAAAGGTAGTAAACTCCTGTGGACAGACCCCACCCACACTCAGTCCTACTCTGGAACAATTTTGGAATGGACACTTAACCTAAACATCATGTCTTTGGAGAGGTGGGGTAAAAACCTGTAGTATCAAGAGATAAAACACACAGACACAGGTGGAGGTTAAAGTTTGGAATTTTTCAGGTCGAAGTTATTTCTTCACAAACACTGTGTGCTAAAGTGCTTTCTATAAATAATTATAGTGTATACAGTATATCGTGCCAACACCGGCGCTTTACAATGAAGACCACTATGGGGCATTGTAAAATAAAAGCCTAAAAACTTAATGATAAAAGCAACAAAAGTTTTGATACAAGATGCCTTCTGCATTTCCAACACATGTTATAACAAATGGGATATGAAAATAATAATTTTATTGCATACTTCTAGGATTGTCTCTCTCATGGTTAGGGCAAATTTATCTATTCATTTGTGTGAAGTTAAAACAAAGCCAACTATATATCACAAAAAGTTTACTGTATTTGGGTCTGTCAGGAGAAAACCACCCCCCAGGGGTTTGTGAAAGGTTACTGCAGAAGACGACAAATGCCGAGATGGCATGCACAGCTGGTTTTCTTTGAAAATGGTTTAAACTCATTATATTAGCATTTTGTTGTCCAAAATTGACACACACAGCCATATCTGTGCATAATCACAAGATGCGGCTCAATACTGAACAACTGTCTTGGATATATATGGTTAAGTTTTAAAGCTTTTCCTGTGTGCCCCAGAGTCGCCATTGAAAAGCAGCAGTGAGGGGAAGATCTTTTTTGAATGTATACAAAATGCTTAACTTTGGAACACATTTGCATGGCAAAGACAGGTATACCATATTTGTGAAAAATAAGAGTTGAAAAATACAGAACATGTTCTTTAAAGGATAAATTTCACAGCCAAGCCACCTCCTGTACCATGTTAAAACAATTTCTAAAATCTGGCTATCTACCTTCCTTTGTAGTTACACAGAAGCTTGATAATGTTTTATATTGTACAGTTGCACATAAAATATTTTTAGAATACAAATAAAGAAAAATGGAGGCAGTGTTTATTTTAGCTAAATTGTTAATTTCTTTCTTCTTTTGACAGGCTACTCCATTATCCAGGAAAAGAGCAAGAGCCTCAATCTCTGACATATCCAGCATAGAAGATATTGAAGGTCTAACAGTCCGACAACTAAAAGAGATCCTGACACGAAACTTTGTGAATTATTCTGGGTGCTGTGAAAAATGGGAACTTGTGGAGCGAGTCAGCCGGCTCTATCGAGAAACAGAAGAAAACAAAAAATCAAGTATGTAAATACCTGTACCCTTAATTAAAAAAAAATAAACAAATAAACAATAACTAGTGTATTTTTCTGTTTATTGCAGTGGAAAATGTGAATAGCAGCCTAACATCAGGTAAGGGTTTTTTTTTTTTTTATTATTATTAAATGCTGTACTAATAATAATGTTTGGGGGACTGCCATGTAAGACACTTCATGTTGTCACATATCAGACTAGGGTTGTTAAAGTGTTGATTTAAAAGTTTTAAAAGTTCACACACCAGCCCCATACTCTCTTCCCTGTATGCGACAAGTTTCGAGCAGTACTGACAATGTGGGCTGTGCTTCTGTTCTAATAACTAGCCTCACATATGAAGTGAGTAATATGCAGCGTTTGTTTCTAATGGCCCTGTACTTTTTTTTTTTTTTTTTTAAACCTTCCTTCAAAGTGGTACCCACAAATCCTCAGGCCATCTGCAGCAGTGGCAGTGCAGGTAAGGAAGGTACAAACAACTTGTACAGAGTGCACTGCAATTCATTGTGTGCAACTGGCTAGTGTTCCTTACGCTGTGATTGGTCAGCTCATCTGTTCATGCTTTTGATTTGCTCATTTTTGTTGCCCTGCATGCCACTGTTATGCACGTGTATTTTTTCTGGTTTTGTCATCAGAGACAACAGGACCATCTATGGTATTTCTTAGTACACATTAATAGCAGATGCTACGTATGTATTGCATGCTTCATTCCCCCAATTCAAAAATACAATCTGAATGAATTTATTCTGAGAAAAAGCTGTTTGCTAGTTTTTATATTTAAAAAAAATGAATGCTTATGCCTATACCTATTCATTGCTAGCTTTGTAAATACATTGACAAAGCCCATTGGTTCTCCTTTTTCCCTGCTAGTGAAACATCTTAATCCCGCTTTGTAAACATGATGGCGTGGCAGTGCTACAGAGCCAGTGGCTTAAACAAGTCATTTCTTAGCCTTTACCTTTCGATGGAAAAAACTGATAAGACACATTTCAGAACATACCTGTATTCCCATGAGGAAAGGGAGATTTGAGTTGCACAGTCAGCTGTCCATTTTGCACCATGGAATTCAGGATTCTGATTTCTTCATTTGCATGTGTTTACTATTGCCTCTCATTCTTTTGCATTTATTGGGATTCCTGAGCAGTTACTATTCCTGGGGTATGATATCAAATAATTTTATAACACAGGTTCAAAAATGCGTGTGCTAAAAAAGTAAAAGGTTTTAACATGTTTTTGGGTTCAGACAAAAACCAACTTCTCTAACATGATGCTTTGTAATGTGAAGTGTTGTTATTTGCCAATTTAGTTTTCTCATTAGCCCATCAAATAGTTTTCCCCAAAAAAGTTACCTTTTCATTAAAATTACAAAATCCTATGTCAAATGTAAAAAAGTGCATGTATAGATATCATTTTTTTTTTCTGTAGATGGGGAGAAGATGCACTTTACCAATGACGACAACCTCTGCAGGATCTGCATGGACGCTGTGATTGACTGTGTGCTCCTGGAATGTGGCCACATGGTCACATGTACCAAGTGTGGAAAGCGGATGAGTGAATGTCCGATATGTCGACAGTATGTTGTGAGAGCAGTGCATGTTTTCAAGTCTTAAGGATGCAAAGAGATGAAGGAAAATGGAAACAAACTTTCAGTGTGTATTAACCATGGGGGTAACCAGTGGGGGGTGGGGGTGGCAGAGGGCAGTGTCTCTCGTTTTCTTTTGAGCTTTTAAAATTACTGATGCCATTTTATTTTCAAAATTTAATAATAAATTAAAATGTCTACCTGCACTTATTGTCCCTTATTGAGGTGCCCAACCAGAATGAGAACTACTCAAATTGTGAAATTTTACACAAAATGTTTAAATGTCCATTCTTCTTAATACAAATAAGTCTTTCCAGCAGTTTGTTTGGCGGAAAAAGCAACCTTTTGAGAATATGGCATATATAATATTATCAGACACTGAAGACATTACTTTGCTGTTCAATGCTACATGAATAGTTTAAGGGTGCACAAAATTGTTTTTCTTGCAAGCTACAAAATATAGTAGGTTAAGCCACTATTGCTAAATATAATATTAGCTAATTTTATATCCATGAGACCTGTAAGAGTCTAAATTTTAACTAATTTCCTTTGCATTTTAAACCCCTTTTCACTTTGTTTTATTATTCTGTGTTGTACTGTACATAAATAGACTAACAAACCCACAACTGTAAAAAGGGATGTATAGCATGTATTGCTTAAGTTGCCAATAGCTTAAACACCAGTACACAGTACGCCATCAGCTGCAGTACCATTTTTGAATTGCTAAACATGTCAGGTGTTTCTGCTCAGAGCTCAAATGGAGTAAATGTGTGAGAAAAATTAAAAATCTTGCATGGTGGGGCAGTTATTTTAAAAGCGCTACTATGGTTGGCGACAAGTGAACAATATTGGCAGCTCCATTTAAATTGGAATAAGAACTAGCTTGTAGTAATGGGACACAATTACATAACTTGTCAGTTTAGTCCATACATGCTCCAAGGAGAGGGAATCAAAAGTTTAATAATTTTACATAGTAGAAAAAAACTGGAGGTGGTTAAGGCTTCAAAAACATACATAAAGAACCCACCACGTTTGGCGTGCTCAGCAAATGTGCAAGTACAAGGTGTTTATTTCTTTTAAAAATAAAGATTTCAGTTTTTTTCTTCTCAGTAGTGTAGACCTAAATTCAAAGTCTGAACTCCTAGTAATTGAAACTCTAGTACAAATCGGGGAAAAAAAGGATTTTAAGATTCACATCTAAAGCTTTAGAAGGTTTCGTAATTAGCAATTGTGGCTCCCTTCACATTTAAAAGATTTTTCCCAGGCTTATATTAAACTCCTCATTTTAACTATCTGTCTTCAATAACCACTCTTCTAAACTTATTAGATAAGGAGAGGAATTGGGCTGACCAGTTTTGTTAAGGAAATTATGTATTAATTAAATTAATTAGGATGGTGGTCAACAAGTGACAACCTTTTTAAACTGTTTACAAATGAAGATTGTTAAATGAGTAACTTAACGCTGAGGGATCTTAGAAGAATCAGTTGGTGCTATGGTGCTGAGACTCATCCTTTAGGACTGGGCTTGGAGAAATCTGGTTTAACATTTATGACTTAAAACAAGGGATGCTGCATCTTTAAACAGAGCCCACATATTTGGCCTGTTGTTATAACATTTATGTGTAAAAAAATGGGCTTACTCTCAATATTTTGGGGGGAGAAAAGTGTTCAAATTCTAGAATTTCTGAAGGTAATGGACAAGAAACAATGGCTAGATAGTACTCTAACAGTAACTTGTCTTTGTAAAGTTTTAATTAGATTTTTTTGGCATAAATGTAGGTAATTTTCTAATGTGCTGAAACAACAACAGTTACAGGTTTTCACTATATATACACGTGTGTACTCTTCTGGCCCTCCCCATTTCAATTTTTGGAAAACAGTAAGTCTGCAGTCCCCTACAGATTTAACCATTTTATTTCATGCATGGAAATTTTATCTAAGGTAAAGAGTGCTTGTTTATCCTTTTCAAAAATGACTTCAAGTATTTTATTCAGTAATTCTATTAGAATTGTGCAGTATTATGTACAGTAATAGCATAAGGAGGCCTGAATTCTAATTTTTGCTCTATATAAATTTGCCGAGTAGGTGGAAGCCATACACAGATTAAAAAGTATAAATGGCTATTAGTAAAAACTAAGCACACAGTATGTAAAATAGATGTTTCTATAGGATGTCAAAAAAATCTACCCAAACTTTTTAATTAAAGAAGCTTATTAAAAAGGTAGGAGTAAAATGATCTTTATACTTGTATAACCATACTTACCACACTGGTGCAGATTCCAAATTTAAAGTCATCAAGATATTTTAGTGACCATTTCCCACAATTTTGTTGACCGCTGTCAGCAGTGTTTACAACGTGGTAACTGAGGCGTCTGTGATAATTCATCACCAGCTGTACACAAAAAGCCTTTAGTGCCTACATTCACCAAACATTAAAGCTTCCTTGAATGATTTGTCATTTGTCTTTATTACATTGTATGTTGTTGGCAACAGCTTGCATTTAAAATGACCAGAAGAAATTAAAAACATTTTGAACACTTACATTATTTCACTTTGATTGTAATATTTTTTTAGTAACTTCAAGGTTTTTTTTTGGCATACAAAGTTACCTATACCTGGTAGATGAACACTAGACTGGTGGGATCCTGTCCTGGATAGATTAGATATATTAAAACACTTTGATTTGTTTTTTTTAATTACCTCTGATGAAAGCCAAAGACATAGTAGTCAGCCTAATTGAACAGTGGACTTTCTAATGGAAGGATATTATTATGTATATTGGAAAAAAAAAAAAAAAAAACAAGGCTGTTCGGGGACATTTTTGTGCAGTATTCCTTCATCCAAAGATTCAAACTTTATCAATGCTCAGAGTAATAAATATAATTTACTGCTGGACGTTGTAAAAAAAAGCAGTTTAACTTGGTGGAGTGCAGCAACTATGTGGCTTATAAACCAGTTAAAATATGTTAAAGGGCATGTGGAATCTACGGTTTAAATTAATTTGGTCAATCAAACTCAAACAGTTTAATACTATAAAGACAAAGATGATGAGCTCAAGGTGAGAAGCACTATGCTTCATCACAATAACAAAGCAGAACACAGTAGTCATCAATTCCAGTTTCTTTTCTTTCAATTTTCTGGTGAAAAGGGCGGGGGGGGGGGTGGGACTCCACCTCCACCTCCTCTTCTTTTACTGGCATTTGTCAAAGTATCAGCCATATATGTGTTTGAAGCTGGCCAATCAAAAGAGGGAGGTTTAAGTTTTCAGATTTTGAAGTTTTGGGCTATTTTCATAGAGTACTGTTCCAAGTATGTTATTCAGTTGTTCATTAGATGTTCCCCTGTTTAAGAACTGGTAATCTCCAACTCTCCCAAGAAAAAAAAAAAGTAAACGAATGAAAAAAAACTTGTGAAAACCCTTCGTGCTCCACTTCGAGTAGACAAAATTAGAATTGGCAAAAAAGCAGCTCCACAACTTGTACCTCTAGACAAAACTTTAAATGCACACATACCTTGTCAAGATGTTTCAATTTAAAAATAATAAAAAACAGCGGATATAATCTTAAAACAAGTGTACACAGTACAAATCCAGAGAAACTTTTGTTTGTTATTGTTTTTTTTTTGGTTTAAAAAGACATTAAAACTGTCATGAACTAAGCACAAGTTCACGCTTGCTGCAGAGCATGCAAACGGCACTTTGAGATGTCTTTTGGGGCAAAAATCACAGAATCACTAAACAAACACTGGTTCAAAATCTTTACCCACTCTGTGTATTAAAAGAGACAAATCAAATATATCAACACTTAACCCACTGTCTGCACTTTGTTGAAAGAATACTGGAATTAACGTGTAGGGGTACAACAGAAGCGATTAGAAAAAAGAAAAGTTTTTAACTCTGTTTTGCAATATAATTCATCCTTATCTTGATCTTTGACAATAAACTGTTAACCATGCTGGACCAAATAAAGAAAAAAAATACATTTTTAAATACTCAATTTAGATAGATTTCACATTATGGCTATTCACTCTTACTTTTAAACATTTACAGAAAATACCAAGGCAAAGGTGCTTACACTGGACAGTCTTTTCAGAAATATCTGGCAAAACTAAGAAGGTGGGGGAAAAAGGCTCCATTTATTCAAGTGAAACTGTGCAAATGATTGGCTAAAGTCCCCAGGGCAGAGATGTTGTACATAGAAACAGACATTGTAACAAAGGCTTATGAAAGGGATCAGGTACCTTTTAGATTTGAACATACATTACAGGTCTAAATACCAGAAATTGGTATAAAAAACTCACTGTATAAATTAATATATTAAACACTTCTTGATCTGTTCATACTATTGTAGGCATAATTTGAATTACAGTTTAAATGTAGTTCTCCCCCACCCCCCCCAAAAAAAAAAGAGTATTGGCAATTTAGCTGATACATGAAATTTTTATAAATATAAATATATATATATATATATATATATATTATAAATAACAGCACATTGTTTCATACAAAAATACTTTTGCATAATGCATGAGATTTGTTTTGTAATAAAACATTATTAAACAAGGTTTAAAAAAAAAAAAAAAATATGACTTGCGCTCTTGCCTGGTCCTCTCTTTTTAGACACAGTATGAATCTTTTTTTTTTTTTTTGTACAAAGTTCACAACATAAAAAGGTTTGGGATTAAACAGTAGAAAAATGAAAAGAAAAAAAACCCACATGCTTTACTTTGTTTTTATATTGTATGACATCCTATTAACAAATCAAATGGCTGTACAAATTTCATTACCACGCTAATCCGCATCCCTAGCAAATGCACACACCCTAAGCCTGCTCCAGCTCCCACCCCAGAATAATGCTTTGGACCTTTTGTTTCTTTTCTGATTATGGGTTACATCCAGACTGAAGAGTACATTATAAAGTTTTATTCTTGAATCTTCTGTTGCAACTGGAGAAAAGAAAAATTCAGGTTTTGTCTGCCTTTGCTGAGTATTTCCTTTTTTTGCTGCTCACTTCTTGTTATTTTTAAAAGTATCATTTTTGCATTAATAATTTCCCAAAATTAAAAAAAATATATATACATACATACATAGATACATACAGTACATACACACACACACTCACACAACTGGACACTGGGAGTGTGTTTGTTGGTGTTCTATCTGCGGCCAGCTCCAGGTTTAAAATGTTTTAAAGTGTCCATTGTTAACTAGCTGAGTTTTCGCAGGAGCTTTTCCTCTAACAGTCCAAACTGTACGCTTACAGACATCTCTGCTATGAACTGTTCACAGCCCTCCTTCGTGACTTGTTTGCAGTACCGCAAGTCAATGTGACAGATGTTCCCACAGCGTTTGAAGTAGGTCAGGCACTGGTCAGTAACCCTAGTGCAAACTGCAGGAGAGGAAAGATTAAAGCGAAGTGGGTATCATATCAGAACCAGAAGGTTAGCAAATCACTGCATCCCCTAACCATGCAAACGCACATGCATGAAGAATGACATGAACAAAACGCTTAAAGCAGATGTGTACCATTTGTGACAGAGTCAGTTCCAGGACAGTTCATTATCAGACTTAAAAGGCCCTTTATTTGATTTGGTGCATTTATGCAGGAGTTGTAAATTATTAATTAATTTATTTCCATGTTAAACAGCGGATGTCCCCACAGCCCTGATCAGGAAAAAGCTAGTTTATCAAATGGATGGATGTATATGCACTGCTTACTAGAACAAAACCAAAAAAATAAAAATCAAACTATGTTAAAGCAGCGGAGAGCTAACCTTCTTATGAGAAAGGAAAACCTTTTTTGTTCAATATATGGAAAAAGCAAAGTTTAGCTTCTTAGTGTTTAAAAATTCTTCCTTAGTTCCTAAAGATGAGAATGGTAAGATGAAAATCGGTCCAGTTTTTCAGCCTGCACTATACAGATACTGCTGTGGACATTTTTATAAAAACCAACATCTATTCACTTGGCTAGCTTACAGCATTTAGTGGTAAATAAAATAAATGTAAGGTTTCAGTAGAAATGCCAACTATCATTAGCTATGACTTAATGAATGCAATTTGATAAGAGGACAATGAGGACACAATTGGTATTCCTTCTTATTTACATTACCAGGTTTTTATAATTATTGTGGCTTTACAGTTTGCTTTTGTAGCAGACATATCAGAAGCCGATTTCAATTAAAATAAGCCCCCGTCATCAGGAAATATTATTATTAAGCATTTTATTTGCAACATGTTACATGTTTAATATGCGCATGCAAGTAAGTGTTTTATGGTACTCTGTATACACAGCAATAAGGATGCTATAAAATGTTTCCATTAAATAAAGTCAAGTAATAAGATTATTTTAGAACGGTCACTCCAGATTAGATGAAATTTATGAAGAATAGCATCTGATTTTAGCAATGGATGACTGATCTACAGTTTGAGTAAGGAATGTTCTTGAGTACAGTTCACAAATGTGTACATGGAAAATTAATTTAATAAAAAAAAAACAAAAAAAAAAAAACAACAGCATTTCCCTTTGACTGAAATCTAAAATATTTTTAAACATGTCATGGTTCACTCTGTATGCTTGTTTAGCTGGAGATGAATGCACAAGGGATTTCCAGAAGAGAATGTTCTGCTTTCCATCAGGAGTGGACCAGAATCACAAAGAAAAGGGTTCCATCCAAGGTCTCCAGAAGTGGAGCAGAGGAAACAACCGTTGGATCTTCCAGTCACATGGTCTGGGAAACAGATAAAATGGAGACCTGGGAGGACCGTTGGGGGTTAACTTACAGTCAGCACACATGAAATAAATCTACCTGTGCCAGACAGAGATGTAACAAAAGTAATATGAAAACCCTACTCTGGATAATTAGTAGTTCGGTATATTGGAGAAGGACACTTTGTTTCATTTGGAGACTGTGTAAACTGTTGTAATCAAAGGAGCTCATCTTCTCTGACAGGACTGGAAACTTGTTTAATTGTACTTGTCAGTATTGCACGTGATAGAATAAATCCCACTCCTTGCACAAGGATGGATACATTCATTACAGAAATGGGGTCTCTCCTACAAAATCATTTGTGAGTGCAATGTTCTTTCCTGTTAAATATATAAAGAACACATCCTAAAACCATTAAGAATTTTTCCCAGACCAAGTCATCGGAGACAGTACCATTTTCTAAAACCCCCCCAAGAAGAATGCTGTTGGGAAGTGCAGTTTTAAACCTGCCTGTGAAAACCATCATGATGGCCAGCCAACGCAGGGAAACTGAACCCCCAAGCTGTATCAAAGCAAATGCTTTCTAAAGCAGACATCAGCATGCACTCCAAAACAGAAAGAAGTACAAGGATGACATTTTGCTTTTTTAAAAAGAAACAGCTAAGACATCTGGAAAACAGCTGTCACTGATAGCCAGGTACACATCCACTTTAAATTTCTTGAGCTCATCTAAATCATACAGTTTTAAAAAGGTCCATGAACAAAATCAGTTCAAGTTTCACACAGTTCAACAGATAAAGCAGACCATGACATCACAAAATGAAAATGAACAGATAAATCACATTCTAAAGACTTGTTTATCTAGCTTTACAGAAAAAAAACCCCACATAGTTATAAAAATGTCAAAGCCATTCATGTTTTCTTCTTTTCAATTTATGTGAAAAAGGTAACTTTTATTTCAGGGCAGTAAGCAAGGTACAGATACTTTAAACCAGTTGTCAACATTTCTCAGGTTTGACTGTACATATTTTCTACTAAATGCAGTAAATGCATACTGCTGCACCTTTAACCTAATGAGTACCTAGTCTGAATTCTTCTAAAATGAATGCCAAGAGCTACAAATTTAATAATGCAAGTTGGCTTTTTGTAAACCAGACTGTGGCTGAAGGCTGTAAGAAACTGGGTTCTATGAATAAGTGGTTTTAGACATTAATGGGTAATATCGTTTGTAACATGGCTATTAGTGAGCTAATAAAACAAACTAATTTTTCTCTTTTGCTTTGAAATGTGAAAAAAAAAAATATCCAAAATGTCAGCAGTTCAGTTCTGCATATGCTAAGGCCAAATGTATAGTATTTTTGAGAGATTATAATTTACATTCAGTAAAGCCATGTATGTGTTAATGCACTAGCAGGAAGATTCCGTTTCCTACCTGACAGATTAATCTCTGTTAGAGAATCCCGAGTTGTAGTTCCTACAGCAGTTAAAATGTTAATAGACTGGTCAGTTATGTGGTTACAGTAACTGAGATCCAATCGTGAAAGTAAAGGCATGTGTCTGATAATAAGACGAAGCGAAGCATCAGTAATATCCAATCCTGCCAGACGCAAGTCTACAACATTTCTGAGTTTACTTCGATTGTCTATTTGTCCTGCAGATTGAAAAAAGAAAAAGAAAAAAAAAATAAACAGCAATGTCATTGATGTATACAATAATCACTAAATTATGACCAGACTGAAAGGTCTGTACCTTTATAGACAATGTCACTCAATATTGTAAACTAGTCCCCATCTCATTAATGGCTACTGATCTCTTTCAGGCCTTTCAGCTTTGAAACTATAAATAATTACTCAATTTAACACAGCCAATATGTCAAGAAAAATAAATGCAATCCTGATCAGCAACCTTCCTTTTTACAAACAGGATATTAAGTTGTGCATAACATGACTATCTACCAAAGATATGGGAAAGAATGGCTACTATTAAAATATTGTTTCTTGCCCTCATTCTCCTTTCTCGTACACATTAATATAATTAAGAAATGAAGAGAGAAAAAAAAAAGAAATAAAAACAATAAACAAACAAAACGACACTTAAAAGGAGCTCATACCTGGCCTGTTATCTGTTGGAGGAGAAAGCAGGTCTCTCATTTGAGCATCTTTTAAACCTTCTACCCACTGGACATCCAGAGTTCGCAGCAAAGGGCAACTGGAGGTACAAAGTGCAGAAACTGCCACCCATGAACAGCCTGCTAGCAGCAGCACCCGGAGACCTTTAGTTAAAAGAAAGATAAATGACTCGGCTATAGATAGGTGTAGTCATTAATGATGGATTATAATGTAACAATTAGTTCTGAAACCACCATGAATGTATACATTTAAATTAATAAAGCATAACTTCATTTTCATACAAAAAGTCCTACCATAAAAATGTCACAATGAAAATGATATTTTGAAAAATTGTTAACTTTCTAAGCTGTATAATTTTGCTTAACTACTTTTTTTCCTTTCTGATTTGAAACTAAAGAGATTAAGACTTGTGAGGTACCAATGGCACATTCAATAAAGTTAATAAACGTAGAAAGTATCTCTTTGGAAGTGGTACTGCTTTTACACAATTCTGCACCAACATACAAATAGCATTTCCCCAGGAACTCTATTCTGCTTTTAGTATTTAATGGCACTAATCTGTATTAATAAAATTCTTCCAGTGTTGCTGTAAGCATATGGTGCTTGTGTACATACCCTGGAATTGGCTAATGTACGGAAAGGATTATCTGCCTTGGGTCCACCACTTGACACTACAGTCAAACATGCCAAGAGACTTTGGAAATTGATGCAATGAGATTTGGGAAATGTAAAATATTTTCAAATAAATAAATGTACATTTTATGAGAATACAAATCTCAGGGTTATATAAAATTTGAATAATGTACTAATATTAATATAATTACTCATTTATATTATAAGTATGTTATATTACTACAAGTATATATTATAGTATTATAATAAGTACTATTAATGTAATGTATAGTTGGAGTAATGCTAAATGTTTACATAATAGTTTAAAAGTTCTGTAGAAAATTAAAAAACAGAATGTGGTTGTCTCAATTCCTTCCAACCACGTTCATTTTTTAAATTAGTTTATTGCATATCAAGATTCAGTATACAATCAAGTATTAATCACTCTGCGAGTCATACCTGGTAATCGATTTATAAGCCAGCTTAACTGTTTCTTTGATATGTTTGTCCAACTTAAGTCTAATGACACAGGTTGCCTTCTGATTATTCCACTGAGCATAAGTGGAGTGATGGATTTACATCGATTGAGATCGATTTTAGTCCACAGCCGCTTGTCGCAGCACCTACAATATAACACAAAAAAAAACATTTTAGTGATAATAAAGGTACCTTTACATGCAAGTGAAGTTTCATCCAAAAAAAATATATGGAGTAAAATGTTTTAAATCAGATAGTGATAAATGTGGTACTTTCAAAAATCAATATGCTTTTCTTAGTATAAACCAACAAATGTATTATTCAAGAACATTTTGTAATACCTCTGCTAAAACTGAGGCCTTATCAATGAAGAGTAGGGTTAATGAGTCATACTTAAATTTTAAAAAGTGTTGTAATGTAAATATGAAAGGCTTTCAGTTTTCAAAGAATGTCTAATTAATAGTAATCATTGTGTCACACCAATATCTCTTTGCTATATCATTACTAATTGTCATATATTTGTTTCAATTTCAGTGTCAAATATCTGTACATGTGTCTTATTTTCTATATTATACAATACATGTATGGTACACTGCATGTTGTAGAATTATATTTGGCATTTGTATTTATTATTTTTTAGTTAATTTCTACTTCTTTTCACAATATCAATGTATTAGATACAAGCAGCAAATTAAAACAAATTAAACGTATTCCTGTGAGTCACACCTTCATGTTATAGAAGTACTTCAGTGTGAGAAAGTAAACTGATCTGTTACATGAGTGCACAGAAAGATGCTAAATATAGACCTTTGTTAACAAACAAGAACCTTTGTTTCCCCAGGTATTCATAGTTGATGATCTATGTTATACACAGTTAATTCATTTTAAGCTCAGAATGTACTCTCCTACAGAGTGAAACATACTTGGACATTTGAGGTTTGTAGCCACAAATATCCATAGCTTCTTCCAAAGACAGGAGAGGATTCAGGACATAACCAGGTTAACCATTCATTCATTCACACTTAGAAGTACATTAATGAGGTTGTCTGCAAATGTAAATAAAAAAGGCTAATGAATGACAATCCAGTTTGAGTTGTTATACCTTACTGCAGTGTTGTAGACTAGATGTACCCAAGGATAGCGGGGCAAATGTTCACTGGGACAGAATAAAAATGAAAATACCATTCACATGAGCCTTTAGTCATTTTTAACCAGATTTTAAGAACAAAATAATATATGTACATTTTCATCAGTGGACTTTTATTATGTGAGCACACTTTTTGTTCAAGTTCGACAAACACAGCATATAGTTACATTTTAGGACAACACACTCAGCACTGCGTAACTACTCACCATCTGTTCCATGTCTTGCAGACACTCATACAGACACACAGTTCTTTGTGAGAGAGGTAGCTGAATACAGCCATCCAGACTTCCCTGCGCATCACATGAGCCTCCCCATCATCCAGGGGCAGGGAGTCAGGGGGCGGGCTGATAGGTGGTGGCCGGATCACATGGCGTTCCATCTGCATGCATTTAGGAGGCGAGCGAGATGGAGGGGGACGTGCAGAAACCGGGGTGCCAAGTGGACTCTTACTGACCCCAAGAGGGGAGAGCTGCTGGTTATGACTTAGCTCTCTGGGAGTTCCATTCATTTCTCTTGGACTCTGATGAAGCCTTTCACTGCATGCTGTACTATTGCTCAGGGGTCTTTTAGGCTCCTCATTCTCACTCTCGGGCTCAGATTTTAAAGGTTGGCAGTTTTCATTTGCCAAACAGTCCTCAGTTTTTTGGATCTCCTGATTGAGCTCTTTACTCAGCTCCTTGCTTAGTTCTTTGCTGGGAAGCCTGCGTTTCCTCCTCACCCGCGCTTTATTCTTTTCTTGCAGTTCAGTGCCACTTTCACAGCTAGGACCAGCTCGAGGAGAGCTCGACTGAGACTGATCACTTTCTCTAGTTGCTAGGGACTTTAAAGGTGTTTCAGGAAGATCCTCTTCCATCTCTTCGTTGTCTTTCTCTCCAGCATTATCATCTTCATCTTCCTCTTTGTCATCTTCATCTTCGTCGTCATCATCATCTTCTTCCGATTTAAGCTGTCGTAAAGGCTTTGGAATCGCCAGTCTGTCATCCGAGGATTTCAAGGACCTCCTCTGCAGCCACAGAATACAAATAAGTTTACACTTAAGTTACAAGCTGTACAAAAACAAATTCTCTTTTTGTGTTTCTAGGCCATTGAAAAAATGAACAGTGTGCTAACATTATTGGTAATTTAATACTGACTGAATTCTTTACTCAAATATGGTCCTGTTCTAAATAGGAACAAAATGCAGTATTGCACTGATGCATACATACCTCAAGTATGGGCATTACATAGCTCTGAATGCTAATGATGAACATATAACTTTGCAGATCCTGCATTCATGTTTAATTAGGAATGTGTTAATAATCAATACTGACAATTTAAACAAATGCATTTATTATTTTTTTAATAAAAAGTACTCTAATATACTGCATAAAATGAGCCATAAAAACACATAATTAATATTTATTCATTGTATGCCTTGCAGAAAGGTAGAATATAACCATCAGGCCTACATGGGATCAGTTAAAAGATTCAGTTTTGAAAATATAAAATACCAAGTCAAACTAAAAACCAACCAACATTTACTTACAGTTCAGAAGCTCATTTCTTAGTCATTACCATCTTGGACTGGCAAGACAGACACAGCAGTATTCAGACAAGTTTGGTTTGAAAGTGTTATTAGTTTCATCATGAAAACTCATCCAAATTAATTACACTTGCTTTAGGAGTCTGACATACTTTGGAGTTAAGAGAGTGACAAGAGGAAGGGGATACTTTCCCAGTTGCCGTTGGCTATGTATATATATCTTATGAATTAGTCACTGTTGATGGAGGTTTTTTAGAAAGATATGCAGGAATGTGAAACATGAAATACAAGTAACTTTAACCTACTATATATTTCACATAATTTACAAGTAATGAGCCAGATTTACCTAATTTAAAAGCAAATGAAGAAAGAAGGAAAGAAATAAAGCAATAAGAAAATAATAAAAAAAGCACGATTATACTTTTGTCAGTTTTATGGTCACCAAAGAACAGTATTACTTTCTTTTCATTTTTCACAGGAAGAAGAGCGGTGACATTTTTTTCCTTCTTGTTAAGCAATGTCATTTATTTATTTTTGTTAATTTAATGAATGGTGGGTAGAGTTGGAGACTGCCAATTTGTATAGGCACTGATGTCAATACTGTAGTTTCGAAGATTCTTCTTCAGCAGTTGCTTTTAAAACATCAGCCAGTTATAGCCATTGGCTCTCCGTCTTCTCCAATAGTGCTCATCATTTTTACTTGTGGCCCATAATTGCCCTTTTTCTTAGGATGTTTAATTTGTGAGTACACATTTCTATAGCTTTGTGTTTAAAAAAGCCTAAGCTGCAGTGCTGACACTGCATTCTATTTGACAATTTCTGGGTAACCGAGTTTTTATTGTCCAGCTGTAGCTGCACGGCAAGATGTGGTAAATTATGCAAAAAAGTAGATGTTTATGTATATATTTGTTTGAAGCACAATCTTTTTCAGGATTGCAGGTCATGACAATTTCTTTCCATTTTTTTTCTTTTTAAATTGCAATTCATTTAATAGAGTGAATTAAGTGGCAATTACAGCAACCGTTTCTTGCAGCGTAAATCAATTTGTAAATTGCAATTTCAAACCAATATCTCTTTCTTTATGTAAGCCCTAAAAGGTTTGCTCATATGACAATGTGTTTTTAACATTTAAAATCTTCTACTGACTGGTTACAATTATGTACTGGCGTTTTGAACATATTAAAAAAAAAAAAACAAAAAACAAAAAAACAACACTCTGCCTGGAAAAATATTCAAATGTATTTTCTGCAGTATAGTTTTGACTAGTCAAAAATAAGAATACCAGACAATTACAACTCAATATTGACTATATACTTGAAAAGAAGTTTTCTCAGAAGTTACTAGACTTAAATTAAAGCATAGACATTCACATTTAATATACTTTTAACATATTGGTTTGCATTCTTTGGCTTTGAAGGTGCTCTACAGCTTAATGGCAAAATACCAGTATTGACAGTAAGAAACAGCATCAACCAAAAGTGCCTTCACTCACCCTCTTCCTAACTGTGGGGTCTACACTTTTGTCCAATGGCTTTCTTTTCTTTTTCAATGGTGTCTCCTCTGAATTGCTTCTAAGCAAGGCATCTGCCGGCAATGGTGCTGTTCGTTTCTTAGGTGGTTCCTCAGATTTCCGCTTTAGGCTATCTTCAGGTTCCACTTTTCTTTTCACAGGAGTAGTCGAATCATTTTCCTCCTTCACATCCTTGTTCACTCTCTGCTCCTTCAGCAGTGAACCCGGCAGGTTGGACGCGTACTTAAACCCTGGGCCTCTCTTTTGCTTGTAGGCCAAAAGTTAGGAAGAGAACAAAAAAGGCAACTTTATACCTCATGCCTGTTGTGTAAGCTGTAAATGAAGAGCAATAATTCAACCTCCTTCCCTACTAATTAATATAAATGTAACAGCTTTCATTAAACAAAAAGTTATAGTAGAAGACCTGTAATTTTCAATTATAGCCGACAGTTTAAATATGCTTTTAACTAGACATCACAGTTGGGTATGCTCAACACAATAATTATCAGAATTTGCTGCAGCTGTATATGCCCTACCAAATATGCTGTCGTAAAGCTCAACACCTGTCAAGTTATGAAATGGACAATATATAATCTAAATTGTCTAGATTCCTGCTGTTTCAAGAATTCATTGCAACAACAGGTAATCACAGTAATAAAGGATGCTTATACCTCTCTTTTCCCCTTAATATTGGTTTCTTTAAAAAATACATAATCAAATTGAAAAATAAAGTTCAAATGGCAGCCATTGAACCTCCTTTACTAGTGGATAATAATCCAATGAAATTAATGCAGATAAGGTAGACGAGTGAGTTTAAAGAATAAAGAAAAAAAAAAAAAACTACAGCTAAATAAAACGCAGAGTCAGGATTATCCAAACAATCAACGGTTGAATATATTTCTTAAAAGATCTAAAATTTTATATTTTATGGGCAAACATCATAGTCAAAAAATCTTAAACAGAATTTCTATTTGTAACATATACAACTGTAAACACAGATGTGTTGGTCATACAGTATATAATTGTTCAGAATGAACTGCTAGAAGCTCCTCAACGGTACTTTTTATATCCTGAAACTTGCTTTCATGCATTCAATTCAGCATAATTATAAAGAAAGAAATGGGTATTATTTCTGGAGAAAATAAATTCTATGAAGTTTGCTCCCGTCATTCTTTTCTATAGAATTATATACAATACACACAATTCTGCTACTGTATCCTGGCTTTCAAACAGAATTTTGCCCTCTGAAGTATTCAGACAGACCGCACTCCTGTTGATGCTTACTTTCCCAGTTTTTCCAGCATGGTTGCAGACTGGGCATTCCCAACAGTTTGGAAGCTCCTCGTTCACTACACCACCTGCATCTTTTACCTGAGAACAATGAAACGACAGATGGAGATGAGCTAAAATTAGGAGGAATAGAGCTAGAATGATATGACTTGCTTAAATTCCCACCTGAAACCAAAGGTAACATTTAAAAATATGATTGACCATCCAATAAACCTTCTCAAAACTTTGTCTGCTGTATTACCAGTCTAACAGAAAACCACCTAAGACATGCTATTTGCTCAAATTTTTTAAGAAAAAAAAAAAAAAAAAAAAGAAGTTATTTTCACCTAAAATCACCATTTTACTAATTTATGCTCATGGTCACCGAGTGACACTTTTCCTTGCTTAATATGAACAGTACGCAACAGCATCGTGTGCTTGTCTATGGAAAGTCTGCTTAGAAAAAAAAAAAAACAAAAAAAACACAGAACTATCATTCCTGTTTGTGATATTTTATCTTATAATTGTAAAAATTCCATTTTTTTAGCAAGTTAAAAACAAACAGGCTGTGTCTCCCACTTTAGTTTTTAAAGGAATCCTGGTAAGCAAAGTATGCTAGGTTGTGCATATGCTGTCTGGTACCAGCCAAACAGATTTGAACAGTGGTTGTCAGTTGGTACTGTGTGTTTTTTTTTAACCACTATCTCTATATTTAGTTACAAAATGAAAATATTACAAGATGTGAAAACAACCATTTGCACCAGTGTAAAGAACAGATTTTTCAATTTATTAATGTATTTTTTCACAAAATGGTTATTTTCAAATTAGAGCAAGTTGTTAACACAAGCTTGAGCAGAAATTTGTTAAAAAATGCACATGAAATGGCACATGGTCTTCTCCTTAGTTATTTTTATCCTCACACTAAATAATTCCAACAGAATGACAGGAAAGATCTGAAGCACATCAACTTATATTAATGGGAATTTCACTTATCTACTGATGCTAATTAAACAATGTGCTGGCTTTAAAAAAAAAAAGAGAGATATTGGGGATGACCCAAAAAAAAAAAAAAAAAAAAAAAAAAAAGCCACACACAAAATTTGCACATGCTCAGTAGCTGCGCAAGTGTGTCCAGAGACATTTGAGTTTACCTTGAGGCAGCCTGGATGCACAATCTCATTGCAAATGGAGCACTCCATCAACATGATATTAAACTTCTCCTCCTCTTGATCAACGGTATCCTCCTTCCCTGCTTCACCACAAACAAGGCAAACTGCAGTGTGGGGAAGCACAGGCTGAATGGATGGAACAAAAATATTATTAATTAAGGACTCTGTTCTACTGACAAAACCTTGGAAGTTTCCATGTGATCACTAGCATCTACAAATGCACAGCACAAATGACTCTATTCCTAACATTTATAGTCATTCCTATACCAATAGTGTATGCAATAAAATAGGAATAGGAAAAAACAATTATTGTTTGGGTTCCACATTAAATTGTGCTGAAACAAAAAACCCACAATGCTGATAATTACAAATACACATCTGAAAAGGCTGCAGTGGCAGGACATGTGCACAGACCTTCAATAAATCCAATAAAACTGGAGTAAAGAACATCAAAATTATGACAAAGGATAAAGATCACAACTGTTTGGACCAAGTATACTGGCTAATATGGCAAATTTGCTCCAGTTTTCAAAACCAAACTCCTCATAAGATGAATGATGAATGTTTGGAGAACATTTTGTCTGAAAACAAAAGTGTATCTTAAAATTTTTATTTTAGAACCACACTCTGATGTATTCATATCTCTAGAGCCTAATAAGAAAAGTTCCTGTAGAAAGAAAATAAACTAAGGATGCATTGACCGTCATACTGCAGAAACACAGGGTCCAATATATGGTGTACAGTGTAGCATTTGTTCAGGGAGTACACGGTATAAACGTAAACACTTTAACCACAGCCATGTTTTATAGGCAGCTGAGTTTTCATGACTCCATACCATATCGACCAGTGTTCATTTAACAAAACATTACTGTAAATCATCCAACATATATTAACATTAAAACATACAGATATGTGCTTCATTTGCAAGGATACCAAATACATACATCTGCACATTTAAAGGAGGGGGGGGTAAGAGAAAGAGAAAAAGTCTGACACTACTCCTTCACTGAGTCTGGTATAAATTCTACTTCCAGTGACTGCCAGTGTTGAGCTTGCACACAATTCTAGCGTGTAGTTGTACTTCAGGTACTCCAGTGTTCCTCTCATATCCACCAAGATGTACTGGCTAGGTTAACTGGCCACTCTCAAGTGTGAGGAACCCCAACAATGTAACAGGAGGCTATCCATTGCGGCTTCCTGCCATGCATCCAGTGCTGCTTCAGCCCCACTGTAACCCTAAATTGGATTAAGCGGTTTTGCGAATAAATGTATTAATGATTCAGATACATTTAAAGTATGTGTTTTAATTTTATTTCAAGAGAACAAATGCCTAAGACTTGAATCACTTTTCTGATATATTTATATTAGTGTTCTGCTACTTCTAGGAATGTATAACTACAATATGAAGTATTAGGTCAATGCCAGCATTGTCATGGAAATCTTATTACTTATCCAAGAACAAAGCAGAAAATCATAAAAACACAGTGCATCAAGAAGCTGCAAGTTGATTTCCAGAGACCTTGGAACAACCACCAAAAGGGAGTATATGATATTCCAAGATCCATTACATCTATTAGTGTATAAAAATGCTGCTTATTCTGAAAATAAGAAAAAAAAGCTTCACAGCATAATCTATTGAGTCATCTATTTTATAACTGGTTTATTTGTTCTCTATTTAATTACCCATGGTTGCTATTACTATTATTTTTGTCCTGGCATCTGATGTTCTTACCACCAATTTCAGCCCCCTAAGCTGGACTAATTAGGATCAAAGAATGGAGGGATAGATATATAATCTCAATCATGTGAGAAAATGATGATAATGATTAAGATGAGATAAACCTTGGCAAATTAACGATTTTACGTCTACATAATGTAGGCAGTTAAAACCCTCAAATTCAAAATCTACACTTCCCCAGTACTAAAGAGAGAGTTGCATGCACAAGCAAAGAGTAGCCAGCTCAAGTGTGTAGAGGCAGCCAGTCAAATGAACATGATAAGCTCAATAATATAAATAATGACAATAGCAGCAGCATCTGAAAACTGTGAGTCAGTTGTTAAATAACTGCTTTATCAATATGCAAAGTTCCACTAAGCACAGTTTGCTTATCTAAGACTATCAGAGTCTTTCTTAATCACTATATTAGCTGGAGCTGTTGACCAGCCACCACCACGCTTAGGAAGGGTACTTTAATGGAGGTAGGAAGATGTATGCACCATAAATGGAAAAAACTGTGTGTGTCTGAAATGTAATTAACAATACATGAGCACACAAGCAAACAATAACAGGGAAGTAGAGATGTCTTGTGTCCGGCTAGACTGTTAGTAGGTTTATAGACTTTTTATAGACCAAATGCAAACAAAGACAACTGTGAGCCCTTGTCTTCAGTCACATTCTACAACCATTTCACTTGTAGCGCCACTGGAGGAAGTGTTCATTCTTTACATAACTGCATCCACAATCCAGACAATTTTTTTCCCCTCCAGTATCAAGCTTTTGTACAGGCACCATCCAGAAAATCTGTGGGCTTATTGAACTATCAGTGCTGACCTTTCTACTTGATTGAGTTACACTGAAAACATGCTGGAGCAAAAAAAAAAAAAAAAATATTGAAATTATGAAACTCTATATACCATAAAAACATTCTGTACACCCCAATCTGTAAATACTGCATGCCTCCTGGTATATTTCTTAATGAGTCAATCTCAAAAGTAAGACTAACAAGCCAGCTAACAGATGATAAAGAAAGGTAGGCCAAACTTAAAAGAGAGAGCAACAAGCCTTGGAGACACAATACAAAGAACCTTTTGACAACTAGCAAGCTATTCTTTTAAACAAATATTTCAGTAAAGTAAACTGTTACAAGTTAAACTTTAATAGGATACAACTAACAGGAAGCTATAAAGTTTTAATGTGATGATTTATACAATCTCTTAAAATGAAAATCTGGCTATCATAAAGGGAAAATAAAAGTTTCAGTTTACAAGAATTACATCACTTGAAGCAACGGAGAATAAAAATAAATTGACTAAAATGAAATCTCTATTCAACAGTCTGTTATGCACTACATCTAGTCTTTGGATTTTAAAGTATTAAGCCTTAAAAAACGTTTCAGAAGTTGCAATATAACTTTCCAAACAGTCTTCCCCATTAGGTCAGTCATTTTGGTTTACTTACAGCAATACACTGCCTCATGATACAGGACTGCTTCATTCTTCCCGGGCCCCCAAATTTCTTCATGTCCTTACAGAAGTGACACTCCCCACACTCCGTCCGTAAACATGCTTCACACTTTCGGCACCTTGTCCGTCTCCGGCGGGCCCCTGCTGTGGTCCGGTTTGCTGCCAGCTTGACTGCTGTTGATGCTCCAAGCTTACCTTTCGGTCGTCCCCCAGACTTTTGCTTTATTTTAAAAAAATAAAATAAAGCAAATGAGCAACACAAAAGGTAAACGTAATAAATTTTGAACAAAACATTTATA
>JANRMT010062838.1:13338963-13390124 GCA_026402145.1 Polypterus bichir lapradei | reverse complement strand
TATATATATATATATATATATATATATATATATCTCAACTTTCTCAAAAGGTTTATTGCAATCTTTAAGTGAAGTTTATGGAACATGAAGACAATGACACCAGTAAGATGCAAGAGAAAGGTCTTCTTGTAAATAAGAACCCAAATTTACTTCTTTTTTTTTTTTTTTTAATTAAACACTGATTGTATTAAAATTTATTCTATACTTACAAATTCATTTGAAAAGGCAGTGAATAGAAAGAAGGAAGGAAAGCAGGCTATAAAGACAAAAAAAAGTTGCATCTCTCTTCAAAATTTTCATTTTTTCAGCTTAAAACATACCCTTTGTTTTGCCTTTTGAAGATTTATGCTGACGTGGATCTTCACTAGCTCCAGGCAAGACATTCATTCAAGATTAGCAGCTTTAAAAGTGTCAGTAATGAACATTTAATATGTGTTCATGCTTAGTCAAGAGCTCCTTTCTTGAGGAGCTTGCCTAATATTAAAAGTTTCTTGTAATGTGTTATAGTCAATATTTTTATAAATATTGTAATTTATTTAGTAAGGTATTCTCATACCACAATCACACAAATCCTTTAACTTTTTTTTTTTTTTTTTTAACTACTTAATAATTGAAATAGCACTAAATTCACCTTTCATCAAGAACTCAAAGACACAACAGGGGTGAAAGCTTATTGTGTTTAGTGCCGACGTAGCTAGTACAACTGGTTTTCTTTTAAAAGAGCTGAATCTCATAATACGTTTTTTATTTTTACAAAAATTACATGCATAAACTATTTTATAATTTGTGTATAATCGCAAGACATGGATCAATATTCATGCCCCATTACTTACAAGCTAAAACGACCAATGCAGGCAAGGTATTTTTTTTACATTTTTAGAAAACAATGGGCTTTGAAAAACAAGTTTAATTTGGCAAATTCACACTGTATATACCTTATTTGTGCAGAAACACATACAGGTTTTTGACATTAGTAGTAAGCAGGTTTCCATAGAAGCTTTTGCACAAAATGTGTGTGTGCATATTCTCTTGCCATATCTAGTATAGTCTGTACTTCAGGTATATTACCGGTGTTATGCACTTAAGACATGAATAAGCACTGATTTGTACTGTTTCAAATGAGACAATAAAACATCACTCTCCAATATAGGGGCTTGAATCTATCAGTCTTCTTTAGGCCAGCTTCACAAAACACAAATGTCAAGTAAGAAAGCATGCCACACCTATCAAATGCAATTGATGCATCTTAGGATGCAATAGGATTGTAGGGAGTGAAGGATCACATGACTCCCTCCCGACTTCTTGGCACAGTTTCAGATTTCCTATAGAGCTGCTGAAGTATCTATGAGTTTAAACATATTTTTGTTATTTGATCTTCCACCATAACCCAAAATTAAAGTGAACAGATACATAAATAAAAATACCCTAACACCCAATTCTCTGTGCAAAAATTTAAATGAACACTATGATTCAATAACCACACTACATCAAAACTCATTGCATCACTGTCAGTAGCAGTAATGACATTTCCTGTGATTTTTGATCACTGCTGCACAGTGCTGTGGATACTTTTTGGCCCACTCCTCTGTATATATTAGTACTTTACCTCAGTAAAACTTCTTTATTTTCAACCAGATGTTCCCTATTTCATGTTCTCCCCATACCTTATCCATGGTTTAAATCTGAACTTTAACTAGAGCGATACTAAAACTTTTAATTTCTTTTTCCATCAGACTTTCTAACACTAACCTATTTGGGTGTTTTAGATCATTGCCATTCTGCATAACCAAACAATTCTTGAGGAGGATACCTCTTGCACATACATTCTACAGTGGAAAAGTGCAAATCTCAAGCTGTAGGTGCTGCTACAGGAATTGGCACAGGATAAATCCAAGCCAAACTGTTCATGACCGGTCAAACTTATTGTACAGAGGATTAAACCAATTTTTGTTACTTGAGGCTTCTTTAACTGGGGGCCTGGGACTCAAACAAGTACAGTAATGCCAGTATTTTTTTTTCTTTCCTATAAATTGGAACAGTCTTTGTATTTTTCAAAATGGAACCAATTAATGAATGAAATGCTGTACTGTTAAGAAGAGAAATTATTTAACCATTATTAATCACTTCATTGATGGCTTTATTCAAAGAGCTTACAAAATATCAATTTAACAATGTAAAATTCATCTAAGCTATTACTAAGAAAGTACACCTTTAATGATAGAAAACAATATTTTAAAGCAGAATACATCAACCTTGGGGACTGACTGTAGAACTATGCTAGTGGAATGCCAGAAGTCTAAAAAAAACTATATAGCTAGTTGACATTTAATATGGTCAGAGTATCCACATACAATGAAGAGAGCACAGGAGTAAAAAGGCCAATCAATTTTCTGAAAAGGTATGTTTTTCACAAGGTGTTTAATTATATTTATGCAAGAGGTGAAGTATTCACATATTTTTATCAGGCTGTAAAGCTCAAATTATAACAATGTTCTCACTTATTTGGCCTGGTGCCCTAAAGAAACTGTACAAATAAAGACGATCAAACATAAGTATACATATTTTGCTTATTTACCCTCAATGCCACAACTACACAAATGCATGCAATGTAGTAATTTGTTTACTACATAATTTACATAAATACTACATAATTTGTTTATATAAATGGTGTTTATGTTATGTACCTTGTATGAAAACACCCATATATAACATTCAGAATACTCCATTAGTATTTGAATATGTGTAGAAATACAGTACATATATTTTTAATGACAAACATTTTACATATGGATATATATTCATTTAGACACAAATTCACACATACACACACAAAACGCATAGAAGAAACATTAAGATAGGCTTGCACTGCTTACTTTGTTAGCCCTTGGGTTATCCACAGAATAACAAAGCAAAGGCAATAATTTATCAAGTATGGAATAGGTCAACAAATCTTATCTGCAAATCCAAAATTCAAAAGACTAAAATGAACAAAAATGTTTAAAAAGGATTTTCAGCCATGAAAAAATACTAGATGCCACTAACATGATTATGCAGGTCTAAGTATTTGTATGCATTTATTGAACACTGCATGCTTTAAGTCATGGTGTCACTTAAGGAAATAAGCTTCAATAGTTTTATTAGTATTTGGGTTTACCACTTTCAAATGATGAAAAGTGTAAGGGACATTAAAATAAGACAAGTCATCTATTTCAAAGCCTCCCAGTGAAACACAGTATATACTCTGGTATGTACCAAAACATACACAAATTTTTACCTAAAAACATTTTTGTAAGGGTATATTCTGTCCTTAGTTGAACACTCTTAGAGCCTGTGCAACATCTGTGCTGTCATGTTATAGACCAGTGTTTCATTATACTTTACATAACATACTGTATGGCACACTCACAAGGGAGGGGAAGGTTAAAAATATATATTTTACAAAATAAACATGATTGCGTATGTATAGTTAAATGCTTTCTCTGTTAAACCTCAAATTCATGTCTGTGGGGCTCCATGCAGAGCAGACTGGGGGCATGCTTAAGTCATGTTCAAACCATCTGTACCATAATAAGTACTGATGTTAAATTACACAGTAAATACTATTTGACAAAACATAAAAAAGGTTGCAGATCTGCATAGATTAAAAATAGCTAATACAAAATCATTGCAAAAAGACTTTAAATGCTGAAGTCCAATAAAGTCAGTAAGATAGCCCTTTCAAAGTACAGGCCATAAAAAAATTCAAATATGGTCTTTGAGTTTATTTTATTTTCACAAATGTGACATACATTTATTAGCTCTACAAACACATGCTCTTAAGTGAAGCATTATTTACTTAAAAACGCAGTTTACAATGCCAGTGCATGGAGCACCAGAAGAAACATGAAAGAAAAAAGAAAAAAAAAAAAAATCCTTCAGACTCAATGAAAAGGTCTAATACTAGACCAAGCAATATTCCCTAGTGTTCATTCATGTCTTAGGAGTGTACACGTATCAGAAGATTGCATATTCATATACATTTTGCGTACATTTTGTTTTTGGAAGTCTTTGCCACTTTTAAAACAGTCCTGTTGGCCTTTACATTTCATTCCCTCCCCTCCATCCATACTTGATTATATTGTACTGCCACAGTCAGTTTATTGTATCTCATAGTGTGGTTGTCAAAAATTTAACTGCACATGAAGCAAACATTTAAAAAAAATGAATTTTTTGGCTATTTTTTTTTTTTTTTAAGTAATCTGGCAAAAAAGCTATCACTTTATAATGATACATATTTATAATTTTTTTGTGTTACTTAAGATAATGCTTTTCTAGATCAGTCATGGTGTATGGAAGACGTTCTGATTAGTTTGAAAGTAAACTGGAAGAAGTTACAAATGGACAGTTTCCATTTATTGTTTTTTTTTTTTTATTGATCTCATTAGCCACAACCCAACATCCATTTTGAAGCCAGCCCCAACACTGGATAAATGGAGGAGGGATGGAATAAGGAAAGCCATCCGGCCATAAAAATCATGGTAAAACCTGTAACATCAAACCCACATAGAAGTGGAAACAGACGAAGAAGCTCCAAACAATCATGGATGCATATTCTCCAGTTTTTGCGAGGGGAACCCCAAAGACAGGCATGGACAATGTGGCCACTCCATTGTGTAATTAACATTTCAAAATTTTACCTAATAGAAAACGTGATGCAAAAGAGCTACAGGCATGTTTACTTATATACGGATATTTACCTCTAGTGATGCAGTTTTCATGAGCTGACTATAGTTTACAGGAAATTCCATCCGCTCCATTCACCGAGAACAGAGAACAGCTCTTACACCCTCAGATGATATCTTGTATCTATAGTTTTTGACACTTTGAAGCAAATAAATTTCATGTTATTTGTGGTGCTCCACAAAACACAACTGTAAAATACTGAGCAAGACTGCAAAGTTGACTCAATCATCAATGAAAACACTGCTTCCGGTTTGGCCAAGATGAAATTTGGTAGGATGCGACATCTATGGCAGTAGGTTCTCACTAAGTAAAGACATGTTTGATATATCAGTATCTAAAAGGTAAAACAAATCTCCCACAATAGGAAAAAATACCAAAAATTCTCAAAAATGCCTAGACAGGTATGACTAAAATGGGGTGACACTGAAGAAAAAACAAACCTAGCCAATAGTTTTTTTTTTTTTGGTTGACATTTTCCATTAATTATGCTCTAGCTAGTAGGACACAACGCATCGAGTCCTTTCTTTTGCCACAACCCTGCTAGTAATCGCACGAATAAAAAAAAAATGGGGCATGCTGGTTTATGGAAATGAAAATTGTGTGCAGGAGCAAAGTTTGGTGAAGTTCAACAGTCCATTTCATACAACTAATCCAGTAAAAAAGGTATTTAATGTATAATAGTCCCCCATTCCCTTCTTATTTCCAACCTTATGCAAATGCTAAAGTAGAAACTACAATTCCCATCAGCCACCGTGCACTCACACATTTTATATAAGAGCATCAACAAACATGGCATGTAATCTAAAAGTAGCAACCACTGCATTGTTGTTTTTTTTTTTTTTTTTTGCCCCCCACCATTTTGGGATAACAACTTCATTGACTTACTGGTTTAAAGCATCTACCTCAGAGTAGTGTTTCTCAACCTTTCTGGCATTGGGACACAGTTTAACCCTTTTAAGATTCTAATGGCCTACAGAAAGCATATTAAGAGGGGAGGGTTTCCCCAATAATGAATCAAGCCTGCTCCAAAGACTGGGGGGGGGGCGGCGGCGGGTCCACTTGGTGAAACAAGTGCAGCTAAAACCAGGACAAAATATCACACAGCACTGTCAAATGCTTCATTGGACTGAGGATGTCACATGTAGCAATCCAAATAACGGAATACATTACATTGTTTTCTACATTTTAAATCAAGACATAGCCTTGCACTTTTGGAAAAGCCAACACTGCTGTCTATCTTCATATCATCATTGAGTTGCCAATACCAATCAATGATCAGCATTAAGCACTTCTTAAAAGAAAAAAAAGGAAGAAAATAAAAACAACAAATCACAAACTAACTGATGGAAGCAAGTCACATTTGAATAGAATCAAACACCATTTTTTTTTCTATAGGTAATGAAGATGTGGTTTCTCAAAATATGATAGGAACAGAACACAACAGCACTTTTGAGTGAGTAAAAGCAATTAGTAGCTTTTCTTTTTTTTTTTTTTTTTACTTGTAGATATTTCTTAAAACCCACTATATATGGAGGCCGTACTAATTTTAGGTTTTGATGGCAATGGGGATTTGAGATTTTTACCAGTTTTTACCTCTGAATGAATCAACTTTTAACTCAGCTCTCAGTAATGTTACCGATTACCACTTTGATACGGAGTTCTACTGCAACCTCTTTCACACCATCATCACCAAGAACCGTATGTAGAATGTACAACAGTAAGCACCTCAGGGAGGAGAAGGGAGGTTGGGAGCATGGACTAATACAGCGCACTGAAACATTCACCACAGGACGAACTAACTCAGGATCTAGTGCAGCCATGCAACAAGTGACAACTCAGCAACTCACTAGCTTAAATGGAAAGGAACAGTGTGTTTTTTTTTTTTTTGTTTTTTGTTTTTTTTAAATATAATGGTTGGAGTGCCAATGCTGCCACCAACCCCCAAGTTTTCCCTGCAAGCTGGAGGACCTGCTTGCAGGACTGGATGCAGGTTAACGTCATATGCAGGATGGAGCAATTGCAGGTTAAGGGTTTTGCTCAAGTGCCCAACGGAGTGGAATCACTTCTGGCATTCACTGAATTTGAACTGGCAAGTGAACGAATATTAGCCCCCGATTTAAAAAATAAAATATTGTATAAAGAAAAATACTTTGATTTGAAGTACTTCTGATATATCCAATTAACCAATAGCACAATACGGAGGCCCAGTGACTTAGAAAACTCTTTTTTAATGTAGTCTGCTAATGTGACAAAGGGGTAGGTTTTAAAGCATAGCTCGAAAAAGCAATATTCTTAAAATAATTGAGCTGACCATTAAAGCCACTGTGAGCTCAAAAGGCATAGCAGGTCAGCACCAGGCTGCGAGATGTTCTGTACAAGCTATAAAATGGCAAAGTGAACAAGGTCAAGTACACAACAACAATAATTAAAATACTGAAGGTTTTAAATAAATCAGGACTGTGTCAGTTCTGAAGACTCATCTTTGTTAGAAGTCATGTCCAGATTTGTCACACTGTAAACCTTGCTTGTGCAAAACTGAATTAAAATGGATCATCAGAAACACAGCAAATACACTTATCTTTTGATCCCACGAAGACAGTACCATGAATAAAGTAAAAAAATTCAGTAAACGTAACTACACTCAGTGCCATATGCTTTGCAATAGAAAACAATTAGTAAGGTAACTTGATACTTTCAAGCAAAAATAACCAGTGACTACATACCAGGTAACCTGAACAAAAGAGAAATGTTAACAAACTTAAAAAAACAAATTAAAAAATTTTCAAATTTATTTATACATGAATACTAGTAATGCCAAAAAAAATTTTCCTTTTTAAATTTTCTTCTACAGTGTATTACATAATGTGTAAATACAATTCAACAAAGATGAATCATTAAATTCAACTTATGTCTTATGCATAAATACATACAATTGATTTAGCTCCGAGTTTATGTTGCCAGGTGTAATTTCATATACTGTTATTTTTTTTTACTTAAGATAACAACTGACAAAGTACAATTCCTCAATCACCATACAAAACATTTAATTTTTTAGTACTGCAATGATTATTCACTAAAAGGCCGCCATAGCCTGAAGGGACTTTGTTTTTCATTATTGTTTTCAATATGACACAGCACAACCACAATCAAGTCTTGTAGTGTACAAAAAATGTTTTTTTAAAAGTTGTAGTTGGCTTTTATCATATTTTGAGTTCACCAACAGGAATATTTCATCTTAGTTCACAGTTTCTCAAAAAAGGTAAGGATGTCACAAATCTTTTCCAAAACCACATTTCTATTCAAGCAGCCTCAAACACTCATCACGGGGACAGGACCAGAGAATCCTGTCCTCATAACACAGACAGGGAAAAGCAGTTAGCCTGACAATTGCAAATGGTTTAAATCATTTTATAAAACTTTTATCAATGGTCTTACTGATTTATGATATGCAGTCACATTTAACAGCTTAAACTATATGGAGTGAGAGCACTTAATATGTGTCATTATTGTGGTATTTGATTTGGTCACACCAGATATACTTCAGACGAAGAAGCTTAGTGAACAGATATACATGGATATGGCACAGACAAAGACATATAAGCTACTTGTGATGACTTTTCATGCACTTTTTCATATTTCATATATATTTAAAACAAGACAGTGTGGTGTTTGAGGAATGAAATCACCACTCACCTAGCACTTATGGAAAAAAACATGCATATTACATATATAGTACTATATAACAATATGATTTCTCGAAGTAAAAATGCTATATTAGAGACATTACTGAAAACACATAAAGAAAAAAAAGACAAACTTAGCCTCTCGACAAATGCTATTAAATACTTCGGCCAACAGACATGGGGAGGGTCTGCTCTAGCTACCTCCCTTATCAAATGTTTAACTGTATATGCAGAATATATATATTAGACTTCCAACTTTCTTCTCTTTTGTAGGTTAGGTGGATTGGCATTATTAAATAGCCCCTAGTGTGTATGCATGTATGAATTCGCCTGTGATGGGCTGGTGACATATCCAGGTGTTGTTCTTGTCTTGCTCCCAAATGATCACTGGGATAGGCTCGCCTGTTTCACAACTCATTCCCTGAATAAGCAGGTTAGAGAAGTGAATAGATGGACAGAGGACTTCTTCATTTATGTTGATACTGTTTTTTTTTTTTTTTTAATTAAGCTAAACAGATAATATACAATATCCTCTGCAGTGTATAATATAAAGTAGATTAGAATTAAAAAATATAAAGGTACGATATCAATGTACAATTTAGCTGTAAAACATTTAATGCTAACAACTCTCTTTATGACATCATCCAAGTTGGAAAGTGACATTATTCTTTCATAGAAAGGGGATGTGCACTAGAAATAAAGCAATATCCAGTGTCACATGGCAAGCAGTTGATCCTTCTGAGTGCATAAATAACTGGAGCTACACAACACTGTAATAAAGAATGGAAAATTTAAAAAACTGGCAAAAACTGAAGAATGCGCTGATAAAATTACTTTAAAAACAAACAATTTAAACATGTAAACACTCGGTGCTAAGTTAACTAATATAATGACAATTTACGCACTGAATAAAAAAAAAAAAAAAAAAAAAAATTTCCTCTTTGTTCATATTTTCTTATATACACATTAATCCAAGCTAATTGTCAATTTTACACTGTAATGACTTAACTATGACTATCTTTCTACTGTAGATAAAAACAAAAAAAAATATGTACAATTGCAAATGCCACTAAGTGGATTATTAGATACCCACTATCAGTTAAATCCATAAAGATCAGGACAGATTTAGACATGAGGGACTGCAGAAAATAAATTTAGAACTGACTAGATGTTTCATCTTAAACAGAAGTAGTAAATGGCTCCAGCCTTGTGCCTAACATTGCCAGGGCAAGCTCCAAAACCAGCAAACCTGATCTGGGAAGAGTGAGTACTGATAATGGGAGGTTTTGAGCTATAAAATACATCTCATGAAAAAAACCTGTGAGTCTGAAGTCACTTTTCCCAGTAGCACCAGAACTCAGAAGGTGACAATCTTAGTCAGGTTTCTGTTTTATTCTGAATGCAATTTCATTCTCAAAGATTAATTGAAAAGGACAAAAAATTGTTCACTGTTTGATTTGCTTCTTATACAAACAGGCAGCCCATGTCATCATTCAGACCAACAGAAAGGGGGAAAATAATTTGCTTTTAATACTAGTCAATTATGTTTTTATGTAATATAGGGGGACAAAACGTACAATACTAGAAACAAAAATACACCTACCCGAGTTGATTATTAAGTTCAATTTGACTTGCAAACTTAAATTTGCAACAAGAAACTACATAAACAAATATCAAAAAAGCTGAAAGAAACTAGTATTGCACTAAAAGAAAAAAACATCTTGAAATTAAAAAAAAATTAGAAAGAATGAAAAACAGAAAAAAGAACTCTTTAAACACCACAATACTCTTCTGAAGGTCTTCAACGAGGCTACATAAGCAAATATCAGTTACTTTAGTTTAATATAATCAGGGCACAAGTGACTCAACCTTCAGTATTGTAGATTATACAGTAATTGGGAAGGTGAAAGAGAAAACAGGAACTAGACCCTTAACCTGGTTTTGCTTCCTGGTGACTTCTTGTGTTACTTGGAAAGAAGTACTACTAGAACACTGTGTTTAGTTTAGTGCTAAAATATATACAAAGATTTAATAGCTCACCCAAATGTGAAGAGAAAGGATACTAAATAAACTCCAAACGAAATTAAATGACCGAGGGAGATTAATAATCACACAGAAACAGAAATGAAACAGGAGACATTATAATACCTAAATGTTCAAGATACAGAAGAAGGCTGAACAGCAGCAAATTTCCAAAGTAATCAAAAAAAAAATTCCTTCAGACAGCTAAAGATATACTGAACAAGTTACCCAGCAAGCGTTCTTGAAACTACCTCCTCAGGGACCCCTTACTCCAGGCTCGGCCCATAATTGTGGATTAAGTTAGATTCAGTGAAATTAGATTAAATTGGACTGTGGGGGCTCATCTCTTTAAAACCTTTTTAGATTATCTGATGAAGGAAGGACACTTCTTTTTTCCCCCACACAAAGAGTTTCGCCCGTCCGGGACACAACCAGAAGTCCAGTTGCTTTTTAAAAAGACCGCCTTCTGACATTCCGTCTCCAATGAGCTGACACATGGAGGAGGAGGGGGCTACTGCTGTACCTGCCTTTTGTGCTTTCATTTTCTGTAACCATCTTTTTTTGTGGGCATAGAATCGCGTGGGTGAAGCAGAGGTTGTTACCACACAGTTGTAGGAATGCTGATGCCCGATAAATTCAACGGACACGAACAAGTCGGAGTATCCCACAAAGTATTTAAGGACTCGATAAAGAAAAACACAACAACTGGCCGGGCAGATTAGTTACCCCCCCACTACCAAGGCTCTTGGATGGATTTAAGACAAGCGATTCTAGCCTTGCTTTGCCCGGCCTTGCCCTCTTCCTCGCTGCATTCACGCATCCCCCTACACATACACACTACCCCCCTCCTTTAACAGGAAGGGACGGTGAAGCCTTTCTATCTACAGCGTGCTTTAAGGAAGTGTAAAATAACGCAAGTAAACAAGAGCTGGAGAGGAGCCAGGAAACAAGAAAACGACGGCTGTAATCTAACCTGATCGCCCTCCGATTCATAGTCCTCATCATCTGCACTCAGTGACATGGCCATTTCTTTCTCAAACTGACATGGCTGGAGACAGAGAAGCTGTTGTAATGTAAGTAGACCTCCTCGCTACACAAGAGGAGGCAGTTACTCAGCTAGAAAGCGGGTGGGGGGACCTCTTTTGAATATTCATGAGCACGAGCCAGGAAGAAGGCCCCTTATGGCCAACCAATCCCAAGCCACGCAGCGCTCGTAAAAACGCGCCGTCCAACAAGGATAGGCACCAAGAATTGGAGGAGAAAGGGGAGGAGCCTAAAAGAGAGGGCGCGCTAAAACGAGAGAGAGAGAGAGATTGGGGGAAGGGGGTCAGACGCATGTGAACTGTTCATCGCATCTGGCTGCCAAACGATGGCTAACAATAACATTTTGAAAATAAAAGGTCCAGCTGGCGAATTTGCCGCTTTTCATCATGTAAGCGATCCATCGCTCTGGAATCGATTGCTTGAGCCCTGGTCTGCGTTAAGGGAAAACGGGAAACGTGCGTCTCTCCTCCCACACGGCCTCGTGCCACTCAGATCAGCAAGCGCATTGCCGTGCTTTTCACAAAAATGGCATTCCCATATTTTTGTTATCGCATACAAAGTTGTGACAATTGTCAAATCGACAAAACGCAATAAAATATCACGGGAGAAACTGCAAAGATGAAACCATAATTTATTCGTATTATATACTTGTCAATGTATTCACAAATACCTCATGTCATATTTAGAAAAATACTTGCATTCCAAAAATAGCCAATTAGTGTAACGAAGCCACTGTGACATTCTAGCCATTAGTGTTGGTTCCTGTGACCCAACATAAGCGGTCAGAAAATGATGACGATGAATGGACATGTAGCAGAAATGTCACTGCTGTCAGATATACGGAGTGGACAAAAGAATGGACACACTGCATGGAAAAGGGGATTGACCGTGACGTAATTACGTTCCAACTACAAATCTAGCTGCAAGGCTGTGTCCTAATAAATGTATTGTCAGCAGCATTTGTCAGTTATAAGAGAGGTCAAATAAACAGGAAATTAGTATGTGAGTTTTTTTTTTTTAAGTAGTATGACACAACAGATTCCCATGATGCCAATCAGTACTCAAATTACAGGTAGGTAGGTCACAAATACTGCAAAGTAATTTAGGTTATGTTAGGTACACTTCATTATCTTAGAAAGAAATTTATTTGCGGCAGGAAAGTACAAATCACAAGTCATTGTTACTCAGATACAAGAAAATAAGCCAAGGCCTAACAACTGGTAACCACTGCTATTATAAGTACACACACTCAAGATTACCAGAAAGAATATGTAATTACCTTTAACTGTACACAAAATAATAATTCAGAAGCATCCCTACAAGTAATAGAATTCAAAATGCTTATAATTCTACAGGAACCCAACTTAAAAAAAATGACAGCGCACACTAAAAGTGGACAAAATACATCTGTAAAGAGAAAGAGTGCTCATAACTTGAAGGTCACTGATAAGGTCAGGACACATCCCTCAAAGACAGTTCATAAATGCCTCAAAAATTAACACCTCTGTGACCCAATCTCAACAAAAATGCTAATTCATGAGCCTCACAAAGCTTAAGTTTATATCAGTGCTGCCATTTATAAACTGCCACTGCATAAAGGCATGTGTTTAAGAAGCACAGCCACATGATCTGATAATTTTTCTTCCACCTTGTTTCCGTGCATCTAAAACTGCTTATGTCTTGAGAAAGCCAAAGGTTGCCTTCAACAAATGATGTGTGTTGCTAAAACGTTAAGAATGGTACAGGATGTGTAATGGAATGGGAAGTCATCTTGTGGGTGTAATCCACTCACTGGTCTTCCATGGTCATACAATGACCAAAAAATACTGAGGGCAGTTAATCAGACCAGTTGCAGTCTATGGTGCAAACACTGCTTCCTCATGTTGTTCCACTATTGCAGAATGATAATGCTGCATACATCATGCTAAACTAATTCAAAGAGTGGTTCTGGGAGACACTTTAATGCCTCACATGGCCTCACCAATTACCAGATCAAAGCAACACTGAACCTTTACGGGAAGTTCTGGAGAAAAAAAGATTTCCACCTAATTCATCTCTCAAAGACTTTAAGGAACAATATGCTTCTAAAGTTCACGATTTGGATGGCAGTATCCCTAGAATGACTGAAGCGGTTCTGATGCCAAATGGTGGTCTCTTTAATTAATATCAACATCCTTATATTGAGAGGTGTTTCTGTTATTTTTCCTACCCGTGTACTGTATGTCTAGCACAATGTAGAAACAATTCAGTCATGCCCCTAACCATGGCATCTTGTTCACTTAGGTTTCTGTTTTTGCTGCATCTTGTTTACCTTTCACGATGAAACTAAGCAAGACTTTACATTTTGCTTTTGCAATATTTTGTCTTTATTCAGTTACTTTAAGGTATTTAAATTTACTCCATACAGATACATGGTGTAGATGTTTATACATTGGTTTTTAAAAAGGTTGCCAGTTTAATTACCAACTTTGTTTCACTATGTGACCCAGAGCAATGTAACCTGCTTGTTTTTACAAAATATATAAACTGTATAAAATTTTAAACAGTTAAAATTTATCCTGATCTTGCATGCCTACAATGGACTGGCATCCTGTCCAGGCTTGGTTCCTGCTTTGCATTTAATGCTGCTGGTATAAGCCCCATCACATGCATTCTTCTGGACTGGATTTAAGAGGTTCAAAGATAGATGAAATAAAACATTCTTTTTGGAGCTTACATCTTATTTTACCAATACCACACCTTGTCGATACAAAGAAGCATTTTTTTTACAACACTTGCATCTAAAAATCACAAGATATACTTATGTCATGCCATGATGATAAGAAAATGTGTCTGTCCATCTATGTACAAGATTGGCATGTGTGCAGTTCCCGTTTAGCCTGCGTCAAATACGTTAACGGTCTGTGGCGAGCACCCAAACCACCTAAATCTGAACATGTCCTCCAATGTAAAAAATAAGGGTTTGAAATCATTATTCATCGTGTACGTCCATGTCTTTCTCTTTTTTAAACACTTATTTATAGTTGATGGTGTTTGGCTGTTTCTCAAGTTTCCTTTAAAAGAGATACTTGCTTTAAGAGCATAATGTTGTCTGGACTGACATCAGCATTCCTTAACCCTTTTATGGGAAAAAAAATTAATAAAATAAAAAAAAAAGGAAACAACTTTGTGGGAAAACAGAAGATTGCAGAACTGCTGCAATTACTATTATAAGCCGTTGCTTTGAAATGCAGTCCTATAAAGTGTTCTCGGTGAAAGATTCATTAAAACTAGACTGTAAAAGATGTCTTGGATTCTACACTGTATAAATGGTTAATTTACAAATTTGGCAGCCCACACTGCATTTTGGTTTCATTAAGTACAGATACCTTGTAAAAGACCTTGTCAATGGAAGGTAAATACTATACTAAAATTCCACTCTAAAGTCTCTTTTTTCTTCTAACTATCTGAATGTGAATACTGTTTTGAAATAATGTCTGCTTTATTGCAAAGAGCAGTCTTTTTTATGCAAATATCTGAAGCTCAAAAGCTTATTTCATATATAAAAAGTCTTGTTTTACAGTTTTAATGTTGGTTAAAATGCATGGTCTCACTTTAAACTTGTCTGCAAATTGTGACTGCACTTTCTTTTTGTATGCAATGACATTCCTGCATGCTCTGTAAAGTGTCTTGTGATATAGTGTGATTTGCACAAGATTCTATATAAAATAATGTTTGACAATTTGCTTTGATTTCAGTAGAAATCTTGTCTGCTATGTGATGTAAGTTGCAATGGTTTGGTCTATTCAGGATGCTATATAGAATAAAGTTTTATTAAATTACTTTCTCACCTAAACATTTTGATGTCATACTGAACATTAGAGCTTTTAGAACATCAATAATAAATAATGTTATCATCATATCTAATGCACATATACTTTTTATGATAGGGTATATAACTAGTCTGTACCAATAAATACAGCACCATGCTAAAAGGGATTAAAAGCATCACTGACATATGCTGCAAGTTTGTTTCAAACTATTTAAGTCTGCTAGAGGAATTGTTGCCCTTTGGTGGTCATTTTGCTTTGACTCTCTATACTTAAATGCATGTCCAAGCCATGCTGTGCACATTCAGATAACGAGGAATTACTTTTTACTAAGTGTGCAGTGTGTTGCAGCTGCCAAAGGGCACCTTATTATAGCAGTGTTATTTTTCCATTTGCAAACATGAGATGAGGCAAGAAAAGTAAATGAGGTTTGGCACTTCAAGTAAAATCAATAATAATCACATCTGTAATCTGACATAATAAAAAAGCAAAAACCTAAGAACTGTGAAATTAAAAAAGAGCTGGCAATATACTGCTGAACTTACACTTTAGTAGTGTTGGGGAGGGAGTATACATTAAAGAATTTCAATTCAAATAGTGTTCTTCCTACTGAAGTACACATCTGTGTCTGCCAGCAATATTCCCAATAGCAATATTCAACTCTAAAGGTGTTTTGAATGCTGTTTCTAATACTGGAGATTAACAACCAGCACATAAGCGCCACATTCAACTAGGTACATTAAGCTAAATTTACACAAACACTGGTTAAAAACAAACAAACCTGAAAGATGTTATTTATCATAGTTATTG
The DNA here is from genome assembly GCA_026402145.1 of Polypterus bichir lapradei. Lineage (NCBI taxonomy): Eukaryota > Metazoa > Chordata > Cladistia > Polypteriformes > Polypteridae > Polypterus > Polypterus bichir. The sequence goes on along the minus strand of JANRMT010062838.1, from coordinate 13,374,034 downwards.
TAAAAAAAGCTGACAGAAAGGAGGATAAGTAGATAAGATGATAAATTTGCTTAAATTATCTTTGGCATAAAAGATAGATTTTAGGTGGTTTAAGAGTTAAATTCTGTTATACATTACTATTCACTCATAACTCCTAACATCTTTGTCTTTAGGATAGTCATGCATGAGCAAAAAAAAAAAAATGTTACTAGAGGTAAGTGCACAATCCACATGGCCAGTGACAACAGGATTCAAACCCAATAGGGCTGTGATGCAGCAGTGCCAAAGTTGCCACAGTGCCATCCACCAAAAAAAGAAAAAAAAACACAATTTCCCTGTATTAATTTATTTCTTTTACTGTTATTTTTTCTAGTTAAAAAAGGCATACTACAATTGCTTATAAAATGTTAAGGGCTACTGTTTTACATTTGTGCAATATCTCTTAATAAAATGGACATACTGCGGTGGGCTGGCACCCTGCATAGGGTTTGTTTCCTGCCTTGTGCCCTGTGTTGGCTGGGATTGGCTCCAGCAGATCCCCCGTGACCCTATAGTTAGGATATAGTGGGTTGGATAATGGATGGATGGAAAATGGACATATATATTGATGTGAAAACTTTGACAAAATAAATTCCCACCTTTGAACTCAAATCTGCTGCTACAGAATTGTCTATCCAACAATCGATTTTTGAACCTACTTAGTCTAGTTTATATTTGTAAGGGCCAAAAGCTATTTTAGCAGATATGGGAGAAAGGAAGGAGCTAACCCTGGAAGGGGCAACAATCTATTTTAGTGTGCACACACTCCCTCTCCAGAACAATTCTGAATGATCTAAAAAGGTATTTATTATGTGGATAGAAAACTAGACTATTGAGGTAATGACCAAGTCAGTAGTTGCAACAAACACTCCAGAGCCATAAAAACATATCAAACTACTCTTATTCTATTACCATAATTTCCTAGCAAACTAGCATCATTCATTATTATTCCTTTAAATTCGTTCAGGTTGTCCAAAATGACAAAAGGACACTGTACTTTAAAACATTATCAAATTTCTGGAAAACCATATAGTTTGCTAGATGTGATTTTAATACTGTGCTTTTTTAACTAATATGGCTATGACCAAGAGAAAAGTCTTGCACCCCTTATGAACAATGTTCCTATTAAACGTCCAATATAAAAATTGCCAGTTAATTTAATGATCTTTTACTGATATGTTAAAATGATAACTTATATTTATATTTAAGCACTTCTCTTCACTGAAAATAGGCACAAAGCATTTACATGGGTTAAGATTTCAATAAGGCATCGGTAAATGATTGTAGAGCACAGGGAAGGAGAAAAACAGCTATACAACATGTTTTCATTGTCTAAATCATCTGTCTTATCTGTCTGTCTTATCAGCATTGGGCACTGGACAAACTAAACCACCGTTTGGGGAGGCAATTACTAATAAGAAATTACTAATAGTCTTTTTTAAAGTCCATTGAAGAAGAAGTGCAGTATGTTACCAATCAGTTCTCATCAGCTGATTAGACCCAAAAAAGTGTTGTCTCACAAGTTCTTTAATATATCTTGCAGAAGTGTCAGTTTAGGTTGTCCTAACATAATACATATAAACGTGTTACTAGCAGTGAATAATAAATTCAAGGTGTTATAGTAACAGCAGGTTATAACAAAGTGCTTAAAAGAGCATTTGAATTAAAAAGCTGTGTGTATGTCCTGCACAACTATTGTCATACTTGACCTTTTCCAATTCGGTGCTGTATTTCAGGGAATTGATGTCAACCCACGTTTAACATTTTGTCAGCAAAACAGGTGTGGTTTACTCCATCTCCTATGCTTACAGATCAGTTGTGAGTCTATGCTCCCGATAAAAAAAAAACACTTTCCATTGTGTGGTGCATCATCTTTTATACGGGTCACTTACATACAGTATGCTATAAGACCACAGTCTGGCCCTGTGTGGATGTCCATCTTTTAAGAAGAGTCTGTGCAAATTACGAAACATGCTTGTGATGAAGTTTGGGATTACATGTTACAGAAATATTTACTGTGTTTAATGTGTTGATGAAGTGGATTATTACCTTAGCAGTTTTTTTGGGCCAGCAAACAACAGGCACTCCTGTAATGGCAAGGTTTGCATCATCTTCACTATGCTCTTTCAAAACTACCTGTTAACCCAATGACAAAAAAAAAAGAATTATTATCAGACACATTTGCCATTATTTCCAAAAGCAATGTTCTTGTTCAAGTTAAAGTTTTAGTAAATAAAATAACTGAAACTTAAAGGAGTGCATCTAAAGTCAGTTTACCTAGGATGTTTAATTACATTTTCAACCAAAAGATGGAAAAAAGGCATGTAGACATACATTTAATTCATTCTTATTTTTTCCAGCTTATCAAAATGTATGGAAGTGAAAACAAAGTTAAAATATATCATCACATAAAATATGATCATAAAATTACTAAAATTTCTATTTTTTCTTTCAGTTATTTAAAATAACTGGGCCATCTATTTGGTAAAACAAATAAAAACAAGACACCATTTTATAAGCTGTTCAGAAATTAGGATAAACACCATTGAATGTGAGTTTTTTTCTATCTGAAAAAGAAAACCAGTTTGTTGCTTTGGATTAGGAAAGTGTGAGATTCTCGGCTATGGATGGAGATGCTTTTGAACGTAGGATGATGTGTCGCATAGATTACTATCTCTACTTAAGCCATCTTAAAAATGTGTGAGCTGCCTGCATTCCTGTTTGTAAATTCATCTGTTCAGCATTATGCAAATAGTGCCTGCTAGCTCAACTATCAATTGCAGTTTGGTTTTTTTCTGAGACTGCACTCTTACAACTTGTTTTACAGTGCAGTACAGTGACATGTGAAACATGTACTCTAAAGGAAACTGCCTGATGCTGATGGGTAGGAGGAGCTGAGGAACTGTGAATAGTTTGCGGAGACTAAATTAAAGTATCATTTTTATTGTGTTATTTTAGATGTAAAAATGTATACCTGGCTGGCACAGATCTATTTATGCAACAGCTAAAAATCCTCCATATGAAATAAATACCAGCATGAGGGAGGGTTTCATTGCATTGTTTTTAATCAAAGTACTTTATTGAGAAGAACCTTCGCTGACAATTCAATTTCAAGAATATTTGGTAAATTATTGTAATCATAATTTGCTGCAAACATAATTTTATATTAATTATGAAGCTTTTATTTTCTGCATAAATTAGATTTACTGTTACATTATTTGTGAGGATCAGGGAAAATTACTCAAAGGTTATTACTCTAGCTACTAAAGCAATATAATCAATACGATAAAATAGACAATACAGCTGTAAATGCGTACCTCCATGAAATGCATGGTCCTTGGATACTTCAGGTGAGGCTTCAGGGCTTTCTTCACGATATTTCAAAGGACAATAACAAATTCAGTATAGCCCCATACAGTCCTAAACAACAATCTAATTAAACCTCTAATACCCCTTCTTGTTTACAGGCTCCTGTATAAACATCTGTGAGCTCCAACAGCCCAGAATACCTACTCACTTACATATATTTTCTTCTGACATAAATCTTTTCACAATCCCAAAGACTCATCAGACAGGTTCATTTAGTACATGTGATTCTCAGCTTCTGGTCTTCTGCTCCTGTGGTCTACTCATTAAATTCCCTAAATTTATTATGTCACTTAAAGATGAAGATCATCATTTCTTTTACACACATAACTGTTCTACAATCTCTCTTAGACTGATTATACTTCTTATTTTACTGTGTTTTTATTGTGTGTTAAAATCGGCAACTGCTTCATATTTAAATTTTTTGTGCAGATGCATTATTTTCTACTCTTAATGTGTGTTTTTTCCATGTTCTTGCCATTGTCTGATTATGCATTCTGGTTTCTACTTGTATTGCAGTTAGTTTCACGACAGAAATTTGATATTGTACTGTGATCTTTGTAAGAAAACTAGTCAACGTCCATGCTGCTGATGGGTAAAATAATGGAAAAGTGGATGGCCATTCTGTTTCACAGCTCACAGAACTTGGTACAATGGCCTCAGTCACTATGGATTTGTACATTACCCAGTATCTGCATGGTCTTCATACTGCTACTCAGGTTTTCTCCCAAATTCAAAAGATGCACACTAGGTTTACTGGAAATTCCAAACTGGCCGACTATGAGGGTCATGTAATGGAATATTCAGATTAAAAAATAGGAATATATGAATAAGTAATTTCTGTGTAAAACCATTGGTGTTCTTAAAATTGATTGTATCATATGTTCTAATTCTTTATGGCAGAAATAATAAAATAACTATTTTCTAATACTTAAAAAAATCTTTGTGCACACAAAAATATTATAACTTATCTACCCATTTTCTAAACCCAAATAAATATATATGATACTAGGTTAGGCTGACTTTATCCACTACACTAAAATACTGTGTAGAAGAATGAGGGCACTGCTATGATATGCTAGTGGTGTCTCAGAACCTCTTGAGAACCTCTTGAGTATATCTCAGAGTAAACTAGTCCAGTTTAACTTGAATTTCATTTTTAAACAACTATATGGACAACACTCAGGCAAGGAATTCAAACCCCGCATACTGGATCCATGAGGTACTACCGCTACCCATTGCATCATCTTGCCACTTCAGTCAACTCATTCTCCTTGCAAAATGTCTTGTTATGAACTGTATCCTTGGAGTAGCATATATTAGGCTTCCAAAGAATACCAACTGCTTAAAAATACAAGCAGCTGTAATACTTACAAATGAACAGTTAAATTAATTAATTAATTTTAATTTTAATACTTACAAATTTATTTTAAATCCTCAACATTTTGATGATTAGGTGAAACATCATCAGTTATGAAATAATTTAGTTTTTAGATAAAAATGTGTTTTTTAAAACTCACAAAAGCCCTGCATTATGTTTAGAATAGAAAAAAAGAAACTGCTTTTCCAGTAAAAAGAGAAATATCCTTTGAGAATTAATTCTAATAGTTTTAATTTAAAATAAACTTCAACAGAAAATGAAAATTATTCTAATTAGGACCACAGGCTGAGTATATGAGAAAATGTCACACATAGGGGATAACTAATTAAAGCATGCCTCAGCAGTAAACTCTAATTTTTGATAATAATGTCCAATGAAACACTTTTTCTACAGTAAGTGAAATTATAATATACTTTGAATTTGGACTTCTAGCACACCCTGTAAATGCATGCATACAGTACACACACACACACACATATATATATATATATACACATACTGTATTAATACTACAGTATATACTGTATATGCCACAATGTTTCTCTATTTATGCTTGTGTTTATTTTGCACATCTTTTTTCACACTATATTTGTAATTGTAAGGTGGCATAGTGGATAGCGTGGCTAACTCAAAGATCCAGTGTCCTTGGTTCAGATCCTGCCCCCAGTCCATTTCTGTATGGACATGCACATTTGCCCTATTATCTGGATGGGTATTCTTCCATAACTCAGAAAACATGCTGGTGAAGTTGACTGGCAATTCCAAACACACCCTGTGTTAGCATGGATGTGTGTGGGTGAGTGGGCCTTGTGATTGACTACTAACCTGTCCAAGGCTTTTTCCAGCATTGTACCTAGTGCTGCTGGGATAGACTCCAACTCCCTGCAACCCCGAATTACATTAAGTGGTTGAAGAATTACACAGCATATTAGGCTCATAAGTGAAATAAAGAATTTAAATAGAATAAATTAAACTGACTACCTGATTAAAGTAAAAAAAAAGCTTGCTATTAAAACTGTACAAGTATTTACTGTTAAATAAAACATCTGCTACAATGAAATAATCAATAAATACAGTACATATACAATTCCCATACCTCTTGCTTACATTAGCAGTTAAAAGTGAAATAAGTATGGTCATTTTCAAAAAACATTTTAATATTTAAAATCTAAAACACATGGATAATATCACTATGCAAAACACACAGGACATTTGTGTTGCAAAATGCCTCACACTTATCAGTCTCTTCAAATATTTTCAATATATGCTGCAAATGGCAACATTTGATTCTGTCACATTTCATTCAGTTAGAGATGTTTAGCAGGGAAAGAAAAAAAACTTTATTCTGAATTATCTTCTCATTAATGCAGAAAATGATACACGGTGAAGCAGTTTACTGGGAAGAAGAATAAGTAACTCCATGTTGACTCACATGCTTATTTTGTAAATTCAAATAAACATTGTAAGGTACACTCATGGCATTTGCTTGGCACTATACTAAAGTATCAATGATTACTGATTACCCAAAAAATGATAATGAATAAAATTTAAAAAACCAATAACTAAAAAACATAATATAGCTTAATCATGGCAAATTTAAAAGAAAAAAGTAAACTAAAAACTAAAATACAACCTTAAAAAGAGAATATAAACAAATCACCATCTACATAAAAAGGTAGTTAAATTGGAGAACTCACAAACAACCTTAAAAAAAGGACAGAGCCAAATCAGGGTCCACTAACAGTTGGGTAGCAGTGTACTGAACTACCTTTTCTAAATAAGCCTGATTAAAGGTTATACGGCATATACTGTATATCTAAAACCATGCAGTTACACAGTTCCTCAAATTACACAAAACTTAACAAAAGTTAAAAATACAAGAAGTGAGCGATTACACTTATTTTAAAACAAACAGGTAAAAGAAAACTCCACACCCTCAATTACACCAGCCCTGTGAGGTGAGTTAAAAAGAAAAAAAGGAATGGGGATATGGCAGGACAACTTAACCACAGGGTAAACAGTAAAAGGCTAACAGAATAAAACATTCCCATATCACCAGTGACCAGCTACCCACCTCCCAACTATCCAAGCAGCAAGGATTCACTTTTTGACACTATAGCTGGATGACCCATTAATCTGCAAAACGGGGTTCAAGAACAACCAAATTATTGAAAAGTGGATTTGTGGGATTTCCTGTAAATGACCAGTGCCACATTGGCCACAATAATGCCAAGGAAGAAAAGTGTTTGTTGAACATAACTGAGAGGGACCAAAGAAAGAAAGTCAGACACAAATGCTGCATTCAAGTGTTATTGGGATTTTTATCACACCTTCCCACTTCATTCTGTTCATGCGAGTTTCTGGTCAGTGTTTTGGGAGAAACACAAGGTTTCTGTTGATTTGCTTAGTCTGCACAAAAAAGCAATTAAAGATAAGCTCCAGCTGTATTTTTGGTCACAATAAAAAACAAACTAAACCATTAATTGTGAATCTTATCCCACTTAAAACAATTTGACCACAAACATGTCACTTCTAGCTAACTTGGTCATTAATGTTTACTGTATATTACTGAATAAGGTGACAAGATCAGTGTTACACCACAATTCAGTTAATTTAGGGAGCACTGTTTTCACTAACTAATCCACTGGAAACTACTACTTTAATGGTGTTCATGTCACATTTTTACTGGGAAACCCATATTTCCCCATCTGTCCCATAGCACAAGAACACAGCAAACTAAAAATAGGAGATGGTGTTTAGTTGCAAAGCGCATGGAAAAGCACCATGTGTTTTTAAAGAAAATATGCAGAACTGTTAGGCAGTTTTGTTAATTCATTTTTCACTCTTGCTCACTTTAATGCATCAGCTGGCTGGTTTCTATAAGTGAAACACTGCATGGATAATAGTATAATTCTTTAATCAGCCCATACAATGACAAAAAATGTGTATGTGTAATGTGGGTCATTTTCAGTATTCAGTCATAAAATATTATGATTATTTTACTCCAGCATTTTCAGTTTTCAGTCAATCCTAAAGAAAGTAGTAAACGGAAGGAGGGCCACAAGGAAGGCCAAGGACTAGGAGCAAGTGTATCATACCAGAGATGACCAGTGTCCAACATCTTAGAAGATTCACAGATATTTTAATAAGGACAAAACAACGATAATCTTGGGTTTTTGGTATCCAGAAGTGTAAGGCTATTTGAATTCCTTGAATGGCATCACATTTTTAGATGCACAGTTAATGGTTTTCAAGTTACTAAACCTCAAAACTGTTTCAAGTAAATTGTATTATTGTTATCCAAAGTGGGGGTAGTGAGGGTTTGCTGGACAACTGAAATAGCAGGCAGCCCAGAAGAAGTCCTGAGGATCTAGGCCTTTGTATTGCATAGCAACGGATCAGGGATGTGAGGTATATAAAAGCCAAAAGTGGGTAGCACTCTTACTGGTGGTTTTCTTATACATTACTCAGTTGCCTATTTAAAGTTGGCCTCTTACTCCAAAAGAAGATACATAAGACTTCTTCTGCTAGAGGAACAGTAAAAATACATAGAGTAGGTGGCAGAAGCAACAGCTCCCTGCGAGCTAGAATAAAACAACAGTATTAGACAGATGAAAGCAAGGATGACAGAGAAGATGAGACAGAAAGCATTGGAATAACGAGAGCAGGCATCCTGCCTTCATAGCTAATAAGGGCAACGTAAGACCATACTATGCTGATAAGTTCCTTTGTTTATGACGCCACTAACATACAACTTCTAGGTTCTGACACAAATTTGTTCTGGTTTCGTGGTTGAATATTCAAGGAATGTCAAGTAGATCACACTTGTGTAAAAGGTTACAGGTACCATACAAATAGTTTAACAAAAAAAAAAAAAATTAAAAAAAGTTTAACAACAAGAGAAGAAACATGCCAAATTATTTTGCCATGATTTTCTTATAGCAGAGTATTAAATTAAACTGTGGAAATTGTTGTCTGACACTTTGGACTAATCTAACCATCACACCTTGGAATGTTTTAACTGCCAGTCACATGTAGCCAGTTACCCATTTAGGCCTATTATAATTGTAACCGCCTTGGTTCAATAATGTGTGCCATTATTTCTTCTTCTTCTATTCATATTATATATATATATATATATATATGCCATATTATACCATTTTCAACATCACAATTGCTTTTTTCCATTTCAACATGACTCAGGACCCTGCATACAAATCATACCTCATCCAATGCATGAAATAAAACTCTCCATAGTCCTGATGAAAATAATTCAAGTCAGTAAAATCGGATGTGCCATGTAGTAAGAAAGATGAGATTATCATTTCTATGTTTTGATCTAATAAGATGACCTCAAAAAATCCAACCTTCAGCAGAGCAATAAATCATTGCTGACAACCTAAAAAAATACTAATATACTGAAACATTTCCTACCATCGCAAAATCACTCTCAATATCTTCTGCATTAGCACTTAAGAAACTTTGCCCAATCTCTACCCACCTTCATATCTTCTAACAAAGCCTGGGGATCCTCAATGCCTTCAGGAACACACATTTTATTCTCTGGTAAAGATTCCAGCTTCTCCACCAGTGCCTTCAAGCCTTTCAGTTCAAACTCTGTCAAATGAGTCCATTTGTTTGAGGTTTCAGAAACTGGGGAACCTGACGGAGTTTTTGGAAAATCCATGGCTGTATTCGACTTTGTGCTGTCGTCAGACTCGTTGGAAAGTGTTCGCTTTAAATGCCGTGTAGGAGCAGGCTTAGTTTTCTTGTCTTTTGTTTCAGGAAGCACACTACCAGGAGAATGAGGTCCATCTATTGAGGACTTGTCACACTTCTCCAGGCCATCAGCACATTCTTCTTTCACCGGAGTGTCACAGGATTCTTCATCCATTTCTAGTCGAGAATCTGAAGAGAAACTCTCGGTGCTTTGCTTTCTCTCTGCATCTAAGTATATAAACAGGGATATAAAAAACATATAAAGCATCCATCCATATATTTTCTGCCCTCCTTATTTAGCTCAAGATCATATTGAGGTAGTCATTCTTCAAATGAAAAGACCATTTCAGCAGCAATGAGTGCATAGTTGAAATCCACCAAGGATAGGGCATCATTTTGTTGCAGGTAACACTCACACACCGCCATATTGGAATCATCCACTTATCTGAAGTGTATGCCTTTTGGTATGTGAGAAAGAACTCTTTGTGTAGCAGAATAATATAGATTCATAAAGTCATTATAATATAAAATAGTGTTCAGGCACAACCTAAATTACGTGGAGGCCTAAACCAACAAAACACAAATAGATAGATAGATAGATAGATAGATATTCAAGTTATACAGAATTATAAACACTGTGTTTCACCGTGTTCTTTCCAAAGTTATTTATATTTAAAGGTAACATAATTACAGTTAAGACTTTTCTTTGTGGAATTTGCATGTTTTCTGAAACTCAAGTTGGCTATGGAAATGATATCAAATTAAATATAAAGACGCTTCTTTTTATTCTTCTTGCTTTATATATACATAATATATAACCATACTGTATATACAGCATATACATACATGTGTATAGTATATATGAATATGTAAGTATCTATGTGTATAAATATATGTTTGTGTACACACACTTGCACATACAACCACACACTTGCATGGGCTCAACCATTCGTGCACCCTGCAGCAGCAGTCCAATTTGCATTAAAACGGGCTTGGAAGATCAGAATGGCCAGTTATGCAAATTATTACGTTTGCATGTCCGTTATGCTCATGACTGTCATTACAGTACAGTACATCAGACTCACTATAAAAAGACGATAAACATATGGGTTCAGATCATGCATTCATCTGGAATACCTAATTGATATTGATGTAGGTCAGACTGTTGGTCTTGGTGGGGTCTAGATAGCAAGCAAAAAGTACCATGGCTAATGTTAGAAATTTTGTGGGGAAAGGCTGGCAACAATGATTATAGGGACACTCTTAGCTTGCTGGATGGAGTTGGGAGGTCCAGAGGAACAGTGCACTACAGTCTCCAGTATTTACAGAGATGTAGCTCCCTCCACTGATTGCAAGGTAATGCTTCTGAAGCACAGAGGTACTCATTATAATGTCTGCAGCTAAACATTCAACACTGACATATGCCTCAGGTTCACCAGGTTCACTGGGTCGTATTCAGTGAAGAATTATATTTCACCTTCTGGGGCTGCAAACCAATGCATTTGCAATTTATGATAATGTGGCCAATGGTGGGTCTGGACAACAATGCTGAATGGAATGGATAGTATAACACAGTGGGATGTCATCACCTATGATAATTAGTTGCCTCTCTTGTGTTTTAAGGGCACTTTAACTGTGTAATGATATGTCAAGGAGATCTTGTCTCCACTTAAGAGGATGTCTATCTGGTGTCATTTTCAAAATGACAGTACCTGAGGACACACGTTTCATATCTTCTATCCTGTCACAACTCTTATCTCTGTTAGAGTACGTATGTAGGTGACAATTTGTGATACTATCTACAGCCCAGTTTATACCAACCATACACTGTTGACTCCCTTGAGAACGTTATATAATGAAGACAAAACAGGAGGAATTAGAAAATGTAGTAATTTTTATAACAGAAATACTGTAAAATATGTTTCATTATTTAGTAAGACAGTGTGCATTAGTTTAACTGAAGTAATTAAAAATGTTTTCAAGATTTTTTGAAAGAAAAAAATGAAAATTAAGCTACAATTTGAAAAGTCCCACTTGCTTGTCTTATCTAATAAGAGTGGTGAGAGATTCTTTTAGATAATGACTTTGAATGTTCAGTATATATGTGAAATTTCAGATATTAAAAGGAAAAATTGACATTTTGTGTAAAGATCAATGAAACATGCTATCCATGCACACCAATGCTTATTGTGTTGTGAAATTAATGAACATAACATAACAGAAAATTCTCAAATCAGTTTAATCCAGTTCAGGGTTACAAAAGTAAAAATAAAAATTACAAAATTGCCTTTTTTGAATTCCAAAATTTTCTGTCTGTCTATTCATCACTTTTCATTTACATGTTCACATGCAGAGCCTACCCATACATCCACAGGACAAAAATACAATCCAACTCTCAACAGGATGGGATGACAAACTGTCACAGGACAAAATCACAATCATACCTACACTCACTCACACTGGGACTGTTTGGAAGGTGCATGACTCTGGACAGTCACAACTATACAAAGAAAGTAATCAGATGAACAGTAGTGTTTAGCAAGAGAGACTACTGGGTACCCATTGCAACAAATCTCATTACAAACAGTTATAATTACCAAAACAAGCATATCACAAATACTGATGTCACAAATAATGAAACATCATTGATTGGCTTTCCACAAAGGTCCCAGATTAAAAACATTTCATTGATCATATAATTAGAAAAAAATACATAAAAATTCTTTTATTTTTCTGGTACAGTTAGAAAATCTATTTGTAATGAGAAGTGGAAAATGAAGGAAATAATTCAATTTTAAGAGAATCTTACCAATTAGCATCGATTCCCTTTGGAAGTCCTTATTTAGGTGAGAGCGCTTGGTTAGGCAGTACACATATCTTTCTAAGACATACCAGCACATCTCATAGTAGAAAGGATAGCGGAATTTTGCATGAACCTGAAACATAAGAGCTAAAGGTAATTTCTCCCATGTGATTTTATTTTACAATTTAAATATATTGTCAGCGTTTTGCAATCCAATAAAGTCAACAATACACAGGCTTCAGTATATATTAATGTCAATTACGTTTATGTAAATCCATGATAATTTATGTACTACCTATTAGTCAGACAAATGAAACACAGGTAGTAATGAATATGAGCAAAATATTTATTATAGAGCATTAAAAAAGCCAGACTGAAATCAAAACAAATTTTACTTAGCCCATGGTTACTCTCACAAACCTAGTTAACCTTTTATTTCTTGAAAATGACCTCACAATGTAAAAAGGTAGTGGAAGATGGGTGACAAGGACATTGACACACCCATTACTGGAAGCTAAACTACTGCTAACTAAAATAGTGAGGAGATTTGTCGTTTTAGGTAAATTAGTGAAAGGATATATTTAAGTTTGAATGAGGGCCACTTACACCCCTCTGTTGGTAACTGAGCATGATTACTACTGTGCCTGAAAAATTTTAAAGATTGTTTAAAAATAATTCTATTAATTAACGCATCCATTACTGAACCCACTTAATCCAGCTGAGGGCCAAGAGTGTCTAAGGATGTGCCAGAATAATAAGGAATCTATCCTAAACAAAAACAACATTAGATCTCAAAAGACAAAAACAACGCAGAAATTCACAAACTCAGCACCACCAATCAGCCAGCTCTGAAGAAGCCAGAAATGGATTAAACATCAGCCTGTCGTGTGATGGGAGAAAATTGGTAGGAAGCTAACATGTCGGCAAGTATTTGCAGCCATTTCAAATTGAGCGTCAGTTTCATTAAAGAACAGCTTTCCTTAATAATGCCAAATTATGTGTACTGCTTATTGTGTGCGGAACGTTTGAAAACATTTTCTATTTTGCATTTCTGTTAAAAGTTATAGACAAGGCATATACCTATAAGGCAGCTGTTACATGTTTGTTTTGGTAGCTCATGCTCAAGGAATCTAATCAAACATGAAAAGTAATTCTTTCTGGTCTGATTTTTTTAAAATCTCAATATTACTTTTTTATTATCTTTTGCTGAAGTTGGCAATTTTTTGTGAATTCTCTCTCTGACAAATTGCTGGAACTCTTTAGTATATTTTTCTCTGTAAATAAACTTTACACACAAAATTATTGTGCACGATGTGTGATACATAATTAACAATGTCCATTTGCAATGGTCAATGAACTCCTGCCTACTAATATTATTAACAACATGAAATGATGTCACACATTTATTTTATGTCAGCAGAAGCGCCCCTCCTTAAACTATTTTCCCCGTGTCTCAAAAAAAATCTCCTCTTTACCATTTTTAAAGCAGAAAATAACTCTCTCTTCAGACAATCTACTATGGAAAAAATACATGTGAACTATTAATGCATTAAATAAAAAGCACAGGAATAATTAGAAAAGGATACTAAGAAGCCTATTAACTGCTGCCTAAAAAATCTGCCCAAAACTCAATTAGGCTGACATGCACAGATGAAAAATTCTAGATATATTACAAAATAAAACCTTGATTTGAAATTGTGCCACAAAAATATACACAAAACATTAAATAGCCAGCAGCCACACCACATACTCTTCAAAATAGGTCATCCACCTGAAATTAAGCATGTTCGGGCCCAGCCAGTACTTGGGTGGGAGATGAGGCCAGCATGGAACTCTTAGCCTGTGGTCTGAATGTGCATCCCAATAGCCCAGTGCAGTGATGGGGACACGGTGCTGTAAAAATGGCACAATCCTTCAGATGAGACATAAAACCACGGTCCTGACTCTCTGCGGTCAGTAAAGATCCCTGGGCATCATGCGTAAAGAGTAAGGAGTATCCCGATGTCCTGGCTAAATTGCCCACCATGGCCTGGTCATTTTGGCCCTCTAGTCATCTACTGTCTCTGATTGGCTAACTATCTCTTACCTCTCCCCACCTAACAGCTAATACATGGTGAGCGTACTGGTGCAAAATGGCTGCCATCATATCATCCAGGTGGATGCTACACATTAGTGGTGGTTGAAATGGCTCCCCACTTACTGTGTAAAGTGCTTTGAGTAGAAAGAAAAAGTACTATATAAATGTAATGAATTATTATGTAAAATTAAATGTTGTTTCTAATTATTTCTACCATAAACAGAAAGATTTACAAATATATGCATGTTTTATTAGTAATGCAAATATACTTTAAAAGACTTGTATGTGATGTTTGTTCATGTACATTATAAAAATAGTAAAACAGTTCCAAAATGACAGATACCAACCAGTTATTGTTAGATATGGGTCATCTGTTCCTAGTTTAATAAAACTATACCCTGTGGCACCAGGGTAGGTTCTGTGGTCATAAGATATTGGCAGAATACCAGCAGTATCTTTCGAGCCAAAATTTGGCAGCCAAGAATTGCAGCACTGGACAGGAGTGGCCCTGCTGCAAGCAATGAAATGTAGGTTCCTGGCCTGATTTAGAAAGAGTCTTCGGCACCCATGAATGCTAGGGACGGTTGGGATTAGCCTCATGATTCTGGGGAGATGTTCCTGAAAATAAAAATAAGCCTAGAGACTGTTCAAGAATTATTCCTGGGTATGGAATAAAAATTACACAAAAATGACTATGAGGGAGTTGATATAGCCAGTTTTAGATAAATCATTATAAGAAAGTTGGAAAATGCACATGCAAAACTCACATGATATACACAGACAGACCACGTACACAAAGATTTTTTTTGTTTTTTTGATTTGATATTTTGTATCGTGCCCTATAATTGTACTTTTTTGTGTGTGTTTTGATAACTAAATAACCTTTTCTGGGTGACACCAATTATTAGACAGTCTGTCTTTATTTTATATAACAGCAATGCTGTAAATGCAATTGCAGCGTTTATAAAGGAAGTGAGAATATAGCAGTATTAGCAAAAATAAGCATGAATACCCTATCAACTGTTATAATATCCAGCATTAACATTTGAATATTAAAATAATCATCACCGATTCTAAATTTGAATAGGAAGAATATTTTAAATATTCATTTATTAAAAAAAGGCCTCTGTTAAATAAAAAAAAAGCTTACCTTTGTTCTATTTTCAATATCATGGACAGTTAGCTGCATGGGAATGTTAAAGCTATGGAGAATGTTCCCACCAAACACCAGGGTATCCTCCAAGGTGTAAACAGCATGAATCCATCCTGTAAATATCAAATTATATAAACTTTATTTTACTATCTTGAGTTGCCTAATACTTTCAATATATTCCCTAGCGTATGTTACGTATTTAAATATGTGAATTAGTACGCAGATAAAATAAAATCAGCATCATTTTGAAAATATATTATTAATATGTTATTAATATATAATTAAAAAACAAAATGTCTCTCTCTGACTTATTGCTATAAATGGATTCTGAGGGGCCAGAACCTATCATAGTAGCATCAGAGGCTAGGGATTACACCACCCTAGATGGAATGCAAGTTCTTAGCAAAGCACTCTCTTACACACCCCCAAAATCACTTAAGCAATTTAGCATCACCAATTAATTTAAAATATCAATTTATGGAGTGTGGGTGAAAGCCATAATATCTGGATATAAACACACAGACATTAAGGAGAATGTCCACTACAACAGCTATAACTAGGCTGGGAACCAGTCAGAAGTTTTAGAACACATCTGTTTTATCAGTTTTTAAAGAAATGCATGCAGTTTAATGTCTTAATGTTTCATTAAACAAGGCAAAGAACAAATAAACAATGGCAAATAAAAGAAACAAGTCAATAAATCATTATGTATACAAAATTATATTCAAATTTTTGATTAATCAAAGCAGCCACTTTTTGCTGATCTAACAGCCAAACTGAGGTAACGCTTTTGATTCAGAATGCCAGTCACTCTGTGCAAGTCACCAGCTCTGCCTCCAGCAACAGAATCCAAGGCCATCACACTTCCTCCTCCATATTTGACAGTTGGTGTCACACACTGATGATCCATCCTTTCACCAATGTGAAAGTGTACAAACATCCTGCTTAATAAATCAAAGCTTTCAAATTTTGATTCATCAGTCTATAAGACTTTCTTCCAGTCTGCAGTAGTCCACAGTCAGTATATCAAGACCCTATTTTGTCTTCTAATGGATGACTTTCTTACTGCCACTTGCCCTGTCAAACCTGCAGCACAAAGTCTCCTCTTCACAGTAGAAACTGAGACTTGCTTTTAATTGACCACTGATAAGCTGTTGTGCTGTGAGGTGCCTATTACGCAAACTGGTGACCTTCAGAAACTTGTCTTCTGATTGGGCTGCGACTTTGGGTCTGCCAGATCTCATCCTATCAGAATTTCTTCCAGTTTCCAATTGCCTTTGAATTGTGTAAGACACCACTGGACTCACTGACACTTTGATATATATATATTTTTTTTTTTTGCAGTTTCTCTAAATTAAATTGTCTACACTTCTAAGGGTAATAACGCTCTGTCTCATTTCATGTGTTGTTTGCCGTTTTCTTGACATTATCACTGGAATTTAAAACATTCTACAGTGTAATATTGTCCAATTAATATATCAGAGGGTATAGTAACACAGTCTATTTCAGCTCTGCTTTAAGACAGACAGAGGGTTTTTAAATAATCAACAGAAGTTGGGTCACCAGTGCTAATTGTTTGCTGTAACTCGCAAGGCTTAATGTACTTTAATTGCTGCAGAACATCTGTAAGCTATAACCTATTAGTTGTTTCCGGAAAAATGTCCACTTATAATATTCAGGTTTTTTTCCCATTTTTGCTAATCAAAGCTTTAAATTTAAACCTCTGGCAGTTTGCTGCTTACCTTTTCAATAAGAACAGCACATGTAAACCCATTTGTCAATCAATATGTGAATTTTGTATGAAATGCAAGGAAATCTAAGGCTGAAAAAATTATTATTTTTAAGGTCTAAGACAATGAAAAAGGCATTTGTAGACAATTACCTAACTGAACTGACATAGCCTTTTATGTACTGCTTTCTTAAAGTTTACTTTTTTATTTTACCTGATGGAATGAAGAATGTGTAACCTTGTTTCAGCTCAACCCTTTGGCACCCATCTGCTTGATCACCCAGAAAAATGTCACTTTGCTTTCCAGATAAGACCCACTCCTCATACAGGTCCAAATTGTGAGGTGTTGGAGGAATCAGCCAAAAGACCTAAAAGGCCAAAGGTAGAGAAACAAGAAATATGAACTCTGCAAAGCCCTAGAAAATTTTCTTGACATCATCTATTAAAGGCATTATTGAGTTTAAAGCAAACAAGATAAAAGTTAACACATTTCTTAACATGCAAACAGAATGGCCTTAACAAATAAAAAAACATGTTCATTTATTTTCTTTTGATATTGGAACCCTGCAGGTGCAAAATTGGAACACTGTATATTACCTGATAAGCAAAAACAAAGATATGGTACAGAGTAATTGACAAAAATATGAAAAAGATTTGAATGCAAAAGGGTTACTTTAAAAAGGCACCTACTAATATAATTCATTTGCCCTATTATTGCTTTCTTAAAAATGAAGGCTATCACTTAAACATGTTGTTCCTGGTATGACATATATAATAATATGTGCTTACTGTGTAACATCCATCCATTAGCCAACCCGCTATATCCTAACTACAGGGTCACGGGGGTCTGCTGGAGCCAATCCCAGCCAGCACAGGGCTCAAGGCAGGAACAAATCCTGGGCAGGGCGCCAGCCCATTGCAGGGCACATACACACACACACACACACACACACTAGGGATACACCTAACCTGCATGTCTTTGGACTGTGGGAGGAAACCCACGCAGACACGGACAGAACATGCAAACTCCACGCAGGGAAGACCCGGGAAGCGAACCCGGGTCTCCTAACTGTAAGGCAGCAGCACTACCACTGCGCCACCATGCCGCACCTACTATGTAACATACAGAGACAAATTAACAACATAATATTAAGCTTAAAACATAATATTCTTTGAGATATTGTTTAACCAACACAATAACAAAGCTGAAAACCAACTTTGAACATGTTATATAAATTACTTTAATGTATACAGTATATTACATTACACCTGCTATCTTTAACAATGGCAGGAATGTGTACTGACCAATTAATAGTTCCATTTATAGACAACAACAAAAAGGATGTAACAAGAAAAAAAGATGTCGCACTGACCCAAAACAGCAAGACATACAAGAAAACATGGTAAATTTCGATACATTAGCAGCAGGCAAAGAAATCCAAAAGGTGACACAAAAAACAGTAGGACTTTATTTTAGTAACATTACATTATAATAATATACTCGATTCACTACACTACTCTGATCCATTTATTTGGTATAGGCCCGATACAATATTTTCCTTTTCATTTGAGATGAAACCCACAGTGATCAGTCCAATGGTCCTGGCAGAATGGGGTGTAAAACATTATTAAACTGTGGATAAAGCATGATGCCATCACGGTACACATTCATAAAGACACTCACATTTACTCATTGACGTCAATTTATAGTAACCTATTAGTCTATCCAAAACGTCATGCAGGAGGAAAACTACAGTACATGGAGGAAGTGCCACACAGACATGTTTAGAATATACAAACTCCACACAGGCAGAACTTCAACCAGGATTTGAAATCAGGAGTCGTTAGCTGAGATACAGTAATGCTAACCAGTGTACAACTGTTCTGAACTACTTCAGATGATGATTTAATAAGTAAGATTTGATTTAATTGGCATAAAAATATATACAACATGTTAAAGCACTGAAATGTTAAAGTTAGTGCACCAGCGTTAAATACCAATAGGCTTTTCTGTTAACACACTGCTTCAAAATTCTCTACAATAATTTAAATTACAGTATTACAACTAACAGGAAATGACTGCTCCCAGTGTCTTCTTTTAGGCAGACATAAAAATGGTTGAATGAACAGTGAAAAGTGACCAAAAAAAAACTCAAACAAGAATATTCTGAGCAATTAGAATAAGAGCATTATGAAATCTTCAGTAAGCTACCTGACAACTATCACTATTTGGACTATATATTAATTCCTGTAATAATGCTCAGGCAATGCTTGAGATGTGGCATTTGATTTTTGATGATGACATTTTTTTAGCAGTGGACTGTTGTCAAGTCTCTACATCTCAGGATGGGGGAATGTCAACTCCTTTTGTTTTCTCCTCCAAGACAGAGCAAGGTGCTGCATAATCTACTTGCAAGATCTGACTCTTTTGACAGTATGCAGCTGACAGCAACCTGGTTAATAAGAATGTCTAGAAACTGCCTGAGCAATCTCCAGTTATTTTAACACAAACAAATTTAGAGGGAATTCAAAGAAACCAAATTACAAGCAAAAATAATAAGCACTTGGTAGTGGTTACAATGATTTTTTGTACATGGACACCAGTGCTTCAAAAAGATAAAAGGCAACATTCCTCTAGATCCCCTAGTATATATCCGTTATACCTAACTAACATGACAAAGCAATATCCAAAAAGGTAACTCTGCTATGTGTCCAAAAGGAGACTACATAGGTCCCCTTTACCGCTAGGATTAATGTACATTTTGCATCCGGATTGTATCCAGATGTGGTTTAAATGGAGTGTGTTTACACAGCATTAAAATCATCTTGTTTCTGTACTGTATTCAGATAGATATCCAGTGTCAACTTCCACATATAACATTTAAATCATCATCTGCTTAAATGGTTGTTGCATGAAAACAGAAAAGATGTTTGCATTTAAACGTGGTGACTCCCCGTTCTTGCCGCTGTTACAAGAGGTCAGAGTGATAGGAGAACAAGTGCATTTAAACCTAGTTTTTAATTGGCAAAGTGCTACCTGACTATGACTGGATCACCAAAATTCATGTTAACACCAGATGTGTTTACAAACACATCACAATTATATCCACGCTTACTTAAATGCCATCTCGAAACTGGAAAAATGAGATGTTGTGGATGTGTCATTGAATTGAAAGGCACTCCTTCCAAGAGTGATTCCTGATAGGTGCCAAAAACATGCTTTTTGACTTTTGTTCCCTACAGTAAAAAAATAAAAAATTCAGCATGCACACATTTAATAAACAGTAATGCATATAAACCCAGAGCTAGAAACCAAAACAAATATTTTTTTAGTTTACAATTTTTGTTGCATAGTTGAATGATGTAAGATGATAGTGGTAGTAAAAATGAGTAATGATGTGGAGTAAAGTACACATCTACAAATACATTAGGTCATACATTGGGTCATTACAGTCAATTTTTTTTTCACACTCTGACTTTATGAATAAACCCAACCAAAATAAGAATTTCCACACGAGACACCAAGTCCACATGATAAAACTAGCTACATGTATGTGCTCATACGATACTTTGGCACACAATAAATCTTTCTGAAAAAAAAAAACAACAAAATTGTTTCTGAAAAATAGTAAATCACCTTTTTTTGGCCATAAGGCACTTTTGTTCAGTGCTCATAAGCTTTCTCATGACACTGCTGTGAAACTGTAATGGACATGGAATGTCTTTGACCATTTTGTTCCATTATATTCTCTAATCTGCCCCCATAGAAAACATCAATTAGCAAAACATAAAGCTATATTATAAAGGCAATTAAAGAAAAGTCTTCAGGAGAACCCTCAGTCATGTATGCATCAGCACTCTAACGAGGTTTGCAACACCTTTCTTTCCATCTCATGTTTTTACTACGCATAAATCAAGAAGTGCTCAAAAATAAAATAAAGCAGTTCTTGAACCACTCAGCAAAACAATGATCATTGACTGTATGAAGCCTATGTTTAATATGGACTCAGTGGCTGTTGAAACATGTACAGTTGCACAACTAATAAATGTATTATATGTTTCTAGGGCTAATAATGTAATAAACAAATTATTTTTCCTTTTTAACAGGTTTATTGAGCTGAAAGATCCCCGTACTAAAAGTAAAATGCAGTTAGGTCAAATATACAGTGAGATATTTAAAATTATCACACTTAACAACACAACCTTCCCCTACTCAGTATACATAGGCTATGTGAGTAAAGAGGCACTTATCTATGTATGTATGTTTAAACATCAAAAGAAAAATATATATAAAAAAAAACAATTTAGGGTTAGAAGTGATCTGGCAAACTTGTCTTAGAACAGCTTTAAAGGACTTTGACTTTGCCAAATTCTGAAGGTGCTTTGTACCGTTCCTAATGATTCTCCAAATTCAGATAATGTAAGTCATTCTTTTCCCATTGATTAATGGGGGATGAGGTAGCATTCTAACAGTTGATTAAATAAGCCAATATGCAAGCAAAGTAGTATTAGCCATCACGGTAGAATTTTAGTTGAATACTCTTATTCCATGTGGCATTGCCACAAATAACGCTATTAAAGGAATCGAAGCATTTCAAATAAACACACACATTTTCTGATAAGTATTTTAAAATGATCCTCAAGAAAGGACTAATTATGCGGTGTAGTATGCGTAGTCTGCTTTTTTCCACATTCACTGTCAATCTGGCAAAAAATAAAAGTAGTCTCTTTATTTTGTCAGGTCTAACTGTGCCAGATAAACAGTCTGTGGATTAATGTGGCTAATAAATGAGAACCCTACGCAGAGTATTATATGTGTTTCCCATAGATTTATCTTTGTTGACTTAAAAAAGTGCACTCCTGATTACTAAATATGATGTATTTAGTCTTAACACACACTATCTTAATAGGGTTAGAGTAAAATGAGAACGCACATTTCTAAAATTAAAAGGTCATTTGAGCTAAATGATTTTTTTTTTTGGTTGTTTATCTGGACTAAATGAGAATTTGATGTCTTTGGCCCACAAGAATAATGTTACCCTAAGTTTGACTTCTGATGGATATGCAACTGTGTGCTAACAGTAAGGATAGTAATATCAACAAAATTAGACTTATAGAAAAGAAAGTCCTCTGTGTGTGTGTGTGTATGGAGAAGTCCACTCTGCTCACGCTCAATCACAGCTACGAGATAGCGCATGCATGCATGTTTTAAATTTTTTAGCACTTGCATGCACCTCACTTCTCACTACGAAAGACTTGTGTGCAGAAAACGCTGCCGCACAACAACATGCAAGTGAAACACCTCAGCAACAGAGGGAAAGACTTTTAAGTTTTCCTTAAAAACATTGTCTACCTGGAGGTATTTCCTTGAGACAAAGATTTACAGGACTCATATGCCAGCAATACGGCTAAGATATGGTATTGCCAGTGTTTTCTTAAGGAAGCCAGTGGGGAAGCAAGCACAGGTGAGTCTATGTTCTCTGCCCTGTGTAATTCATAAGAGTTAGCTGACACCTGTCCAAGATCACAAATATAGTAAAACTGCTTGGGAGTGTTCTGGTTGTTTTTTGTCCTGATGACCACATGCAGCTAGTTACCTATAATTATAAATTATCATCATAGAGAAAATTAGAAAAATCTACCCAGATTTCTAATTTTACAAAATTATGCACTCCAAAGAAGATATGTGAAGGTTTTGAATCACTACGACCACCTCTGCCTGTGCTAATGTACCAAACTACTTATCCATTAAATTTCAAACCCATTCATCCCACAAGTAATTAAGTTATTAAGGAGCTGGAGGCTAACCTAGAACAGTCTGCAACTGTAAATGAGGAATGAAACATTGCAACTGACCTAAAATATTGTCCATGGAATTAAGCTCAAAATCAGGTTGGAGAATTAATGGGAGGAAAGGAGCTTTTTTTGACACTAAAAACAATTATATCATTTAAAAATTATAAACAGGATAAACAAATTATTGATATTGATTGGTGAATGAAAAAGAAGTCTTCAAACCATGGAGTGCATGCTGACGTGACCTTCATGACACAGATAATCACTGCGTCGACCTATGAGGACTTCTTTCCATTTGATATGCAATGTTGGCAACAGCCTCTGGGATACAGATGGAAGGGCTTCTTGGTTATTGTGCATTGTCCATTGAACAAGCAGTATGTAACTTTTTCACCATTGGTTTATTGAGTGAATTACAGGAGCATTCGCAATGGAATATTGTTCCGCAAATCCCTCATATATGAACTTGAGGAGCTACACCTCTTCAATCAAGATACTATGTTCTGATAAATACAATATATGTCTTCTCTACAGTAAACACATAGATAAAAGAAACAACAAAATGAAACACAACATGCATAGAAAATTCTGCTAGCTTCACCTGGCTATGTTTGCTGCTGGTAAAACCAAGGAGGAGTACCTCACTGTGCACAGGGTTATTTTTATGAGTGTCAAACGTATAAGAGAAAAAGGTACATTGCTTAGCATTGCTAGGAAGATGTTACACCAAAAAATGAGCAAATACACAGAAGCATTCTTAAGTAGTCCTAAGCAAAGTGTTGATGCATTTCACAAACTTCAGACAGGGTGATTCAAATAAAACATTTAACAATTTCTTTTTTTAATGACACAGTGCAGAATGGTGGGGATGCTCATCAGATTATGAGGGAAACAAACATGCACTGTTAGCAGAATGGTACTTTTACTTTGAAATACTGGACTGTAGTTTACATATCCGCTCCTCAATAATTCCAAGATTCAACATGGCTGTGTTTTTCTGACATCCTTGTGTGCTTTAAAACTTCAGGAGATACGTGAAACAAAGCATAAAAAGGAAATGCTTCTCTTTCAGGTCCATCAATAAAACTGTTGTACTGATCCATTGCAGCAAGACTTTCTCTATTTTTGCATTTGCCATTTAGGTACAGCTCTGCTCCAGACAAAATAAAAGGTTTTTGGGTGCAGACATGTATACAGAAATGTATACAGTTCAAACTTTATATAAATGCAAGTTTAAAAACATAAATTTACATAAATTAAAAAATAAAAAGATGAATTTCGGGCTGCTCGGTGGTGCAGTGGGTAGCGCTGCTGCCTCGTGGTGCAGTGGGTTCGCTAACCGGGTCCTACCTGCGTAGAGTTTGCTTGTTCTCCCCGTGTCTGCATGGGTTTCCTCCGGGTGCTCCGGTTTCCTCCCACAGTCCAAAGACATGCAGGTTAGGTGCATTGGCGATTTTCAATTGTCCCTAGTGTGTGCTTGGTGTGTGGGTGTGTGTGTGCGCCCTGCAGTGGGTTGGCGCCCTGCCCGGGGTTTGTTTCCTGCCTTTCGCCCTGTGTTGGCTGGGATTGGCTCCAGCAGACCCCCGTGACCCTGTAGTTAAGATATATCGGGTTGGATAATGGATGGATGGAAGATAAATTTCAGTTTTGGAAGGCAAACCAAACAGTGTACTAAAGGACAGACTACATATCTTCACTGAATCTAAAACTTTAAAATTTTAACATCTGTAAAAATCAAACATTGCTATAAGGCAGTGTAATGTAATAGCTCACATTTTTGATACAAATACAGCTATCTCATGGTCTATTTTTAATCAAGAAATTATATGAGATATTTCAAGTTGGTATATTGGCTTAACGTTACCTTGCCCCCTCTGTGAACGTGATACCATACAGAAGTGCCCCCAAAATCAATATGGAAGTCAGTGTAGCAGCCCTTGACACTCATCAAACAGTATCTGTCAGGAGAAAGAACAAAAACAATACTATGGTCACCCTTCACTTAAAATTACATGATATGGCAACAACACTTTTCATTGTTATTAAAGTCTCAGCATAGCTCTATAGATTCATTGAAATACTAAAATATTTTTGAAAGAAAAAAAAAGTACAAATCAAGGCAAATGAGTCTACGGCTTTAACATTTTGAATATATTCAAACAAAATATGCTCTGGTAGCTTAAGGTTCCATTTAATCGAAACAAATTATTGACATCTTATTTGCTTTTCACTAGTAAGGATGAAGTCAGCAACATCCTAAAGCTATTACTGATATTATTTCATGCAGAAATGTATTTTATTTATTAAAGTAAAAATCAAGACATGATATTGTTTCAACGTTTTGCTGACTTTAACAATCACCACAACAGAAATTTATTCTGTTTTCAAAAAGTACCATGAAAGCTGCAAGGGTAGGACTAAAATTTTTCCCTGTCAATGTCAATAAGGATTCTCAATATACAGACAGATTTACTCGGAAGAGGCCCCAAATATTCCGTTGAAACTCCTATTAGGATGAAGCAATCTGTAGCTGTTTCTTGGTAAGTTCAACTGCTTAATATAATATTCCACCTACACAAACAATTAAAATGGCCTGACGTGCACAAATAATGTGGCAATCATTCCATAATCCAGTTCAGGGATATGGTGGCTGTATCTTTCCAACAGTACCAGTGCAGTAACTAGCCACAGATGGGCCACCAGTCTATTACAAGGCATACTCACACACACTTGATTACTTACATTGGGCCTATTTAAAATTGCCATTCGACTTGGTCTCCATAAAGAGTGCCCTGGGTGATGACCAAACCAAGAAATGTGAAGATGTTCAGCAACAGTGCTAACTACTGCACAACGGTGCCACCCAATAAAGTGATGAGTCCTTTCCAAATAAATCTCTTCTTAATATTCCGTTAAAACAAAGCACCTTCACTTGCATTTCAATACAAAAATGCTTATTTTATACAAGCAACTAGGTAAACTCCTATTACCACTCCTTCAAATGGGATTTTACAGCCTGTGGAAATTTAAAATGTGGTGTGAGGTTTGACAAGCTAATTACAGCATACACCTATATGTTGTGTGGCATCTTTTTCCTCAGTGTTTATCAAACATACTGTATAAAGAACACAGGTATATTTCATGCTAAAAATCACCTAGTCCTTTTAAGTTTTTTTTTTATTAATAAGGAATTATGCGGCTACAGATATCAGACTGAAAATTCTGTAAATGCACTAGTCCACTTGTCCTAATAGCCTATGAAATACTACTAAAGTGCCCTCTATATTCTACTTTCCAAACAATAATGTATGACATATACACAAAGTACCCTATTAACTGTTTCAGAGCTGAGAATAATTAGGTGCCATACAGAACAGTTATTGGATATTCCACTGCAAATGGAAAAAGGGAAAAAAAAGAGAGGGAGTTTTCAAACACGGAATACTTGGGTGCTTGACTAGACACAAATAAGTTCTCACTATAAGGAAAGTCAACATACCTACTTAACCACAAGGCATCACCAGTCATTTATCATTTTAACTTAAAGTAACTACACACTATTAAGATATGCCAAAGCAGCAGGCACACAACACTGTTTTAAGCTGTGCTAAGAATTACAATCATAGTTCAACAGATTACTAAGAACATAAAGAGGTCTTACTTTATTTTATTTGAAATTAGTGGAGCTTTTCTTTCCACTGCATTGTTTAGTTGACACAACACATATAGCAAATCACAACTTAATAAAATGTAATTGGTCAATACCAATAGAAAATCTTTATTTTACATGACTTCCATATGGTTATGTTTAATTGAATTCTGAGTTGACCACAGCTGCACCCAGTGCTCCACATATTACCAAAGTAGTACACTACACAGTTAAAAAAAAGAGTCTGCTTCTATTGCTATTTTCAAATACAGGATGCAGCTTTAGTAGCTGTTTAATTTGCTTTTGAATTGACCAGAACTGATTTCATGAAAACTATATGTTGTACTTGGATATGTTTCTCCGATTCTCTTGCAGTTTGTTTCACTTGCGCGCAATGCATTAAATCCATCGAGCATCCTTCCAGCTTTGAATACTCTCCAAATCTTTTTGAATTATATTTGCTTGCCTGTACTGTATTTTTGGTGACTGCTATTTTGGTTTCACTGTATATGCAAATATCTTGTGTACTTAAAAATCCTGAATGCACTTTCTATTAATTATGTAAATTCATAAGACTAACAGTCCTATCACAGATCTCCATGGGACTTTATTACTCTTGCAATCTTACATTCACAATTCTCCTTGACATGTACTGTAATTTTGTTCTGTTTTAGCCATCTTAGAACTAGACAAGTTTGACACCCTCAAGTAAATGGCTTAATTAAGCAGATGCAGGGGCAAACACTGCACTAAGGAATCAAAAAAATCCCTATGAATTACCTAATGACACTCACTTACTGAAACACATGTATTCAGCACAGCTCAAGGGAACAGCAGTTCTATGCCTCACTGATCCACATCCTGGTCATGTCACTGTCTATGTGGAATCTAAACATTTTACACATGAATGGGCGGGTTTTCTGCTGTTACTTCAGTTTCCTTCCTTATTCCAACTATGTGCATGTTAGGCTGGTTGGGAATTCTAAATTTGCCCATTGTGAAAAAGCACAGATACATGCATGCTAGAGTGAGTTCATGCAAGGTTGGTTCCCGGTTGACGCTGGCTTTAACTTCCATATCAAAATGTTTTACTCCCCTCACTGAGGCAATCTGATGCACATTTCTGAGATTCATCTAAAAATGAAACAGCTGTGAGTGATATTAAGTACTTTATTACAACCTATTTTGAGATTCTTATATACCATTTCTACTTGACCAATACAAAGATAAATATTGGATAACTAGGGGTTGCAACAGTTACTGCTGCTGACTCGTCCCTCCTTACTTTTGGGTTCAAATCCAGGCCAGGCGCTGACTGTATGTTATTCGATATTCCCTAGTTGGTTACTCACACTGGTCCTAAATGAGCATGTGTGGTTGTATGACCTGCTTGCAGCCTGTAATGGATTAGTGCTCCATCCAGAGTTGGATCATGGTGCTGAAGCTGCTGTAATAGACTCTGAACCCCCATGACCCTGACATGGATTAATTAGGCTCAGAATGGTCATTAGCCTAATATACTAATGCATACAAAATGGTCTTAGTTTTTCTTTGAATACTCAAAACATAAAAAAGGCTTAACTAATACCAAGACAAAAATATCCTGTTTACATTGAACATACAACAAGTATAATACTAATGTCACTGCATCTACTCCTTCCAATCTTCATGAGGCTTAGACACAGTTTTCTTGTTAAATCCCATGTCAATTCTAGGATTGGCACCCATAGAAATATTTATATAGCAGTCATATGCCATAATGGCTACATACTGAACTGAAAAATACACCATCCTCATACAAAACCTAGCAATATAAAAATTAGCTTTGACTTCCATTATCTTTACGATAGAATATACTAAAGGAACTAAAAAAATAATTGTTTAATTACATTGCATTCTTTGTAACTAAGATTACAGCAGAATTTGGACTCATGCAGAAAAAGGTTTTGTATCTGACTGAATCGTCAACTACATCACAAATAAAACAGCACTGATTTCATCATTTCTTTTTATCCTTACAGTATGCAACATAATATACTGAAAAACACTTAAAATTAACCTTAATAGACTGGATTTCAACCGTGTGCCATTAAACAATTCACAATAGGTTATACTGTCACCAATTTAAGCTCAGGTTACCTATCAGGATTTTCCCCTGAGGCGGAATGTTTTTTTCTCCCCTATAACATTATTTCTTTTACACACTGATCCTAAAAGTAAAGAGGAGGCTAAACTTTTTGCTAAAAGCCTATAAATAGTGTCCAAAAGAATAGCCAAGTCCTACTGAAAGAATCTAAAGGTCCCCGCCCACTAAAACAATGCAAAAGTTATGTGTTTAAAGGAAAAAATAAATACAAGAACAATTGACCCAAGACAATGTTCTCTAGTAGCATGCACCCAAAAAGACAGCAAAGATATGCAGCTGAAGCAGACTTTTGCCTCCGGGGCAGGAAATATGCTTCCAGAATCTGCTGGAAGAAAATTGTCTGCAGCACCAAAAGACAGAATCCATGGCATTTATTGGAAATTCTGAATGGACAGCAAGTAACATATTATGAGGTACTCAAAGCAGTCAACATTGCAGGAGGACAAAAGTGTTAAAAAAGTCAAGTTTGCCTGTTTACATACCACAGAAAAAACCTCAAACTAAAGCGAAGCCCTTGTATAAGCTTAGACATCCAATCTTGCCTAAAAGCATCATTTGCATTTTCACTGTATATTTCACAATCCACCATGTGTTTTTAGTGTAACAGTACCTGAAAAAAAACATTAATTTATATTTCAGTTGGCTGCCCCTCCCTTTCCCAAGAGAGCAAAAGCTTAGGTATCCAGGTCCTTATAAGATCCTCTACTACTGCAGCATATCTCATTTTGACTGCAGATCTGAATGGCAGAAAAGGGAAAATAAATTTTAACTAAAGCACTACAGTTTTGTTTTCTCACTGACATATATTAAATGTGTATTCACACCGGTATATACTATTACAGTATACTGCAAATGTCAGATGAAATAACTTGAAAGCATCTGTAATTATACTAAACTGTACCTTCAGATGATCATATATGACGGTAAGAGTATTAAATTAACATAAAATTTGTCAGCTTGAAAATTACCTAAAATTGAAAGATTAACATGCATTTATTGCTTCTGTGATACTATTCACACTTGGAAATGGTCCTTTCAAAACATTAAATGCTGCCTAGTTTTACAATCTGGTTTTTAAAATCTGAAAGTTTTATTATTACACAGTCATGCTGAAGGGCAGTGTAAAATGTCCACCATCACCCTGTTGCTGGTCTAATTGTCCTTGCTCCTAGTGGTCAAAAGGCAGTAAACAAATGAAAACAGAGGCAGAAATGGAGTCAGGAAGAAGCTGCTGCTATTGATAAAAGATACATTGGATGTGCGGGTTCTCCACACAAGTGATGTGCAAAAGGGATCAGAAAATATACATCTGCAGCACTGAATGACCTTGTACTGCATAATGAACACAACAACTAGTTTTCATCCATTGGGCCTGTAGGCTCCAACAAGAAATAATACTAGGAAAATGTCCTCTTTAAAACCCAGCCATTTAGAAAAAGCTTGTCAAAAGCAATGCACAAAGAAAAAAACTGGCCTTCAAACAAATTGTGCATTATTTGTTTCTGATCAAATGCCGGCTTACTGATGTGGCTTTTCCTTGCAGTGTCGGTCCAGCACACCTGCTTCTATGCAGGTGACTCTCCAGCATGCAGTATGTGCATGCAAACGCATTCCAAAACACCTCTTACCACAAAGATAGAAACATAAATGGGAAGACAAACCATAGCAGCCTTCTTTCCTGCTTCATGTCTAGGCACCCACAGTGGCAAATGGCTGAATCACAGAAAAACTACAAAGCCTTCTAAAACAACATGAATTAGACATTTTCGTCCCTCTCCTCCTTGTCAGTCACTCACTCCTTCTTTCACAGCCTCTTTTGTCTATAGACCTACCAGATTCCCTTTTCCTCCTTTCCTTGTTTCTCTGGAGTAATACATCATTCCTATGCATCACTTCGAGGAAGGCTGGCTTTTTTTTTAATTTATTTTTTACTCTCGCTCTCTTCCATGGAGCTTCATTTACTCTGGGAATCAAAGCTGTACAATATGCAGGCTGCGCTTGTGATAACCCTCAGCTGATAGGCTAAGGAGGATCATACTGAGAGGCGGCCAAAGCCAGCGAATCACTGACTTCCAGTTCCAAAGAGCTAGTTGCCTAGCAACCATAGCCCGATCAGAGGAGGAGGCAAACTGAATGATATGATGTACACTGTTGCAGTGAGAAGAGGGAGAGGCGGAGAGAGGGAATGAGAGAAGAAAGGAAAGATGAAGAAGAACATAATCCCAAACTACATTTTCTTTAGCTGCAACATTTCTGCAAATGGACAAAAATATCTAGACCAAATATATATAGGGATCTGTTGCTAGTATGCTTCCTTTTCTTGATCGGGATTCAGCATAAAGCAGCAAAGGACCCTGGATGGGGCACCAGTCCTTCACAGGGCCCACTCACCCACATAGGGGACATTTTGAGTTTCCAGTTAACCAAACATTCACATCTTTAGGGATTCTGGAAGAAAACCAGTGTACCCTGAAGGAAACCCATACAAACACAGGAAGACAGGGCCAACTCCCCAAGATAATGACCAGGTGTAGTATGCAAATTCAGGACACTATATCTGTGAAGCAGCCACGCTAATCACTGTGCCACCATGTTAATCAGTGTAACTAGTGATGAGATTAACGCTGTATAAATATATCAGTCTGCATTGCAGATAGCCAAAACAACACAAGCATATCCTATTAATAATCTAGTGTAAGATCTGAACATGGATACAAATCTCATAATAAATTACATCTTTGAAAGGGTAAATAATTTTTACCAAGTTGCATCATTACTCTACAACAAATCAGTGGAACTAGATAGTAAGCAACAATATTCTGTTTGTATACACATACCCTGCAAGAGGTAACACAGATTTTTCACAAATCTAATATAGTTAGCTTAAAAATAGATATATTGATAAATACTAAAATTAACTACAGTACCTTTCTAAGAAGCAAGAAATGAAGTAATTACCAGATGTTACTCTGAAACAAAGTATTACTTGTACAAAATTCTGTTTTACTGAACAGAACCTTATACAATGAAGTAACAGGCTAGTTAGACAAGCATACATTCTCTTAACCTGCTTTCTGCCATACAAGCAGCTAGGACCTACCCATTGGGTGCATAATTAGGAACTAATTATGGATGGAGTGCCAATATATTGCAGAACGTGCTAAGCAATGCACAGAAGAGAGAGAGGAGAACATCACTATTTGCCACTGTGGATAGATGGGGTCACCCACAAGCAGTAATTGTAATTTTTTTTTTATGAATTTACTTATTTGTTTTCCCTTTGCTCATTCCCTTTATGAAGCTTTATTGCAGTTTTCAGCTTTCTGTCATTAATACTGTATTCCAGACTGGGCTTGACTAACAGGTGAACAGGGCAACTGAAGCCATGTGCAGGTTTTACTAGGGTACATTGACCCACTACATAATAAATAGCTAGGACTAACATCACATATTACACATACAGCAGCAGTCAATATGTCACAAGAATTTATATAGTGGAGTGCCTGGCACACAAATTTAATGCAATTCAAGGACACATGGAAGACATCATAGACAATACTTCCTGGATGCTAGAGAACCTGATCTTCCCTTACAAAAGAAGAAATGTCCCTAACGAAAACACTTCCTAACCTCTAGAAGGCACACAGCCCAGGGCACTGAAGCATGGGCCATGACATTCCTTACATGGAAGAATAAGGCTGGGATTTGACTGTTTTCAACAACTCACAGGGTGTATGGAGTTCTAAGCTGGTGTTCCCGTTACAACTTCAAAGTTTCACTCACCACAGATGTCATTCAAGTATGACCTGGAATTATTCCAAGATTGGCTTTAACATCACCTCTCTGAAGGGTAAAAAAGGAATGTAGAGTTGCTACCAAGGACTGAACGGGAAGGAATGAAGAAAGTCCATAGCAAAAAAGAAATATGTAAATCAAGTTACCCAGGCAGGGAGTAAAACATTTTCAGGCCAGTAGATGGCAGCACAAAGCAGGGCAGCATACGTAGTACCTGGGAGACCTGGCTCTTTAAAGACACTAATGCCTCAAGCACGCAGAAACACTTGGAGCCACAAGAGGGCACTCTGATATGGTGGTTTTGCAGTTCTGTACAGTCTTTCCTGAATGCTGTGATTTGGGGCTTGATTCAGAAATAATTAATTGATAAAGTAAAGCTTGCTCATGGGAGGGAAAAAGGCCAGGATTTGGGAAGAGATAAAGAGAGAAAATTGTAACATAAAAGGGAATGTGCCCGATTGTGGTTTTAGGAGGTGTAAAAAATAATGAAAGACTCCACAAGGGATAACAAACCACAGTCCCGTTTTGGAAGGTCTAATGGCTATGAAGGTTTTGCTTTACTTTTCTTCATACCTTGACGTATTCGATAATCATCTCTTCCTTGTATATTTTGTTAGAATTGAGCTATCAGTTTGACATTTAACGATCCTTTACATTGCTACCTTTGAAAGACACTAATAGGCATTCTCCTGAAACCACATTCAAAGATAAACTCACAGATAAAACATTTTAAATGTTCACAGCAATGGCAGAAGTCACAAAATGCTAGAGAGGAAAAACTGAATTGTTAACTAAAAAGTGGCTTAGTTCACCCATCATAAATTGCAAGCTTATGTCAAAGAACATAGCCAGTGTCTGCTGGTGAATAGCAAAGATGCAAAGTATGCAGCAAATGACGGCACAGTCAGTGTGGATATGGACTTTCTTCATCTGAATGATACAGTTTTATTAATTACAGATGTCCTACACTCTTGTTTGCTAAACAACAGTAAACTCTACTAATTCCCCATAACCTTTTGGGCTGTCACTGCTTGGTTTATGTTTTGATAGCATGTGTATCATGCACTTGTATAGTCTTAATTTTTGTTTGACACGATGTACATCTTAAAAGCATTCCTCACTACAAAAAAAAGATACAGAAATGTATAAACTTTTTTATCAATTTAAATGAGCAGTGTATTTATGAAAACAATATTAACAAAGTTCAAAAAGCAACTTACGTCAATGTAATATATATAACACTAGCAAAATACCCGTGCTTCGCAGCGGCGAAGTACTGCCTTAAAATTTTTATTAAGAAGACAATTAAACCTTTTTAAAACTGAGGGAAAATATACCAATAATTATTTGTTAAGGATCTCTTTGTATGCCACGTTGTCAGTTCGGCCCTCCAGTTGCAATATGACCAAGCTGTAGCTGTGCGCTGAGCTTACTCTTGAGCATGCAACGTACAGTTGGCCATGTGAACAGTAATCTTGTTTCAAATCTCACAGCTTGGATTGCTGCTGTCATAATCGGTTTGAGTTTCATGGTTTGTTTCAATTACGACAGTATTTGTAGGACTTGTGTTGAAGAGACATTCGGCATCTGTCAAGCATTGTAAGTATACAACCAGTTTCTTTGATAACTTCACATCCAGCTTTTGAGAGTTTAAACATTTCTAAACATCAAAGTGTCCACTACTGAAATCGTCACCTGTGAAGCTAAGATGTTTAAGAGGCATTGGCGGTTGTCCAAAGGTGTAAAATATTTGGCCATTTCGGTACACTTAAGCATGTCACTCTTCTAGTGCTCCTGTGTAGTATAATTATCTCCTGTACCGTCATCAGTCCACACCTTGAACCTGTCCCAGTCATTCAATACATAAGACACAATGTTCCTCCGGATATCAAGAGTGAGCCTGATATGGCCGTGCAATATGTAACAAAGAGAATCGAAAAGGCAGGTGCCATCTCCGGGCATGGAAACCACTTGGTAAGTGACAGTTCTTTGATCGATGGTGATCACCTCGATAGACATGTTAATGCAGGTACGGTTGGAATGATAAAGGAAATGGGTACCTGAACAATGTAAAGTAAGTCTAAAATACCTACACAATAACTATAATCGTAATAAATGAACAATAAAACAGTGGAGAAGCCATGGATTAAATAAAAAGGCTGTAGTTATCAGCAGGGTGACGTAAATCCCGTGGCGAAGCAAGGAAGGAAATGAAGAGACTGGAGCGACGGACGGCCTTATAAAGGCAGGCAGCCAACAATGTGGGAGGCTTTGGGATGGGAGACCCAACGCCGCCTCACACGGTGACTGAGCTGCAGGCTATGGACATATATATGTACGTAAGTAGGATTCAGTTAGCGTTGGGAACCCGCGTACCAAATTTCTTGAAGAAGGGCCCATAAGTAACAAAGACTGCTGAAAAGTTCAATATGGCGGCTG
>JANRMT010062838.1:13222720-13338953 GCA_026402145.1 Polypterus bichir lapradei | reverse complement strand
AAATAAGTACGTACATTGGTTTCGGTTAGCGCAGGGAAGCCGCCTACCAAATTTCGTGAAGATGGGGCCATAAATAAGAAAGTTCAACATGGCGGACGTTGTTGACCGTTATGACCGTTATGCGTAGAATTTCGAAATGACACCTGCTTAACTTTTGTAAGTAAGCCGTAAGGAATGAGCCTTCCAAATTTCAGCCTTCCACCTACACGGGAAGTTGGAGAATTAGTGACGTTGAAAAGTTCAATATTGCGGCTGACAGTGGTGTCATACCACCGAAATAAGTATGTACATTGGTTTCGGTTAGCGCATGGAAGCCACCTACCAAATTTCGTGAAGATGGGGCCATGAATAAGAAAGTTCAACATGGCGGACGTTGTTGACCGTTATGCGTAGAATTTCGAAATGAAACCTGCTTAACTTTTGTAAGTAAGCTGTAAGGAATAAGCCTGCGAAATTTCAGCCTTCTACCTACACGGGAAGTTGGAGAATTAGTGACGTTTGGAAAATTCAATATGGCGGCCGACCGTGGCGTCATACCACCGAAATAAGTACGTACATTGATTTTGGTTAGCGCAGGGAAGCCACCTACCAAATTTCGTGAAGATGAGGTCAGCCTTCTACCTACACGGGAAGTTGGAAAATTAGTGACGTTGGAAAGTTCAATATGGCGGCCGACAGTGGCGTCATACCATCGGAATAAGTACGTACATCGGTTTCGGTTAGTGCAGGGAAGCCGCCTACCAAATTTCGTGAAGATGGGGCCATAAATAAGAAAGTTTAACATGGCGGACGTTGTCGACCGTTATGACCGTTACGCGTAGAATTTCGAAATAAAACGTGCTTAACTTTTGTAAGTAAGCTGTAAGGAATAAGCCTGCCAAATTTCAGCCTTCCACCTACACGGGAAGTTGGAGAATTAGTGATGAGTTAGTGAGTGAGTGAGTGAGTGAGTGAGTGAGTGAGTGAGTGAGTGAGTGAGTCAGTGAGGGCTTTGCCTTTTATTAGTATAGATTTAACATATTAAATGATTACAAATGCAAACATTTTAAATTATTTATCTCAACCATATTTCACTATTGATTGTGAAAATCAGTAAAATTGAGGAATAAGAAAGGCATTTATTTCCTGATTTTGTTAATTTTGCAGTCTTAGCAGTAATCACAAGGAAAAAAATGTTAATTAGCAGGGTACTAATTCCGAAATGCCCAAAACTAACAAGTCAATAACTCCTTCCCCTGTCTTTGTAGATAAATCAAAATTGGTATCCCATAGATTTCACCACAGATCATATAAACTTTGAGGATGAAAAAAAAAATTAATAACTAAAGCAAACATCGCCAACATCGAATGGTCAACTCCAACTGGGCAGAAAAGAGTTAAGGAAAAAAGCCCCCTTCCCCCAAAGCTGGACAAAGAGCTCTGATTTCCTCATCCATGACCTCTAATCTACTATGTCGTCTCGGTTCTGACCTTTATTATGCAGCCTGTCAGCTCTGAACAACAACATTATTAATGCAAAACCATACATGATAAGATTTTCAAAGTTAAATTAAAGCTCAAAATGTCTTTTTTATTAGTAAGTTTACTGAGCATATAGATAACATCACATTATGTAAAACACAGATTTAATCAAGGATTCAGTGTGTAGAACATTTCAGACACTGATATTTAAATCTAAGTTGCATTAAGTCATACTACTCCCACACCCAACACCCAAACCCTACCCAGTTCGCAGAGTTACGCGAACAAAGAATCCATTATGAGGTAATTCCTCATGTATACTGAAACATTATGACAAAACAACAATACACAAAAGAAAGGTTAAGCAGGGGCCAAACAGACTTATTTTAGAACAAAATTAAAGAATGTTTGCCATATTCTGAAGCAGTTTTGAACTGATGAGGAAAAGTTTGTTCTATTTTTAGATAATACAAGACAAATCCTTCTAATTCAGTGATGGAGGATAAGGTGGAATTGTTCCAGTATCTACTATGCAATATCACAACATTATTGTTGCATAACCTTTTCCCATCTGATATTCTTGAAAAATATCGCCTTTAAAGCACTACGAGTAGTTGTAAATTAAAAACTGCCTAATAGATAAGCAAATATTTTTCACCAGAAAATGTCTGGATGGTGATGCATTCCCAGAACATATGACTTAGTGTGGCTGATGCTTGATGACATCTTTTGTGTTTCAGATCTGGTGTCAGGCAGATTTAGCATTTTTTTCTTTAAAACAGAAGTGTGTGACTTGCATTTTTGAGCTAAATTACACCATACTTTGAACCGACTGAAGAATTACGTTGTATTTATTTGATAGAGTTTGGAAATACTACCAATACTTTCCGGATTTATAACTAACATACAGTATATTATGCATAGACAAATACTGGAAATGCAGTATACAGGTATCTTAAGGTACAAAAACCTAATGACCTCCATGATTTGAATACTGTGTAGGTCATAGAAGGTTGAGATGTATAATTATCATGCACTAATAATGCTCAGAGAAGCATCTCTGCCTTAAAATGCTGTGCTTCCTACATTGGTTTTATATTTTGAACAACTGCTGCACCACTAAATTAGTAGCTAAATTGAAATTGTTATTAATGACTAGCATGCACAGTAAAACACAAAAGGAGGAGTTTGAACAAGATGTCTTTTCATTGATTAACCAAAGAAGTGTTCTTCTTTGTCTTTTGATTCTTTCCATTGTGCCAAAGTACAAATATTTGTGATCCAGTACTAAAACTGTAAATTAGTTAATGTCAGCCTTTTTAATAGATGACCTTTTCAAATTCTAGATTAATGAAATGACATACTGCACACAGGGATCTACAGAAATAAGAGCTTTAAAATTATATTCAATTTAATTATTCATTCTCACAAGTTAAACTGATTTGAAGAAATGACCACCTATTAATATTTTGCTTATTGCATCAGTCAGTTATGGGATGCACTATCAACCAGCTGGAGGAAGTAGTGGAGGATAGAATGAAAACAAAACTGATGGTCATTATAAACAATACTGCACATCCTCTTTATGGGACAGCAACACTCAGGGATTTTAGCCAGCACATTATTCAAGAGATGTATGTCAGGAAACACTACTGGGATTTCTTTATACCAACCGTGCAATGCCTTTATAGTGTCTTTCTGTGAGTGGTCTCCTATTTTTTTTTTTTTTTTTTTTTTTTTAAAGTCAAAAGTTTCTCTTTTTTTATAATTCTTGTGTGTACTGGGGGTTTTTAGTTTTCTTGTGACTTTAAGTATTCAATATTTGAACTATGCAAAGACAGTCAATGAATATGGAACTAATTTAGTTTTACATGCAAGATACTTCACTTGGAAAAGTACAGCGTTATTAAAGTTAATTATGCATGGATACTCTGTTTTGTCTCTCATATCCACAAGGACATAATTGTTTAGTTAATTGTGATTGTAAATTGACCCTGTATGAGTTTGAGTGTGGCTGTGTCTGTGAGTGAACCGAATGCAGATTTGGTTCCAGCATTGTACCTGATACAGTAATGGTTCTAATGTTAAATGACCCTTAACTGATTTAATTTGATTTCAGAATTTCCTGTTATGAGTCATCCATCCATTTTCTGAAACTGTTTTACCTTCTAGTCGGGTTGGAAAGAGCTGGAGCCTATTTTTGGTTCATCAGTAGGAAAGGGGGGACCAGCACTGCACATACAGCCAAGCTCAGTCAAAATAAGCCAATCTAGAGATACTATTTAATGTGATATGCACATCTTTGGGATAAAAAAGGAACCCAGAGTAACAAAAGGGAATCCATGCAAACGCGTGAAGAAAGAAAATATAAACAAAAACACAATTATAAACAAGACATTAGACAACAGCAAAGCATATGTATATAAACTATATAACCTCTGGTTTGAAACCTCTTTACTGTCAAAAGGTATTCATGTTAGACAGAAACTGGAAAGGAATAAAAGCAAAAATCAGCACCTGAAAACACCTAAGTATCAGTGAATTAAATTTACTTTGAATCTGTCAAATCAAATAAAATCATCCTTAGACTTAATGGCAGCTACTGCTCTACTGTAAGATTTTTATTTCGTAAACCTCCAATAATCTTTTGGTTTTATATCCTTTACGAAGAATCCAAAGTGTTATCTTCACCATACTAAAAGTTAGCTTATTGTTTAAGCTGATTACGGTATGTTCCCACATAAAATGAAAACACACTACTATTTTTAAAAAGAATGGTGGGCACTCACACTGAGATTAGAATGTCTTTTGTCATATCAAAATTATTATGAATACTTACTTCTGCACTTTGGGATATTTCATTTCAGAGAGTATATTAGTGGCATCAACTTGCTTATCTTTCAAATGCCGTGGCCAAATGTTGTCTACCCAGTCCACCAAGTCAATCTGAAATCAAGGCAACACATGTTAGCAGGAACAGACAGAATTCATTACTTATACCAGCACACAAATAAGATTATGAGCCATCACTGATGAGGGTGTAAAGAAAACAGATTCAGATAAAGAAACTTCAGTATCAGACCCGAGTTTCTATATTCTCCTGATACCCTGAACAGGATTTAAGGCGAATGCAGTAAGATAATGTAAAATGTCTGGACAACACAAGAAGCTGGGGTTCATTTGATTTTTTTACAGAAAAAAATAAGAGGCAGGAATGAAAGTAGTGGAAAAGAAAGGAAGCAGGAGGTAAAGAAATTTGATAACAAATTAGTGGAGAGGTATAAGAAAGGAAAACCATACATATATGAGGTGAGAAGAAGTGTGTAAAAGATAAACATGTTAGAGAGCAAGAATCAATTAAATAGTTCTCCTCATAAACAAAGAGTAAAGGTTTTTATTGCATATGGAGCATTAAGAAAACAGAAGCATTTTTATAAAACATCTAAAGGGATAAGAATCCAGACAAGTGTAAAGTAGACTTAATTTTATTATAATGACACACAATTTCAGTGTTTTGCTCTTTTAATAAGTATAACACAAGTATGAAATATAAATAAGTGGAAAAAAAATAAATAAACATGATTGTCTCATCATCAAAGCTCAAACCTTTTGTTTAGCAAAATAAAGCATGTTAATTTTCCTGGCTTTTCGGCTTGAAGAAGTTGTACAACCCTTTATAGGTTGATATACAACAAAAATGTACTATTTTTAAACAGACTAAGTTTTAATTCAGTGTCGTGGGGGACTGCAGCATATCCAGAAGTATCAGGTGCAAGGCAGGCACTAACTCTGAATGGATACTAGTCAATGGTAGAGCCCACTAATGAATGCATCAACACTTAACACCCACATATGGGGGCAATTTCAAATCTCCAATCAATATAGTCTACAAATTTTGGGGATGCTGAAGGAATACTTGAGTACCTGGAAAAAAAACTACACTACCATAAGAAGAACATGTAAAGCCTGTATATACAGTAACTTAGGTAGAATTCAAATCAAAGATCCTACAGCCAAGTAGTAACTACATTAAGCATATACTACCATTATGCATATGCCTAAATTGTCTGCTGTACAAGGAAATTGCAATGAACTGCCAAAAATGCATATAATGGATCTGTAGTTAGTCAAATGCTGCACAAGTAAACTGTAAATGCAAAACTTAACCAGAATACCTGTATATTAAATTGAGAAATGCAGTGTATCCTAAACTATGTCTCCCCATAACCATAAATTATATTAGACAGGCTTGTGAATGTTAGATAGATAGATAGATAGATAGATACTTTATTAATCCCAAGGGGAAATTCACATAATCCAGCAGCAGTATACTGATACAAAGAAACAATATTAAATTAAATAGTAATAAAAATGTTAAGGAATGTCATAATGTTTCCACACTTATGGCCATAGTTCTAGACTGGAGTGACTCTTCTGGTGAAACCCCAGAGTTATGCACTAAAGCACAGCACATGCCCACTTTCAAACGTATTGTCTCTGACACCTTGCATGACGTTTGCATTACACCAGTGCATCAGATTTGTAAGCACATACTGCAGAACATTCCTTCCTTGTACCTCACCTAGGGCATATTTCTAGGCCAATTCCAATATTGAATTTATGTCAATATACTATTCTGCATGGAGACTGAATAAGTATCTGTATAGGTCTAAAATCTCAGAGGATGAACAGCACATTCTGACTCCAAAATTTCAGGTTGCATTGTTAGTTTAAATGAACACTTCAGCAGTACCTAACAAAAATTTAAGTAGCAAGTGCTGTAATAAACAAACTCTTATAGAGACAAGAAACAATGGAAACAAAATTACTGTGTATAAAAGCATAAAAATTTCAAGGCTAACAGACAGTTAGACAATGGCTATGTTATGCTTTACTGCAAATGGTACAATACAGAGACCTGTTTTGTTTTTTTCTTTTTCTTTGTACACCATTTATCTAATAATCCCATCCTGCCCTGAACAGCTATTTCCTCACTCATTTGATCTTCTGCATCAAGCGGAAGCACATTTTAAAATTAACACAAGTACATAAGGAATGTTCTATTTACACGCACTTGGATCTGTCTGCCCCGGCTCTGTGAAGGAAGGTCCAGCGTCACTCACCACTATGGGGCGCTTGATCAGGTTTTCAAGCTTAGTGTGGCTAAACTCCAGACTAATGACATTGAAAAGCTTGTCTCGTTCGGCCTCAGGAGTTGTGTAGTATCGAACAAACTGAGCCATGCTCATCTCCATGCCTTTTTGTGTGCTGACTTCCATCACATCCACAGCTCGTCGGCTGCCTGCAACCAACACAAACAAGCCGTTTAAATACGTGGCACAAATGAAGGCCCAAAGTCTACATTTTGCAGTACAATTCCTCATGTTTAAGAACCAGCAGTATTATTCCAAGGTTGAAGAGACACTTGTATTTCATGTTAAGCATTCACATTGATACTTTAAATATATGCTTCATTGATAGATATTCAACCAACAATTTCAACTGACTCTTGAAAAGGAGACTTTGCTTTTAAACCAAATATGATAAACCTGCAGTATAAATAAATACTGATAAATAAAATGCAGTGACCTCTTAAATCAGCAAAGTAAGACAGTAAAACAAACACTAGCTTTTGTATTGTTTTGTATGCACTCTAGGCAATATGGGACAATGTGGTTCCTCCAATCATGAAAGAACTGTAAACCAGAGATAATCATTCACTCAGTCTGAGACCCTGAGTTACATTTCCTGTAAACAAATATGTATATGTAAATACGTATATTACAGTACACATAACATGTGATTGAGACTTAGCATCATTTTAATACTACTACATAAACAGCACTGAATTCATGTGTGCATCCGAGAAACAAGAGGACCATTTTATAAACACAGGGCAATTTGAAGGTCTGGTATTTATTAGTTCATGCTGAAATTATTAAACCGCTGCATAGAAAGGCAAAAGAGCTCTGAAACATAAAACAACATTGCAATCTAAAACCCTCTTAGTCCAATTCAGGGATGTAGATGGAATTTTAAAAAAATCTGGGATGCATTGGAAACAAGGTGGAAAGAAACCCTGGCATCAGGTACCAGTCCACTGCTTGGACAATAAGAGTTTGTAATTTATTAAAGTATATATTTCAAGCTGCAACAACTACCAGCAACAACAGAGTTACGAAAATGAAGCGCAATGGTAATGCAGCAAGTTTTCTTTACATTAAATCCAGTAGGGGGCAGTGAAATACCATTTTGAACTGAGAAATATAAGAGCAAGTCTGAAAGGACTAAAGATATAAATTGAAAATTGCCTTTTAAGTGTTTAGTTAAGTGAGGGAAACACAAATTGTATGATAAAAATACAAAATTAAAAAATTTACAAAAATGACACAAACAAGCATCTATTTTCAATGCCCAATTTCAGTCTGCCTCCTCAGGATTTTAGTGCGGGAATAGATTCAAAACAGAAACATACTGTTGGACTTGAAGCCAG
This sequence comes from Polypterus bichir lapradei, assembly GCA_026402145.1. Taxonomy (NCBI): domain Eukaryota; kingdom Metazoa; phylum Chordata; class Cladistia; order Polypteriformes; family Polypteridae; genus Polypterus; species Polypterus bichir. The sequence goes on along the minus strand of JANRMT010062838.1, from coordinate 13,330,999 downwards.
TCCATTGCGAAACACACATCCAGTCCTGACATACTGTTATACTGGGCCATTGTAGAGTCCCCAGTTAAACTAATCTACATGTCTCTGGAATATGTGTGGAAGACCAGAGTACCTGGATAAAAACAGGCAACAGGTAACTTGAAAGCTCAACAAAGGCACTGGCTAGAACTTACATTCAAACCCAGTCTCCTGCAGCTGTGAAGCAGTAGAGCAAAACACTGCACCACTGTGCTACTCACACAAACACAAATAAATACATATATTAACACATAGCAAAGAAAAACATATCAAGTATCCGCATACCATACCTTGTACAGGTCCAGTGAAACAATTGCCAGGTCTCACTTTGCATATCTTGAAAGATGGCTTTTTTCTCACCCTGGCACACAAAGCATACAAGCTCACCCTCTAATCTGGCAATTCATAATTTGGGAATTATAGGAATACATTTTAAAAGTGAGCTGGGTCACAATTTAAAAATATTTATAAATTGCTTTTTCTGTAATCAACTTTATTCTATTTACAGTGTTTCTGAGCAGGAACACATATTACCAAAGTCAACAGGACACAGATATGCTTAATTGAAAAAGTGGCAAGTAATCTGGAATGTGGTCCGCAGATCTTACCCAATCGATTTGAATTGCTCCGCTAGTGTCCATGCCAAAAGGGATTAGTAGAAGGAAGCCTGAGAAATGCTACTTTAGTCTATTTGTTTAGGGGCATTTAACATCAGGCCTGTAACCATTGTCAACAATTACGGATCAAACTAATCTCAATGAGCCAAACACATAAATATATATGCCTTGGAGACCACCATAAGTGAATTTTGCTTAAAACTGAATTGGGACAATTAGATGGTTCACTAAGTATCACATTTCTAAACTAATCTAAAGCCTGTTGAAGGCTGTGCTCAAATTACGGGCAGCGATTTTGAACTGCAAACAGCATCCATGCTGCCTTTAACTTGAAATGACAGACAGAAAGCTTCTGATTACAATGATCTGTCTACAGGCCAAAAGTTCCTGTTAAATATATGTGTGATGGCTGTGCACAGAGCACATTGCACATGTTAGTTATAAATATAACCTGTTGCAAGAGAAATATCTTTGTTTTCACTCAGATTATACATTGGCATTTGAAACAATGTGTCATACCCTGTCAAAAGGAGGGAAAAAGGACTACCTTTAAGAGAGCTAATCACAAAAGAGGCAAAGAAGATGCAGATTTCAGTTCTCAACAAACCTGAATTAACAAATCTGTTTAATTAAATCAGTAGAGACAAGACAAGAATGAACAGCATCCACCTTCTGATCGCTTGTCTAAACTGATAAATAAAGTAAGATAACATTACTATTTAATTGGAAATGCAAATTTGCCATGCCAAAATAGCTGTAGTGTTCTAACACGTAGTGTAGCCATAGACCACAATGCTTATCTAGGCTCTGTGCGTTGTTGTAACATATGATGCAACAGTCACAATGACAGAAAGATATAGAAGAGAAAAGCACTTTTCAAATAAATAGAGCAAAGTAGCCACCTCTCCTGTCTCAGCTTAATTAAAATGTACAAATTAATCATTAAGCTTCAGTTACCTTGTGCTACTGAGCTCCTGAATTGATCACAGCAATTTATGTTTTTATTCCCTCTTGGCATCAAGTCTTCTGTTCAGTTTCTTTTTCTCTCTCCATGAACCCTGATGGTTTAAAGTTCATGGACTAAAAGAACTGGGGGCGGGTGTTTTAGAAAGAAGTCCTATAGGTGTTGATTTTGTAGTGCCAAATTTCACAGTTATTCACTACAAACCTTTTAATTAGTTGTCCCCAGATATGTATTCTCATTTGAGCCCCACAAGACTAGGGTCAACCCAAACATCACAAGATAAACAAAAGTCCCTGCAGCCCCAAGTTCAACCCAAATATAGTGATATAAAGTAAATGAAGAGGCCATCTAAAAATCTCAATTGCTCTGTCACAAAAAGGGCACGATAGCCACACTTTAAGGCAGGGTAATTGTACATCATCTTTCCTATTGCGAACATGATTATACTCAAAAATGTAAAACCTGCCAGCATGTGCTGGCACATCAGTTCCTCAACACCTCACCCTATTACCAAGACCCTCTACTAAAATGCATTCTAAGATACAAGCAGATGCAAGCTAGCTTTTAACAACCTGTTGACCCTAAATGCCTGTATTTATAGCCAACTGCAAGTATCTTTAGTGCCTATTATGCCTATTATAAGTTTCATACAATAAGATATACAAACATTGTAAGTAAGATGCAAAAAACATAATGTAAAATTGTCATATGTACCTAGAGTAATTGCAAATGGACCAAAGCCTATGCTAGTAGCATTGGGCACATCATAGAAATCAACTCTGAATGAGACACCAGTCTATCACAGTGATCCTCTCACCCATGCACAGACACTCACACTTGGCCAATACAGAATTGCCAGCAAACCTAATGCATTAAATTATAAAATTCCCTTGAGAAATATCTTCTTTCTTAGCCAGGAATACATCCTAATTCAGGATATTTTTCAAAACCTCTAAATCAATCATCCTTAAAGGGAGAAAGGGGGACTAAGCTGGTGTGTACAAAAAAAAATTCAACAACAAATAGTCTGCACTTCTCTCCTCGAGGTAACTTGAGAAGGGGGAGGATTTAACAGGAACTCATCCATTTTTCATCTGTAAATGCCCTGACATTGGACTGCCCTTTGCAGAGCATACTCTTACATGTAGTGGACACCAACAAGTGCATAAGCAAACAGCCTTGTAGGTTTTAGAGTGGGGAACTGAGCCAAAGCCATGCAGCCAAAACAAGCAGTGTCACTCGAGCAAATATGCAAACATCCAAAGCAGCTGTTACAGACACTGAACATTGCTATGGCCGGGAGAACAGGAAAAAGACTAAAGCAGGCATGCAAATGACATTTCTATAAAAATGACAGCAAGCCGGGAACTGGCTTCATCCTGTTTACAGGTTAAATTAATTTGATATCTTGTGATATCCAGGGGTAACTTTCCAGACTTCAGTGAAAGCACAGGGTGCCACCTCCATGGATAGGTACACTACAATTACAGAAGAGAAAGCAAAACACAAAGCCAGGCCAAAACAACAACAACATTTATTTATATAGCACATTTTCATAAAAAAAATGTAGCTCAAAGTGCTTTACATAATGAAGAATAGAAAAATAGAAGACACAGTAAGAAAATAAAATAAGTCAACATTAATTAACATAGAATAAGAGTAAGGTCCGATGGCCAGGGAGGACAGAAAAAAAAAAAAAAAAAAAAACTCCAAACGGCTGGAGAAAAAAATAGGTTAAAACTACCTTAACAGGCTTTTAACACTTCCTTATTCTATACTGCTTCATAATGCTTTCAAATAAAGAAAAAAATACTATGTAATTCTACAGTTCACAATATTATTGTTGCACTTTATAATTATGTGCAATCAACAACTGCTTTTATGAATGATATCCTGGTTACTGTTTTTAATTTAATATTGAACATATAATTTGTACGGCACTTGGTTAGGAAGTGTTGTCATATATAATAGTCTCATTCTCAGAACTCTTCTAATCAAATAAAACTGTCATAATTTGCTTACAGAATAATTCTTTACAGAACATGATTGACCTTGGAAAGCTGGAATTTGGACTTAAATACCCTATATATGTGTATATCTGAATATAATAAATCATGTTTCTTGATCTGTTTTAACAATGTTTTGTGTTTAAATCGCTTTTATTTTATTCATACTATATGTGTAATTACTGGAAAGCAAGCTAATCGAATCACTGAAAGCACACTTAACGAGAATATTTGAACCAAATTGTTCTGTACTGTTCTTGTTGTTCTAATTTCTTATTCCAAAAAAATATTGGAAATTGTATGATAAACAGTCTACTGCTGGTATGTGTGGCTTCCTAAGTCATAATAATTTACAGTAAAATGAATACTCACAATGGCTAAAGTTTAGATTTAAAGCCTGCAAAGATTTGCATTCAGAATACTTTATGTATGTAGCTAAAATAATGGCACTGAGCTAATGCTCAAGCTTCAAATGATAAACAACCGCATGTTACACGGGCCACATCCTGTGCACTTAAAAACTACAACATGAGAATATTAGCATGTTTTCTATTTGGCAATTGGTTGAATCAGGAAAGATAAATTAATAAACTGCATTAATGGGCAGAGTATCATCTGCAGTATTTTATTAATAATTTTGATTAGCAGACATTTGCAAGGGAGGGCTGCAGTTGGCAAGTATTCTCTAGTGTCAGAGGCAAAACTAGATTGACACATGGCTGCCTTAAGTCAATCAGATTCCACAAAAGCTGCTTGACAGGCCATTGCCATTTCCAGAATGCAGTGACTGCTACCGGGCAATACAAATCAAGAATGTGTTGGGTGTTCCATATGGGTAATAGGCAGGGGCTGTAGCACAATTTAGAGAAAGGACACACTTGTCCTAGAATGGAATGGGGCAGGTGACCTAAGACAGGACAGGGATACTTGAACCTCTGTCTAAAGAGAGGATGATGCCAGGAAGAGAAGGAATAAAGCTGTAAGACCATCTAGCTGACTAGTAGCAGCAAGGGTCCACTACAAAGAGTAGAAAATAAGTAGAAATGTTGCTCATTCAAGAGAAAGCAATGAAGAGGACTGGCAAGTGGCCACAACTCACTCCACTAGACAACAGCTGCCTAGTACATAGTAAATGACTTAAAGGAGAGGGATAGCATTATTGCCTGTGGGGAAAGCATAGCTGAGGAGTTGTTTCAGAGAGCTGGTCTTTGAGGTCAACATAAGGCTCAAGGGTGAAGATATATCAGAGGCTAAATAATGAGAGCTTTAGCCTTGTATCCCTGTAGTAGAAGAAGTTGGCACCAGGTCATGGAAAAAAGTGACAATGTCTGAGCGTTTAAGACACTTTGTGTAAAGGGACAATAGTAGTGTTTAAGACAAAGGTTTAAATGGAGTGAGCATAAGACCAAAGATGTGAGGCAAGAAACAGTGTGTTTTTACTGTACCTGTGAGATAGGCAAGTTACTTCAAAATGTAGCTGGGGCGTAAGAGCCATAAAGTCAGGCACATGGGAGTTGCAGGATATTCTTTCTTTTGAGCATTGTTTGGTACTTCGCATTCCCTAATGTTAATGCTGTGAATATTTTGTTATTAAAAGTATCTTTCTTAATTACTTCTGTTCTGTTACAAGCCATCTAGTATGTGAAGTGTTGTCAAAAGGGCACCCTCCCATCAGATAGTGTTGATATTTTTTGCTAAATGTTATAATTTTTTTTTTATTTCCTTTGTACGATATGTTTATTTTGCAAAATCACTAATAATCTCTGACTATGTAGTACTTTGCTCATCTTTATGTCCTCTTTCACCAACCACACAAACAGATGATGAATGGTTTTATATACGTTTATATTGTGTCAGCTGAAAGAGATGGGTGAAGCTAGCTGCCTGGAATAAGAATTGTTTTAGAAAGAGACTGAATGCCTTTCAGTGGAATTCTTGAAATATATGGGGGGGGCCTTGGACAATCCAACAGCAGAATTTAAATAGGGAAACTACAGACATGACAGAAGAAGTAATCCACAGTGTTAAAGGAGGAATTTGTAAAGAGTAGGCCTTGTAGGAGCGCCAGCACAATTTATTTGCAGGTACGTAATAGGGACATGTTAAGCCACAACTTGCCTAGACCTATATAAATGTGCTTATGTGTTGTTTTCGAATCTATTCCAGTGGCCCCTATCTTAAGAGACTGTTCATGCTTAGTAGGTCTCTGTTTCTCTCATCTCAGTGCCTGATACAATATTTAAATTAATGATAAGCAACTTCAATATAAGATGCAAAACATGTCTTGTCCCATTTCTCTTAATCCGAAGAATACTGAAACATTCATACATTTATATGGTGTTATTTTTTCTACACAACTGACACGAAATTAGAACAGTCATCAAAATTGACTTGTGTTGTGATAAGAAAGAGCAAAATAAAATCATTGAATCCAGTTAAGGACTGCAAGGAGCCAGAGCACATTCTGGCAGTATTGAGTGCAACATGGAAACCAGCCCTGGATGGGGTGCCATTCTGTACACTAATTTAGTCATTTTGAAACCTACAGAATTTTTTATACACATGGAAAAATATGTTCATATGTAATAATTCAAACTGTTTTAGTCCAGCTCAACTGGAAATTAAAAAAATTACATTATGGGTTATTTTTATTTAAATTGTTATATTTACTAAATATGTACACAATGGTATGCTTTACTTAAACAGCATCTTACTTATTTTTGTTATTATACAGCCATCATCATGAAGAGCTACCGTTTAGTAAAGGTGTTTCACAGATTGCTGGTCTAAATGCTTATCTCTTCATTGACTGCTCATCCAGAGGGTCGGTAAAACTTTCACTTTGTTGCCACAGTAACGGTAATAAATGAGCAAGTAGCTTGAAGAGCTTCGGTTCTATAAATAGTTTTGCAGTGTACCTTTTTTTGCAGCTCTGCAGATGTCCATGCAGCACATGGCTACAATCAAACATTGAGCTTCTGTGCATTGGTCCAGCCTGGTAGCATTCCAGGATCTATGAACAATACTCCTGTGATGTTGGCAACATCAGCTAGTAAATAATAAATAGAAAGCAAGACCAATCTAAAACTGAAGGCATGCATGAGAAAGATTTCTGAAAGATATGTGCATTCATGATTTCCTCAAGATAAAATTCAGTGGCAAGGTGGCACAGTATTTTAGGCTGGTGCCTCACAACCAAATTGGGTGTCTGTGCTACTTCTTTGCTCAATTATCATTTTTAAATGATCCATGGACAAAAAAGAAATTCTATGTGAGAGAGGACCTGGCCAAAAATATATGTTGGGTATTTAATGCAACAATCTGAGATATTAAGTAAACATGTTTTAATCTCAATAAGTAAGCATTCTAAGCTAACAGTGGGAAGCTTCATTTATCATGGTCATTTGGACCACCATGGACACATCCAGATATTTTTGAAATATCAGCTAATCAAAGGATCATTATCTGTTTAAATGCGGATTCAGATAAGAGCACTTTGTCCTTAGTGGATGAAAGAAAAAAAAAAAAACAAGTCTGAAAAGTGCAAGAGTTGCTCATTGAACATTAAAAGTAAAAAAAAAAACACAACAACTTGGTTCCATAACTCATAATTTTTCCTTATTCTTTACTCATTAGACAAAGTGCAATACTGTGCTATGTAAATGACAAAACTCATTTCAAATGATCTTTCCTAGTGTTCAGTGTTTTTAGTACGTACCTTCCTCCTATTTAGTTGTCAGGCAATTGCACTTCTACACGTGTCACTCACATATGTTAACAAAGATAGGCTGGCCTGTGCCATTAGCATGCTTTGAGAAAACCAGAACTGTAGTGGAAATCCAATTCTGTTTTGTATTTCATGATTCCCTTTCCATCAACCCACGCTAAATCAAGGTTGATGGGTGTAGGAAACTTATCTGGTTCAAAGCAATGCCTATAGCAAGGTTATTAATCTATAGCACATTACACATCCTCACTCTCATTCACACATTTTGAGTCGCTAATTAATCTTAAAGGTAGATGTTCCCTTTCTCTCACCACATTGCTACGGAGATACAGCAACTGCATTTTCAAAATGTCTCAGTTTGACCAATTCATTAAACCATTTAAAAAGATTATACAAACTAAAAACTTTGACTTCTCTAACTATCATTTCACGATCACGTCTTTCATAAAACTGAAACTCGGTATGGCAGCTTTAGAGTTTCTCTACTTGTTCTTATCTAGCCTATTGACTGTCTAACAGCTGTGGATGACGACTTTTATTTCAAAAATATGAAAGTCTGAGAAGACTGAGGCAAGCAGCCCAAGAGTGAAAAAACATTTATTGGCAGACAAGTAGCAGCCAACAAGAGCAAAGACCCAGTCTGAGGGTGCCCAATAGCAATAGACAAGAAACTCTACAGTGACTCTCTTGTAGCATACACTCTTTCGATGATGTGCTGCATTCTTCTGCCTTAACAGCTGCTTGTTTCCATAATATCAATCAGAATTTAAGTTCAAGCCACAAATAACATTTTTCTGTAATGTTCTGTTCTTTGCTTTATATTAAGGTGTTATTCTGGCCTTGCAATAGGCTGCAAGTTAGAATAACATGTTTTCAGGGAAATTGTACCTACTGCACAATACAGTAGTGATGCACTAGGCCATTATGGAGAATATCATCACTCTTACTCTGTTCTGTTGCACACACTGACTTTTAAGCTTTCTGAACATTTGCCTCAGTGTGGGAATCCTGATTGGATCTTTAAATCACCACTTTCTTTGTGCTGTAAGAACTGAAAAAAAGAACATTAGAGCTCCACACAATACAAAAACTATCATGAAAAAATGTAAAAAGCTGGCAGGAGTCAACAGAATTTTTTGGATTTGTTTATACAGTATGGTTCATGGCCCTGTGCTAATGATCATTCTAAGATAAGAAGGAAATTGAAGTTGATGAGGGGAAATTGCATGCACAGTATGCTGTACCTAGACTACATTAATTAAGTCAGAAAAACCTTTTGATAGAATGGACCCCAAAGCCAACAGCAACTCAGTTCCATCAATGTAAGGCATAGCTATTTATACTTCTAACTAGGTTATGAATGACCAGACATTGCCAATTATGTTTTAAGAAGAAATTAATCTAAGAGAAGGGCATACATAAAATGGCAGTAGTAAACAGCATAAATTTGTAACATTACTAAAGAATCTATTGGTCTGTGGGCCTTGTACTTCTGAACAACACAGTAATGGATAGACCTGTCAGCTCCAAGATTTAGAGGCACTTAAATGTTGTTCACAAATTCTAGTCAGACTGTAGAAGGTCTACAATGTCAAATTTGTCTATCAGTTCCAGTACTGTGGGTTGTCACTACTAGAAGACACTGTATCTCTTAAGGCTGTAGGAAACCATGGAAGTTGCTATTTTCAGGGCGATGATGCAATAGAATGATCGTGCAGAAGGACAGGAGCCCTTTAGTACAGAAAGTTGCATCAGGGAGAATATTAAATATCTGGGTTGCTGCAGCGAGTAACAATGGTTAGGAGTCCAGGACTGCAGGGATGCCTCGGATTACTACAGACCGAGTTGTGATTCTGAGATATGAAGTTGGCTCAGTCTGGAATTATTAATTTACTATATTCTATAATATTTTAATTGAATATAAATCAAGTGACATTATGCTCAGTCTATATAATGCAATAATGAGAGCACATTTGGATTACTGTGTGCAGTTTTAGTCACCATAGAAAAAAAAAAAAAAAATCACAGCACTTCAAGCTGTGCAGAGAAAAGTGTAACCAACAGCATCCCAGGACTTAAGGACATGTTCGGACAGACTCACAGAATTAAACCTGTTTAGTCTTGACCAGAGTAGACTGTCGGGAACTAACTCCGTTCTTAAAAATTAAATAGATAAAGTAGATCAGGCATAATTCTTTCAAGTTAATGATAAATCACACAGTCAAGGACACCAATGGAAATTGAACTGTAATTGTGACAGAATCCTGGAAGCACTTCCTTAATCAAAGATTTGTGGGAATCTGGAGCAAAATACCAAGACGTGAAGTTGAAGGACAAATCTTGACAACCTTTAGGAAGTATCTGGATGAGATATTCAGACAGCTTAGCCATTAACTAAACAAAAAAGCCTGATAGACTGATTGGTTTCCTCTCATTTGTCAAATGTCTTATGTTCTTAAATTACTATTTTATGATATGGCAAAGATTGAACATTTTAGAATACTTAGTAACATTTAGGGAGTTGTACCATTTATCCACTCATTTACTATATACGTTCAGATTAAGTCACGGTCACTGGAAGATGAAGACTATTCTAGCAGCAAAAAGTTCAAGATTAAAAGAAAATTTTAATGGGATCTCAGTTTGCCATAAGACAGACATAAATATAGTAGATTCAAGATATATCAACCATGAATTTTCATTTCTGGGCAGCAAAGCATCTGCTTTTAAAAATACTTTACGGGCTTTAGAACCTCTTCAAAAATTGTATTTTAGTATTTGGTATAGTTATCACTCTATAAAAAAGTGTTTATATTTTAATCTTGCATTTCAACCATTTTAGTCCAACATGTTCATTTTCCAGATGCATAACTTTTTAATTTGTTATCTTTTCCAAAGGGTTGCTTAATAATACCCATTTTTATTTACTATCTAGTTCTGCTAAATAAATGTCTGTTTAAGAGAAAGGTGAATTAACATCATTCTAAAGCAAATGTGCTAATATTAGCAGGATAAGAGAAAACTCTCACATAATAAACAATAAGAACATGATTGGAGGCTGAAGATTAATGGAATGGAAAGTTGATGTAGGCAGCTATATATTTCATTGCACTTGTGGTTGCATTTGTTCCACACAAACAAGATTTAAAAGTTTACCTGCTGTGGGGTAATCACCTCAAACTTGACTTCAAAAACAGAACTTCACGTAATTATTAAAGCGTCAAATGCAGTGTTTCCTAAACCTTGGCCAGGTAAAACAAGAAACATGATTGATTTCAATCCAAGCATTTAACCAAAGTTTGCTTCACCAGGCAAACATCAAACAGCATATCATCACCAGGTGCTTTATAAAGCAAACATAAATATATTTAAGAGCAAAAAGATAAAACAGAAATTCTTTCACACCATAACCGAATTTCAAGAAGCAATGCATAAAGTTAAACGGATGGGTAAAACAGAGTAGACGAACAAATTATGATATGATAATAGTGAATACTCATAATAAATCAATAGTGACAGAAGATTCATATCAGAAAATAAATTCACTGGTATTGTCAGTTAAAATGCACAAGACATGGGATGAGTTTTTAAACCTGACTTTCATGCATCCATAGAAGGTACTCCAAGAACAGACAAATGTATAGAATTCTTGCAGTTTACAATGAATGACATACCATTTTACATCACTTCATTACAAGGCTACAAGAGTACACAAGACATTTATGTGGCCTTTGCCTTCTGGGCAGCTTACTGGGTGTATACCTGGGTGGGTTGGGGTCAGGGTGGGAGGGACTATATGAAGTGAGCAAACTGCTCATTGGATCAATGCAAATGTCAGGACAGACAGACTGGCAGATACACTGACAGACAGATAGTAGTTTATTGATCACAGAGGGGAAATTCACAAAATTTACCTAAACAAAAGATCATGTGATTAAAAGCTCAGCTGTCATTTCAACTCAGCTGAAGATGAACTCAATGAATCCAACCGATATCTCTCCTAGCTTTTACAGATTTACATCCATCTGCAAGTGTGTTTTGTTTTAAAAGAATTTGTGATATTAGATCCTGTATTCGGTAACTGGCTAACACATACTATAAATAAGGACTGCTGTATACAAATGAAGGAAATGTTACAAATAAATTTGAAAAGACCAATTGAAGTCAGTTGCTACTCTAAATTCAATTAAATATTTAGCCCGCTAATGATAATTTGCAGAACCAGAACTGAAACAATTGCGGTTCTCTTGCTGTTAAATTTATATAGTATTCTAACGCAGTGCAGGGCTTTTTCAGACAGGATGATGCAGGGCTCTGCATTAACTAGCAGCATTTTCATAAATCTGAAAACAGTGTGTCAAACTTTAAATAAAGGGTGTTCTGATAATTATAAATGATGATACAATAAAACAGCATGGTAATTTCAGGCAATGCCAGAACATTACAATCTAGAAAAAGCTTAAATTGAAACAATCACCTCTTCTGCAATTCACAAGCCTTACTTCTAATATCATCTACACATTAATAAGATGGCGCTCAGACGTTCTTGTTGAGAGCTACAATATCTGCAGAAGTTCTTTAAACACTGTGCTTTCTTATGGCATTATTATTTCCTCATTATCATAATAGCACATAAATCAAATAAAACCAATTGTCATTTACAAGCTGTTGCTCATTTCCAACAAACACACAAAAAAACTTCTGTACTCTTATTATTTTTTCTGGCTACAATCAAGCTATTTTATTCCAAGTGACCTGCTGCTCACAGTAGCACTCACAGCTTCTCAAACAAAACAGGAAGCTCTGCTCTTTGTCATCTCACTTCTTTCCATCTAATATATCTGCTTTACATCCTGCCTAATAAATTTTCTGGCTTTCTCTCTCTTCCACCCCACAGGCTCTTCACTTGCCAATGTTGCAACTACAATGCAAAGCAACCTTTTAAAAAAGATTTTAAAAATTGAATAACTTACACTCAATTATGCCCTAAATTCTGTGGAAGGTATGGATCTATTGCATTATGAACAAGAAGCACTATTGGGAAAGCTGAAGGCTTTGAGTGAACCTGCAACCCTTGAATCATGGATAAAGTTATTAAAAGACACTGCACACAGATTAGACTATACCATGGTCTAGATCTGCCCTACTGGATGTGTCGCAAAGCAGGCCAGGTGCCACTGTTCCCCTCTCTGGATATTCAACTTACTTTGATCCATACAGTCACCCTAGCAAAACCCCCACAAACCCCAAGATCAAATTTCAGCTGCAGGAACTAGCCACTTCTCACAGCAGCAATACAGGTTATAGACTTGGCCCAGCAAACCAGGCAGGCAGAGGCCAATTCAATTTGTCTGAAACTAGGTCAAAAGAATAAACTTTCCTCACGTGAATCAACTTCTCTGTGGTTAGCCAGGCACCATGAGAACCACAAAGTCCCTGAAAATGCACCAGTTATGCAACTAAAATGTTAAAAAAAAGAATACAATTGCTGACAAAACTAACAGTCATGTAAGAAGAAAGTCCAAAGACTGCACACAGAATAATGAACCCTCCCTTTAAGGTCTGCTAAAAACTACCTAGTGTTAATATATGACAATTGTGCTGTTCCATATGTCCTGCAACCTATTCCAAGAAATGGCCTGGCGACCTCCTAATGGGTGGCCCATAATATTGGTCTATGACAAACATACAAGTTGTTTTAATAAGGTGGAAGGCAATCTCTGGAACTGCTAAGGGACTGACAGAAGTAGCTCTCAGCCAAGTAAACAGCTGTAGTGCAGACAGGTGTGTAATCAGCATGATCAAACAGTGAACCTGAACTTTATTTATGGAAAGCAGGATATTGGAAACCACACAACTCAAACTGACAGGACTGTGGGTAAATCCACAGTTAAATGGAAACAGCTGTCATAGGACAATGTTAAGAAGTATTTCAGGCTTTATACTGCCAATAGCTCTCCCTGACATTGAGACAGGCTAAATGACAGAGATACTGTCTGAATCACTAGGAAGAAACTGCAAGGAGAGATCAATATCTAGAAGCCTGATGGTGCTAGGGTGTAGAGTAATAGCACACAGTAATGTATTTCACATATAATGACAAAAACACCTTGCATAACCCTGAAACAAAAAAGCAGGGGTTACTAAAAATTCAAAACTAATATATGTGAAGACTCAATCAGTAAAGGCTAAAGAAATTTCAATGGCAAGTATCTAGGGGCATACTGATTGACATATCACTTTGAAATTCAGCACTTTTTGAGTCTACTGTGTGCTTTATTTAATTATAAAGCTTAAAATCCTTTAGGTTTTATTATCAAACTTTGAGTTAGAGGAAAAAAATAAATGTTTCTGGACAATGGTAAAAAAAACAGATTATTCTTACAAACAGAGGACAGTCCTAAAGCACTTACAAGGATTTAAAAATATAATCCAGCAACACAAAAGTACACATTTCTGAGAAAGCTTATAAAATTTTAACCTTTGTCCAAATCAGTGGGTAATTTTTTATAACTCTTTGAAAAAGTCAACCATTTATGTAACAAAGACAGCCACTGATAAAACTGGCAATTTTCCTTTTCAAGATTAATGAGTTTAAGATGCTTCTGAAAGCATATACTATAAATAAGAAGCATAATGCAAAGCCAAGTTAAACAGTCAATTCTTTTCAGCAACCCCCTGGCAAGCACAACAGGATATAAAAGATGTGCATTCTATCTGTGTTACACCCACAATAAAGACATTGCTTGCTAAGAAAGAAAATGCACACCTTTAGGGGAGTGACTCTGCGGAGTTTGCAAGCTGAAATAGTTACAAACAATTTGTTTCCTGAAATGTGTTAAGTGTTTGGTTACCAAGTGCCCGATTATTTAACATATTCTCCATACAGAACTGAAGAAAAAGGTGTGCAAGTTCCACAAAAGTCTTGCTCAACTGATATATGATGTTCTAAAAATGATGCCAAAAACCATGAAACAAACCTGAAAACAAATAATCTGAACAATATCAGAAAACAACTGAGCTTTGTTCCAAATTTGGCAGACACAGACTCATAATAAACAGATGTATCAAAGCCTTGACAAGTTTAAATGTGCACTTCCATTCTGTGTATGGAATTACCAGGAGACTCACAAAAACGTGGCTTACAAATCAAGAAGCACATACTGATAAGATCTTTTTGACACTCCCATCTTTTTTTACAATCACTGTGCCTACCTGTGAAGACTTCTTTACATACAATCCACAAAGTCTTAAAGACAGAAGGATTTCTTGGTTTCAATGCACTACTCACAAAACCAGCAGTATGCCACTATTTCATCAATTGCTGAACTGGGCATTTTGCAGGAGTACTCACAACTGGATATTGCTCCACAAATCTTTCATGTGTCAACTTGAAGGAGCCTGTAAAAAAAAGTACAGCTCCAAAACTGAAATAGGCATTTCAAATTAAAATGGAATGTCTCGTCTCTTGCATGCACAAAGCTAACAAAACTAACAAAATGTTCTTGGCAACTTCCCACATGCTTCACACAGGGAGTCTCATACACTCAAGAGTGTATAAGGAAGAACAACTCTACTGGGTATTTCATGCACAACAATATTTAATGTGTGATAAGATAGAATCAGACACTATTTTAAAGAACACACTGCAGAAGTCTTCATTTCAGAAAAAAATGATGATGGAAGGGACCAACATAGGCTGTAGGGTAAACTGATTAAAAAGAGACTAAGGTCAGTATGTGAATTGGGTAGTATGATAGTTTGGACAAAGGATTTTACACTCACTAAGCAAATTCTTAGGCACACTATAATAATAATGGGTAGGACATCCTTCTACTCTCAAAAAAGCCTCAGTTCGTCGCATGGATTCCAAAAGATGTTGCAATGATTCCTTTGAAGGCAAAGGAACATTTGGGCCTCACTTCTAAGACTGTTGCCCCACGACCTGGTCTTGGAAAGCAAATGAATGAATTTATGCAGATTTATCAGCTGCACATTTATGCTACAAATCTCCAGTTCTACCACATCCTAAATGTGTTCTGTTGGATTCAGATCCATTGATTGGGAGAGTCACTCAAGAACAGTGAACTCATTGTCATGTTCATGAAATCACTTTGAGACAAGTTTTGCTTTGTGACATGGTGCATTATTATGCTGGAAGTAGCTATTAGAAGATGGATAAATTGTGGCCATGCATTCAAGCAACAAATGATTGGTATTAACATGCACAAACTATGACAGGAAAACATTCCCCACATCATTACACCACCATTATCACCAGCTTGGACTGCTGACACAAGGTAGGCTGAGTGCATGGATTATTATTATTGGTGCCAAATTCTGACTCTACCATCTGCTTGTCTCAGTCGTATTCGAGAATCATCAGAGCAGGCTTCAGTTTTCCAGTCTTCAGCTGTCCAGTTTTAGTGAGTCTTTTAAAAGATTACAGACTCTTCCCAGCACAGGCAGTCTTAAAATGATGAAGTCAAACATTATGTTCAACCCCAGAGAAGCCACAAAGTGTTTGCTGGATAAACGCAGCAATAAGTCTGAAATTAAACTTCCAAAATGAAAACCAGGAACACACTCACTCAAATGAGAACATTTAGGTTACTTCCTCCAATAAAAACCTTGAAATGTAAAACTTAGAAAAAAACAACAGAATCTTGTATTTCTTGGTGCAATCAAAATATGTCTAAATAGCAAAAAGGTAAAAATTAGCACCCTTTCGAGAAATTCAGCCACAAGTACTGTATTAACATAAGTAATCCCAGTGTGGAGAGCAGAGCCAAAATTCACATAACTAATTACACATTTACAACACAATATACTTTTTCAAGGTGTTTTTAACTGTTTCCCCATTAATTAGATTCTCAAAAAACATTACAATGAACCTCTTTTTTAAAGAGTTGATGTTGTAAGATAAGATCATACAAATTATGTTGCCATCAGTATAAAATAATAAAAAAAATAGTTCAAACAAAGACTCACCTACTAACCCTTTCACTTCACTGACAGTAAATTCAGGATCAGGCATTCTTTAAAGCAATGAAAAATCAGTATTTAGTTTAGCAGTAACAAGTATCACTGAATTTTGCATTCATTTAACAAACATTATAAACTTCTACTCTATATAATAACATTAAGGAGCAGTGTAAAACAATCAAAATACAAAAAATATCTGACACCCTTTACAGTCATATAATTACCAAAAAGTGTTTTACAATAATGTATATTCTGAGGTTAATTTACTGGCACTTCCTAGAACTAGGGTGTTAGCCTGGAGAGGTCTATTAATTTTTTACATCTCAGATGTGTCTTACTTAAAGGTTTTCCAATGCTGTCTCTGTCTAGGTGTCTATATAATCACTGAGAATTCCATTCACTGTATTACTCTTGCCTGAAGAAGGGGCCCGAGTTGTTTTGAAAGCTTGCATAATGTAATCTTTTTACTTAGCCAATAAAAGGGGTCATTTTGCTTGACTTCTCAAGACACTTCCTAAAACCTTTTGAATATGGCACTTTTTTGCTAGGCCTATTATCACATTAACTGTATGGAACTGTGCCAGAGGTGAACAAACTGAATCTTGGAAGGATGCAATAACAGCATTTCTTTTCTTTTTGACAATCTGTCAATAACACAACAACATTCTCAAACCGGTATAAACCAAATCCATGGAGACAACACTGGGAATATCAGGCACAAGACAGGAATGAACACTAAACATGTCTGAGTTAATCTCTGCTAGCCTCACATCTCTATACTACATCATTCTTGAGAATCTTTGATACTGTGGTTGTGCTATGATTTTTTCTGGTATTATCATTCTTTTAATCAGTGATTTACTAATTAGCATGCAGAGGTGTGATTCACAGTGTTGGGGGACATTATATTTAAAAGTAGCTTAGTTACATTACTCGTTAGTTATAAAAAAAACAGTAATAAAGAGTAATGCATTACAAACAGTGCATTACTTTTATGTTACTTTTTCTTTCTTTGTATGAAAAACTGCACAATTCACTGGACAGTGCTTATTATTAAATCTCATTTGAACTTTCACGACACTGACTAGAAACACGGCCAAATTTGATAATTGTTCTTGTGTTCAATAAATAAGTTTAGTCCTTCATGTGCTGTGAATTAAATAACATGCATCCGCTCTTCCATCCCCAAAGACAGCTCCCAAAGATTCGTGGCATGAATCTTGCTTTTATCCACTAGGCAATCTAGACGGTAATAATTGGTATAAAATAGCATTGAAAGTATGTAAGGAAAAAGCTGAATCAATCAAGACTTCTGTCATCTCAGATGAGCTTTCAGGATAGATGCCATACAAACCACAGTAGCGATCTGAGTTGATTCTTCCTTCACCACTGTGTTATACAGATTTTCAGCAAAAATCAGCATTCAGTTACAGTACTAGAAACAACTGTTGAAACAGGCAATCATTTTGAAGAGTGTTATATGCCAAAACATTTATGTAATAGTAAAAACAAAGTTTGCTCAGTAAAGCCAAATTGTAAATGTACAATCGATCATCAAGGATCTCAGACCAATAAGATAAGATCACAAATGACAATATTAGTTTTCTTCACACAATGACAAGCAAGCTAGCTACCACTCACTCACAATACAGTATCAATAACATAAATGAAACTAATTTGAAAAAAATTAAAATAAGTTACTTACTTGATTCCTAACCCATCTTTGGCTTTGAATATGAGAGGAATCCTAAGGCCTTCTCTTTGAACATACTCATAATTAAAATCTGTAAAAAGAATAAAACAGGTAAAGTCATTATTAACTAGTTAAATTTAAATGCCCTCACTAAATGTTAAATTATGCACTACATATTAAAATTAAGTTGTTTTATTTTCAAAATTTTCTTCTAATTGCAAAAAATCCTAGAAAAAACACTGGTCATCCAAGGCCTTTCTCTGCTATTGACTGACTAATTCAGTACTGGGAAGCATAAATTACGAAATATACTTTGGCAAAACTGCCTGGACATAATCTGATTAGCTGTGTTAGAGGTGACAGGGCAGGAAAGTATGCAAAAGGGACAAGTGTGCCATCAAAACAGCACAGAGTTGGAAAAGGAAAAAAAAATGAATTACAGAATTGGCAGATGGTTAGACTCCATGGATCACCAGGGTGAGTAAGTGTCACAGCATCGTAAGTTTTGAGATTATGTAAAATTATTTCTTCTCCTTGGGAAAAAAAATTATATTTTAATTTAATCTAAATTACCAGGAAAATTCTCCCAGGATTCTAGAATAAAGCAGATTTAGGAATAGCGAGACTCTACCAATCTTGAAGACCATGCCAAGAGTAGCTGGCCCTTTGAGCAATCCAAGGGAGGGGAGTCAGGTGTTAAAAATAGTACTGTGACACTGTGATGATGAGGTTCTGTAAAGAAGGCGATTCCTGGACTTATTCTTGCCAGCACCATTTGAGTCCAGACATAGTGCTTTTCTGAAAAGTAGACGAAAGAAAGAAAGCCAATACATCGGAGACAAGGCAAAGCTTTTCCTAGTGAGGCCTAGCAGGAAAGACAGACTTTTATCTTCTTATTATATGTCTCATAATAATTGTTCAATATTGCTTATTCCTCACCCTGTGTATTCTGAAGTAAATCTGTACTCATATCAGCATTCTGAAATAACTTTACATTTATTTAAAGTTAAGAGTGACACCTAAGTAACACTCTCCCAAATATACTTAAGATTGAGTGTCCTGTGTAAAAGAAGGAAATGAAAATATACTAATATATCATTCATCCACTATGTACTTCACATAGCGTCTTTCTATGGAATTCCTTACTATAAAACCCTTATGAAGCCATTACATACTGTAGATAGATAGATAGACTTTTTCAGACACTGTAAATCCTTGTTACCTTTCCCATCCATGCGATCCACATAAGATAAATTATAAGCTTCACTTTTCAGTTTATCTTCCAAATCAAACCCCCGGATGTTGGCAATTTCCTCCACATCTGACAGGTCATCATTTTCATCATACATTCTTCTGCCAATAGAGCGCTGCTTGTGAAACATAAGATAGAGTTAAAAAAAAATTGTAATAAAGCAGTTTAAATCTAATCAATGGTTTTAATCTTTACAGCAAGAAATATATTTGTAAGATATTCTTAATTGTTTAGTTATGAATGTATTAACTTTTAAGGAAGCTGTATTAATTATATTAGTAATTATATTGGTAATATTTCTCACCTTAAAAATGGTAACTTTATAGTAAGACTGAATTAGTTTAGAGAGAAAAGCTTTCACGCATAAAGAAGGTTCATAAAGAGTTTACTGTAGTTGTTTTATATTATAAACAAATTATTTCTTTAACTTAAAAAATTAGCAATACAAAACAAATAGAAATCTATTTACAGAAAAAAAATTACAAATTTAAAAATGTTTGGCAATAGTTCAGATCATTATATTACTATAGCCAGTTCGAGTCAAAAAAGAACACAAAACTGGAAAGAACACAAAATTGAAAATTAAATTTTCTTCACATTAGCAGTTATTCCATTTTTCACTCACATACGCTATAACAGTCATGAAAACATGACAAATGCCATTGTAGTATTGAGATGGAATAAATAAGAGTTTCTCCCTTTCCAGGTAAGGGCCATACCTAATGGCATTCCTGGACTAATCCAGGCATTGTGTTTTTGTACAATGTGATGCTAAAATTGTGATTATGTTTAATGCCTTTTGACAACACTTTGCAAATAAAATGAACTCGAAGCTTTAGTTTTTCTATCATTTTTATAGTTTAACTTATTGAAATAATTATAATCACATTAAGCTCCTTCATTTAAATATTATAGATTACCTGAACTGCATTTATTGAGGTTATGTGCCAAGTAAAAACCTTCTAGATGGTGCTGTCAAGAAATGGTGCTATACAAAATAATTGGGAGTGTAAAATGTATGGTCATTTGTAAAAAATAAAATTATATAATGATAAGTTGCTTATTTCACTTGAACTGTACTCTTTTGATCCATGTATTACATTTCTCAAGTGCCTTGTAAAAAAGCCTTGATGAAGCTTTCTATAAAACTGTTGTGTATAAAATACAGAGAAATTGCATCAAAAGTTATTTCAATCATTAAACCTTGCATGAAGTGTTTATTAAAATATTAAACATCACACACACCACGCCGACTGGGTTAATGTTAAATTTTAAGTTGTAGCTGGATAGCTACAAAAAATAATGGCTTTATTTTATAGATGTCTTTATCTATAATACTGATAGTGAATTTGAGTTTAAAAATCCCCCACATAAGTGTTAATAGTTTTATTAATCAACCACAGAAAATGGTATATTAACTATGTAATAGATAGATGCATATGAACTATGTGATAAACAGACTGACAGACAGGTAGATAGATATGAAAAGCACTATATCACAAAGAGGCACAAAATGTGCTCTATAATTACATAAAAAAGACACTGTGCAATGCATCAGGAGTATCCAACTCAGATCAGTGGCTTTAGGTTTTCGTTCCGAACACTTTTTTAATTAGTTTCCAGTTTTTGCTGACAAATAACTTTTTGCCTTAATTTTAATTCACTTGTTATTTAAAATACAGACCCTTTAATATCTTCTTTTTTTCTTAGTTAGCAAACAAACTAAAGTGAGATGCAAACATGAGCTAACCTAACTCCATCATAAAATGTTTGAAAATCAAGAAAGGTGAAGTAGTAATATGGATCTGTTCAGGATACCAAAACATTTTGACAATGCTCTTAGAAAAAAAAAAATCAACAGTTTTGGAAATGTCTGCTGTGGGTTTAATGAACAACAAGTATTGACTTCTAAGTAATAAACTAGTGAGAGTGAAATTGGTTGGAGTTTGAGGACCCCACTAAGCTAGTCATCTGTTGGTGCTTCACATCTTGTTTTTGTTGGTCTGCTCTTTAATGTAAAGAGAAGCAATTCAGAGCACTGTCTTACAAATTAGGCAGTTGAAATAAAGGAACATCGATTATACAATTGGCAGGCAGGAAAAACTAAAGCCACTGTGGCCTTCCAGGACCAGAGCTGGACACCCCTGAAATAAATAGACATGTAAGATGGCAAACATTGATATGAAAGACACTATAACAGATAAACGGTGTCATATAACAGACATGAGGTTCACTATATGATTAATAGACATTAAAGGCACTATATAATTTAAAATAAGGAAGGCAGGACTTAAATGAAGACCACTGTCAATTTTTAAAACCCACTTGCATTGCAAGTACAACAATTGCTTAAAATTATTTCTTTACAAGATAAAACAAAGTCGAGTCACTTTCAACAGCTTATTTATTAAAGTGTTAACTTCCCACCAGGCACTATTAACTGAAAGCCTGTCCCTAGTAGCTCATTAAAACGGCACTTCCCCAACTGCCCAAACATCCAACTCAAAGCATTCCAGAACCACACAGCGTCCTTATCAGTGGAAAACCTCAAAGCGTTTCAAAGAGTGTAAAAATTACAAAGGCTGCCAATAAATGAGCTGCCTCTGCCAAAAAAAAAAAAAACGGAGGAGGGGACAAAAGCTAATCTCTGTCATAAAGAGTTAATGAGTGAAACCAAATAATGGATGTTACACGAATGCAGCAATTAAGAGCTACCTCAAGTAGGTCACGTCCCAAAAAAGTCACTTCCTTTTTTTTAATGTTATTTGCATTATAGCCTTCCTGGCACCGAACATGTCAGACGAAATGGGCAAGGCGTGAACCTAATCGATCGCACCTAATAAACAAAGCGCTTAGCGATCGGCAGGTCACAGGTTGGTCTCGTGCTTGGGGGTTTAGCTCAACACGTGTGCAATAAAAACAAAGCGCAGGGGCGGCGGCAGGTGATTGTCTTTTGTGTGTGTATATATATAAGAGGTATGCTGGGCAAGCTACTGCCCAGTTGACTAGTCCTACTTTTTCCTAGTACAGAGTAATGAGAGGAATATATATATATATATATATATATATATATATATACACACACACACACACACACACGAGGGAGAACCCGCCTCTTCTCGCTCTTTTAACATTTTGTTTCAAGTCGTATTCCGCGGGGACAGGGAGAGGAGGTGGCCGGAGAAGTCTCATTAAATATCGCAAGCAGATACATGAAAGCAGCGGCAGGCGACCACGGAGGGGGGGCACACGCCGACAGCAACTGGTTCAGATCGGCATGTTCCCTCGTGTTTTGGGGGCTGGAATCGGACCAATTTCGAATAAGTCCCTGTAGCCGAGCCTCGTTACGACAGTAGGCCCGTCAAAGCAGGCTGCAGACAAATAGCTGACCGGCCCGCTATTTCCAAATCCTTCTGCTTTAAGGCACAGAGCGCCACTTTCTGCCTGACGCGAGTCCTATCCGCT
The DNA here is from genome assembly GCA_026402145.1 of Polypterus bichir lapradei. Lineage (NCBI taxonomy): Eukaryota > Metazoa > Chordata > Cladistia > Polypteriformes > Polypteridae > Polypterus > Polypterus bichir. The sequence goes on along the minus strand of JANRMT010062838.1, from coordinate 13,308,272 downwards.
GCACGCCTGCCTCTCACCATTCTCTCCCCAAACCAACCACCCAAACGTGCTGGTAACATCACTGGGCACAAGCTTCATTAATCCTACAAATAAACCTGAACGGCGCTCTCGTCAATTCGACGACCAGCGCTCTCTTTTTGCATTTGAATCCTCATGTTTGTTTGTGCAGCACAACAAGCCTCCTTCGCAACGCGCCACTAAACCAAAAACCGGAAAGCTTAACCACAGAACGTCTGTAACATGAACTGAGTAATTGATTTCTTTTGTTTTTCCACACCTAACTTGTTTATTTAATTTGCTTCAAATAAACCAAACCAAAAAAATGCCTTCTACTTTAAGTCTCTTGCTACAAGCAGGCTACAAAATGATAGGGTAAAACTACACACCAGTCGGCGTCGAGATTCAGCGTGCGCCTCCATTTTTTTCCTTTTAATTTTTTTTGTTTTTTTAATTTTGAAGCTTTCGTCAGCTTTTAACCAGTTTAGGCCCTCATGGCTGGCCTCACACGGCCACATTTGAAGTTAGAAAACACTTTGCTTTCCGATTCCAAACTAAGTAAGGAACCATTTTTGTATAGTACTGGCTGTGACGTCACGGCCGGAGAATCAAAACATTGCTCGAGCACGTTGTGCGTCATCTTTATTCAAGAAGTTGTGGGCGGGCCGAGAGCATCTTCCGGAGGACGGCGGGGGGAGGCGCCGCGTGGAGAAACAAAATAAGTGCACGGGTGCCGCTCTTATGGTGTGCCCCTTGGCAGTAAGCTTCTCCGGAGACGGATAATTGATGCTTTTATCGGTCTGTTTGGCTTTTTCTTCTTCTTTTCCTTGGATGCATGTGTGCTGTTATACGGAGGAGGAGGGGGGGGTTGTTACTCGTTTGGTTTGAGCGCGCGTGCACGTCATCCAGGCGCACGTGCTGCGGGGCTCGTCTTGAGGGAGGAGTCGGTGTGGGACTTTTGTGAAATCCCCGGGGAGGCTGGCCGATGAGCTGTAGCGGTTTGTGCGTACGGTTCAGTGAGAGATTGGAGTGAAGTTCTTTGGCTTAAACTTGGGGAGCACTCGTTTCGGTGTGCGTGGCGGTTGATCACCCATGGAGCCGCATGTGCAGACGTGTAAATAAGAAGTAAAGATGGAGAATGGCAATTCGATCACGACTCATTGCAAAATAATAGATACAATGTTATGATTGCAACAGACCGCCGAGAAAATTAGAATTTCTAGTAGGCAGGTAAAGTTAGGAATGGTTAAAATATTCTATTTTTCAGCACAAATCGTGAAAGATTTACATTTTGAAAAAAAAGGGTAGAATGGAAGAATGCCTATAACGGATAAAACTGTAATTCAACAGAGGTAGTTGGATAAGATTTAATTAAACAAATCTAATGATACGGAAGACATTGTGTGCACAATATGTTGACCCCGACGATAAGGTAGTTTAAGGTATGCAAAATGTACGGAAATACACACTAATGATTTAAAACATGAACACCTGCCTAATATGCCGCTGTTCCTCCAAGTTAAGACTCCAGGTTGAACTTAATCTTTAATCCAAGACAGCATAGTTCCTAGGAAGTTCGCTTGGTATTACATCCATACAATAACGTGAATAGAATTATAGAATTATTATATTGAATTATAGAACACAATATAAAATACATAACACCATCAGAGCATTATATATAGTAAACACAGAAATATAACACAGTATAATAAAGTAGAATTGCACTCTCACCTAGTAATAGTTTAAGTCCTATATAAAATAAACAATTTATATTGGATGGATGAAAACAGAAATCTGGAAAAGACAGATCAATGTGTTTAACCCTTTGTGACTGCAGTAGGAAAGAAACTTTCACTGTCTACTAGTTCATCATGGGCTTTGTGGATTGGAAATGTTTCTTTGATGGTGATGACTGGAAAAAGTGGTTGCCTGCATGAATGTAGTCTTTGATTTCTAGCACATTTCCTGACCTGTGATACAGGACCTCAGTGGAGACCAATTTCAAGGATATCATCGTTTCTGCTGTTCAAATAACATGTTGCAGTTGATACTTTGAGTGAGCAGATGCATTGCCATACCCCAGACTGTGGTGCGGGAGAAAGTGAGGATACTTTCAATGACCGTTCTTTAAAACTGTACTAGTACTGATTCGGTTTAACTTTTTTAGAATGATGGAGAAAAATCTCTGCTGCTCAGCTTTTTTGAGAAGCTTTGACCAGTTATGTTTTCATCCTGCTTTGGATTGTAATTGATAGTTGTGCCAAGGAATTTAAACGATTCTACCCTTGCTGGCAGTGAACTCTAAAGGTGTCCTGTGGCATTTAACACAAATACATTAGTAGCAGAGTAGAACATAAAAAAGCTGACAAACGAGAGGGGACCATCCATTCAGTCAGTCAATCAAGCTTGTTTGTTTAGTTAACAGCAATAGCTCATCCAGATACTTCATAAAGGTTGTCAAAGTGTCTGCTTCAACTACTTGTGTTAGTGGCTTGTTTCAGAATCCTACAACTTTTTGAGTAAACACATGCTTCTTCTCATCATTCCTAAATGCATTTCTCTCTTTAATTTTCACTGGTGTTGAAAGAATTCATCCAAATTTAATTTATCAATGGCTGTGACATTTTTAAAGACCATATCATCTCCTCTGCTCAAGACTAGACAGGTTTATTTCTCTGAATCTGTTGGAGTAGGACATGTACACAAGTCCTGGGATGTATTTAATCGCTCTTCTCTGCACAGCCCCAAGTGCTTCTATGTCTTTTTACTAGTGTGATGACCAGAACTGCACAAAATACTCAAGACACAGTCTCACTAGTGAATGTTATTTAGTCTGAGCATAATGTCCTTCGATTTCTATTCAACAGCCTTTTTAATAGCTTCTTTGCATTATGGTGATAAAAACAAAGTGTCAACATAAACATAAATCCCTAAAACCTTTTCACTCATAAACCTGTACCTCTGGTAAATTGCAAGATGGAGCTACTGTGGATTGGACTTGTTCCAACATATCCTACAGATGCTTGATTAGATAGAGATTTTGTGAATTTGGAGGCCAGGACAACACTTTGAACTCTTCATCATGTTCCATAAACCACTTCCAAAACATCTGTACAGTGTGGCGGGGTGCATTATCCAACTGAAAGATGCCACTTCCATCAAGAATTACCATTGCCATGATAGGGGTGTATCTGGTCGGAAATTATGTTTAGGTAGGTGGCATACATCCCATTAATGTCCACATGAATGCCTGGTCCCTAAATTTCCTAGCAGAACTTTGGCCAAAGCATCATACTCCCTCCGTTACCTTGTCTGCTTCACACAGTGCACCCATGTGCCATCCCCTCCCCAGGGTATATAACACACACGTACCTGACCATCCACTTGACACAACACCAAACAAGATTCATTGGACCAGGCAGTCTTGTTTTACAAATGCAGGGTTTCAGAAATGCTCTGACCCGGTCGCTTTCCCATAACGATCTGGCCCTTATCAAAGTTGCTCAGGTGTTTATAGCTACCCATGTCTTCTACATTCAACAATGAGTAACTAATGTGTCAGCTTACCACCTAATATATCCCTGACCCTGACATGCACTATTGTTAGAAGATAGTCAACATTATTTGATCCACATGGCAGTGGTCATAATATTTTGGCTCATCACTGTATATAAAATGCAATACGTACTGTAAGTATACCAGCAAAAAGTACTAAACAGTATGCAAGAATGCACCTTGCTGTCCTTAGATAACATGGTCACGGCCAAACGTTCTTAAACAGGACAGAGTCTTCCACTTAGGCAGCTGCTAGGAGGAAACACATGCAAATGAATTCCCTTTGGCACCAGACTCCACTGCTATCAGTTAACAGTCACTTCTTGAAGTTGGGAAACTTTGTTCCTGCTGACTGTGATTTTGACCAACCACTTTCTGTCTGTCGACTCCCCCAGAGTGTCCAAGCTCAACACTGAAACAGGCTTTCTTCACAAGCTTATTGACATTCATACCTGTTGCTATCATGCTGCTACTGCAGCACACAACAGGTTAAAAGAAAGTTGCTGCTACTACCAATTCCTCTAACTATTCATGAACAAGTTACGTGCGTTAACTGTCCACTCCATCTTATCATCTAGGTGTGTCCCCAGGTACTTAGAGTACAGCAATTTGATTAGAAATGCTATAATCATGGAGAAGAGGAAAGCACAATATCCCACGAATATGGATGACTACATCACTAACTGCCTATTGTGGTCTGTCAACAACAAAAACACTAATGAACTTTTACCACTGCCCTATTGATCATTATCCTTACCGGATACCTTGTATTGTGGTTTGGTTGCTATGATTGAAAACTCCTCCAAAGGACTGTCCATACAGCTTTTAAAATAATTGTGGCTGATATTCAGCTTTATACCATCTACTTAAGCCTGATTTCTGAGGGGTGCAGAATCAATCATCTCTGATGACAGCCACCCATCTTATCCTGTTTTCACTGCTGCCTTGTGGAAGATGCTACCAGAGCTAACAATTTGCTCCATCTGCTTGAGGGGCAGCCCCCCCAGTCCATAAGGTTACAGAACTTTAAGTAACCTGATCCTACCTGCACTGCACTGTTTACTGTACCCACCTGCTCTTCTCTGTGAAATTGTACTATACATTACATTTCTTTCATTCTTATTTACTTTATGCTACTTCATTTCTTTATTTATCTTCTGCTACTTTTATTTATTTACTGTATTTATACATCACTACAACTGTAGCACAAGAAGTTCAATGTGCTCTCACAGTATATGTGACGATAAAGATCTCTAATCTAATACACTCTGATGCTAGAGTCGAGGAAGTATGCTGTGGTTTACTCCTTGAGGGCCATACTGGCTGCTAGCCATAGAACTTATTTAACTGTATGGCTTGTTAATGCTTTCTCTCTGATACATCAAGTTATTGTTACATTTTAGATTTGTCCTTTCTGCGCGTATCATCCAAACAGTTCATGGCCCGGAGCTCATTAGTAATTATCAATGGTTCTTTTTTTCCCTCTTACATTTCTTTCCAAACATTTTAATAAAAAATACTTCATGCTGGAAACACACAGGTACAAATGGGACCAGGTTAGTTGATGAAATATTTATGCTATTATTTGTATCTCATTATTAAATGGTGGCTGGTTATGACAAGAGGCAATTAAAGTGAATACATCTATTTACGAATAAAAGATGCAATGAAAGGTTGACCATTTTAACAAGCATGTTAACTAATAGCTTTTAAGTACTTCAAGAATAAGATAATCCAAGTATGTATTAGTGATGGTTTGTAAATTAGCATCATCACAACTAAGATAATGTTAATAAGCAAAGTTTTAAGGAGGGATATGAATATGATATGGAAGTGGATAGGATCTGCAGCCATGAAGGTCTGATTAAAGAAGTCACAACATTTAAGCAAGATTAGGAATAAAAAACACAACCTTTTATTACAAGCGGTTGATTCTGAATTCCAAAAAAGAGAATTGTTTGGGATGCAACAGGATGGAGAGTTGAATCTAAAGGAAAAATAAGTTGTAGTGACAAATGGAAAATATCAGCTGAACAGAATACAAAAACAAATTAGTGCTGAAAAGATCTGGGAAAGAACAAATATTGGTAAACATCCTAAGAATGAGACAGGAAAAAAGCATGTTAAAGCCTAACTAGAAGGGAAGGAAGCCAAAAGAAAGACTGAGAATGATGATGCTGGATTAGATGATAAAGAGGCCAAGGATATAAAAGCCAAAAGAGGACATGGAACAATAAAACCCATCTGATCTGCAGGAGAAACCTGCACCAGATGTTGAAAACTCAGTTGAGACTTAATTTATTCTGTTTCATTTTGAGCCCTTTGATCGCCTTTTCGGTTTCATCCCATACCCTTCACAGTTTTACCTTTTAGTTTTAGTCTTTCACAGACATTTGTGCATAGATACTGAACAGCAGTGTTCGAAGATGGCAGCTTTAAGTCAGTCTTCTTCTTCCCAGTTCGTATTCATGCAATAATCATATAAGATGACCTGGAGATATATGTAGGCATTGATAAATTTTTAAGCTGCGGCAAGTTTTCAATTTGAGTGTCGCCACTTGAGCTTTTTACCTTTCCTATTGAGCCACAAGGCAGCTGCCAATCAATAGTGGGTGGAGACTCAGTATAAATTTGTGGCGAATGCGCAGTCTCCTGGCTGGATTAGCCAATGGAAGCTTTCAAACACGTAGAAGTACAACCTCCATAGCTGCCCAAGCGTGCAGCACAATTCTAGAGTGCAGCCGACCGGTCTGCTTGTGGGCGGAGTAAATTGGTAGAGATGTTCTGCACTGGCTGCACGGTTTCAGTAGGTGCGGTCTGCAGGGCGGAGGTTGTACCCGGCTACGAAGTGAATTGCGCGGAAGGGCGGCCGGGAAGTGCCTGACGGACGTGGTCAGGAGGTTGACGCGCTCGCGGCCGCAGAAGCGAATGACTGTCGCGCGCACCTCTCCTCGAGGAAGCGCTTTTCGCCAGTCGCGTGGACACTTCGGTGAGGGGCACAGGCGCGCTTAACACGTCGCCTTTTTGATGAGTCTTAACGAGCACTCGCTGCAGGCTCTGTCCTGGAGAAAGCTCTATTTGAGCCGAGCAAAACTTAAAGCTTCTAGCAGGACTTCGGCTCTTCTCTCCGGTTTTGCTATGGTAAGTAAAAGCAGCCTGCAGGCTTACCGGAGTGGCCGGTCTGGGAGGAAGCGAGAGAGAGAGAGAGAGAAAGAGGGAGAGCGAGGGGGTGGTTGACGGGCCGGTTGTGTGCAACCTCTCAAGTGCCTATACTTTGTGTTGTTGCATTTGATGCATTTCCGTTTATGTCTTGAAGAACTTGTATAGGTGACATATAATCTAGGAAAAAGATCTTGACATGTACGATCGAGCCTAGTAAACTATTTGTAAAAGTTAGACTTTCAGTCCGCCGTGGTCAGTAATCCGCACTGAACAGCATAGACGTTTTTGATACTTAAAACGATTTCGTATTCGATCTGCAAAATACCGCCGCAAGAGCAGATGTGCAGTGTGGATAACTCCTTTGCAAGATTAACGGTCTAACTGCGACCATCTGCTTTTTTGAATCTTTCTATTTGCGTTTTAGTGAAAAACCTTAACGTTGTACCGTATGCTGGGTTGCCCATTCTATTAATAACACGCACACATACAAGACTCGGCTGGCGCACAGTACCTTTTAGGGGGCCCAGGACTCGACGAGTTAAGGCCGACTAATTTCTGGTTTCACCGATCGTTTGTTTTCTCGGTATTTGCATACCTTTCACGGTGTCCACAGGAGAGTGGGGAATTCAACACTGGCGCATTTATCTTTAACTTCTGGTCGTGGAATTTCAGAAATACTAGCAAAAGTATAAGGAAGTAAATGTATTTCCCGATCGAGACACGCATGGGTACCTTGCCCTTCACCAGAGTAATTAAGTACTTAAGTTTCAGCGTTGTATTACAAAAAAGAGGTAAACTTGCTGCTTGAAAGGATTCTTTTCATTTTTATGTTGAAAGATTTTGCTTTTTATGATTGTAGTGCGAGATTAAACCGTGTAACGTACACAATAAATCTGGTGAGGGAATAGAGAAAGACAATGACCGATAATGGGATCTAAGTAACAATCTAACCAAATATAATAAACCTTCTTAATTCAGTTTTAGAGTAACGGGAACCTGAGCTGTTCCCAGTAGCAACGTAGGAGCCAACCCTAGATGGGATACCAGTCTCAGTCTCGCTTTCTTCATGGTCGTGATCTGGTCATAAAAAACGCATTGAATGGACTTAAAACATGCTCTTTTCTGAAGTAATTTGAGATCTAGTAGGAGAACACAACCAGGGTCAGAATCTGTGAGATGATAGTAGAACTTTGCAGTTCTTGGGTTTGTTGAAGTTCAAAAGGAAAAATGTAGGTTAAATAATAAATTTGAGTATTTATCAAGAACTGCCGTGTACTATCCTTTCAAGAACCAATAGTCTTTGGGTCCAGGCATAATACTTGGCATAGGTTCTCATTCTTCCCTGCTTTGAATGACTGTTTACTTTGCAGTGGATGCTGAGAGTTGTTACTGGTACTGTACGTTACCTCAGGTTTAATATGTAAAGATAGGATATCCTTTGTATGTTTTTTTGGATATGCTTGTTTCATATGGAGTATACTTTTTGCTAAATAAAAGGTCACCTGCTTTGTTAAATGGATCACATGAATGTCCAGCTACATTTACTGGAATGCTACTCAGAAAGCCTTGTGACTTTTGTCAGATGTCTGTCCTCATGGGATGAGGAACACTTAGTTTGTGTAACTAGACCTATGGCCAGCACCACCATTAAGGTGAATTGGACATTCGCCTAGGACACAGATCATTAGTGCAGGGATGGGATGGACCCAGCTGTACTGTATCTACCCAAAAATAAGTTGGCACACTAGTACGCTTGGCCTAGGGCGCAAAATAACCTCACACCTGCACTGACTACACCCTGTAGTCATATTGTACATTATAATACTTGTACTAAATACAAAAGTAGTAAAAAAAAAAAAAAAAATCATTTTCTTGCCTTTAACCTGTTTATAGCTGTTCTATACTATTTTAATAGATGGAATGATCCAGAGGGTAAACTGTGCACCAAGTACACATTAGACTTATTTGTTTTATATTAATTAACCTTTAAGCTGCCACAGTTATTGGGAACAAATGCACACAGTTTGAACTTTTGAGCACTCCTTTTAATATACACAGTTTTTAATAAACAAATGAGTTTCTTATGTTTAATGTAAGATTATTGCTGTCATAATTGGGCTGCAAGGATTCCCCATTCCATCTTTCTTGTATATAGAATGTTATGGGTAAAATTATTGTATAAGCATCGTAATTCACTTCGTGAGGCTCTCTTTTGCAGTTTCTTCTCTCTAGAGTCCAGAAATAACATTTTCTATAAGTTGTGACAGGCTTGGTATGCTTTTTAGAAGCAAAAAAATGATGGCAATCTAAATTGCTTTTATATAGTCTTCCCATGTAAGGCTCCGACAGAACTGTGAAATTCCTCAATGCTTTTTGCCTCCCATTGTGTTTCACTGCAGCTGTTGCAATGCAGTATCTTGCCAGCAGTTTTAAGCTTTTTTTTTTTTTTTTTTTTTGCTTTTGCTTAATACAGGAAAGGATGAGAGTGGTGCAGCAAATCAGTTATTAAATGCAGTATTAAAAATACTGGTGGAAAAATTGTTCAAACTTGAAAATGCACATTTTTGTACTTCGTTTTTTTTTTTTTTTTTAATTGCTCCAGACTGTAGCAAAGGAAATTTTTGCATTTGACAGTGAAAAGTCAAGTTACATCTTGCCTGAAGAAGGGGCCTGAGTTGCCTCAAAAGCTTGCATATTGTAATCTTTTTAGTTAGCCAATTAAAGGGGTCATTTTGCTTGACTTTTCACTGCATTCATAATGGCTAACATGGTACAACACCCTAGTACTGCATTTGACATTAAAAATATTAGGTGATCTTCAATCAAAGGTTGTTTGCATTTAGTAGTAAATACTGAGCTGCTGTTCTTTGCAAATTGGCAAGTGCCAAATTTATCTTTGTAAATGCATCTCTGTTATCTCTGGGTGTTTCACTAGCTTTCTATGTGCTGCTTCGGTGGCACCAGCAATTGGTGTACTACAGCGTCTAAAAATTATATATAGTTAATTTAAGATAAAAGTGTGAAATGAGAGCAGAATGTCCTCCACGAGCTTAACTTGGCACATTTATTGCCCATCTTCTCCGCCACAGACTCTGTTCCAGCACTTCCTAACCTTACTGTAGCCCCAAGTATTACTGGACCTCAAGTCAGTCATCTTACAGAATTAAGTGTTTATATCCTGCAAGATTTTAATTTACATATAATTATACAGTCAAAATTATAAACAAAGTACCTTGTATAAAAGGACATGGTCTTGGGGAATTTACAATTCAGGTTAGAACATACTGGTAGTACTAGAATTTTATAGCAGTCATAAATTGCAGGTTGCAGATATCAATCCATAATACCTAAAGTATCAGTTAATAATCAGCAATTATTAAACAAGTATAAAATTGTAGCAGCTGTTTTTGTATGTTCTATTTCTACCAGGTTTAGTGGCTGTTGATTCCTGGGAGGGCTCTGGTTTCATGTAACCCTGAACAGGGTAAAAATCATTTAACACAGTGCAATATTTTAACATTCTGTGCCTTAATGATTTTTATTTTATTAAGATGATGGCATATTGTAATCATTCTACAGACCCTCTGCTAAATTTAATCTTTACTATATATAAAGGTATAAGTGGTGTTTAAGAAATCAAACTGCCAGGGCCCTGAGCTTTTACAGTGGAAGTTGTGTACTTTGAAAAGCAAGGCAATTAATAAGCCTGTTCATGTGATAACTTGGAAGACTACGCTATGTACCTTAAGCGATTAGTTGAGCTGGCTACATTTCAGACAGCCTTCTTAAGCAAGACTTTTTCAGAGCTGATTGGCTGTATGTATACTCCATTTTAGGGAGTAGATAAAAATATGTAGATGGAGATTGTTGAGGAGGAGAGCAGTTATGACTCAAACTACAGGGATCTGCAGTTTCTTTTATGATGACTTCCATCTTAAATACTTGAGTTGTTTGTGTTGTGTTTTATATTACTAACAGTGATTTTTAATATACTCCTGGAATATCAGCCAAAACTGTGTACTTGACATGTGCTTGCATGTTGTGATTGATTAAGTAACAAATTGAAGCCTGTTATACATCAATGCAGTGTCTGTTCTGAGTCCTAGGTTTTGGGCTAAACTGTACTACAATTATACATGAAAAGTGTGTGTGTGTGTTTTATAGTGATGCAGAAGTTTGGCCACCCTTGCTTAAAATGTCTTTTACTGAGAATAGTTAAGTGAACAGAAGATGAACTGATCACCAATAGGCATAAACTTAAAGATGACACATTTCAGCATTTTATGCAAGATTAGTGTATTGTTTTTGTTTTGTACAATTGTACAGTGAAAAAAGGAACCATGCAAAATTTTGGACATCCCAAGATATTTCATGTCTCGGATAACTTTGTCAGACCTTAATTACCTGATTAGGACTATGGCTTGTTCACAGTCATCGTTAGGAATCCCCAAGAGATGCAAATTGAAAAGCTGTATGCATTTTCTGACTTGTCAAACCTTGTCCCACAATCCGTAGCCACAGGCTCCACTAAGCAGCTGCATAGCACTCTGAAAAATAAAAACTGAGGCTTACAAAGCAGGAGAAGAATACAAGAAGATAGCAAAGCATTTTCAAGTAGCTATTTCCTCGGTTTGTGATGTTATTAAGAAATGGCAGTTAATAGGAACGTTCTGAAAGAACTACATGGTGGATTGGTAGAAAGGTAAATAAAAACACCTGTTTGATCTTAAAAGACCTTTAAGAAGATTGAGCAGACTCTGGAGTGGTGGTGCACTCTTCTACTGGGGGGGAAAAAATAAATAAATAAATAAGAAGTTAAAAAGAGGATGGATACAATAGAATAATGACCTGAAACACATCTCAGAATCTACAATGGAATACTTCAAGAGGCGCAAGCTGAATGTTTTGCCACAGCCCTCACAGTCCCCTTACCTAAACATCATTAAAAAATTGTGGATAGATATCAAAAGAGCAGTGTATGCAAGAAGGCCCAAGAATCCTGCAGATTTTAAAAGCCTTTTGCAAGGAGAAATGGGCAAAAATACTCTCAAGTAAGAATTCAAAGACTCTTAGCTGGTTACAAAAAGAATTTATAAGCTGTGATACTTGCCACTGGGTGTGTTACTAAGTACTGACCATGTCGGGTGTCAAAACATTTGCTTCATGTCCTTTTCTTGTTTTAGGTATTTTGTATCTGTGAATGATGGAATAAAAAATATAATCTTGCTTAAAATATTGAAGAAATGTGCCACATTTAACTTTATGCCTTCTGGTGGTCAGTTCATCTTCTGCTCTCATAACTCCAGTAACTGCCATTTTTTTTCAAGGGTGCCCAAACTTTTGCATGCCACTGTGTGTGTTTTTATATAATAAATATTTATCTAATATGTATTTTATAGCACCATATCTCTCCATTATATTAAAAAAAAAAAAACCTGGGACGAGACAAGACTTTTTATCCTGGCATGAGACGTGACTTTTTCAAAGAGATACTTTCAAGTCCCGTGAGACGAGACTTTGTGCCAAGAGATTTAACCATGCCCAGGGCTGGAAATAAAAGACAGTAGATGACAAAGTAGAACGTTGTAAAGATTTCAAAAATGTTGGCTCGATACACCGGCAGAGCAGGCTAGAGATGATGAAAGTAAAACAATTCGAAAGTCTCAAAAAATTATAGTAAAGATCGCATTAGCTCAAGCAAATAGAAATTATTACTCAGTGAAATAACATAATAGCGAAAAGAGATCGAGTACAGATCGTCTAATTCGTGTTGCCATCCGGGAAAAGTAGTGTTTCTTCCCAATGAAGTGGCGTATCTGTGAGAATTTAAAGATTTGTTGTTTGGTGAAAGTGAAATCCACATACGCTAGCAGCAGAGACGCGAAGTGGCTGGCACGTAGCACAGGCTGGGGGGGTTTGCCAGCGAAGCCCCCTAGTTAATGGGGGGAAAAAAACAAAACAAATGCCAACAGTTGAAATGTAAATACCTTGATTTTTGCATATTGTCCTCCCACAGCACAAGACACATGCTGGTTAAGCATATGGATGGTCCCTTGGATTGACTAACGCTCAGTCCAATCAAAGCGAACTTTATTGTCATCTCAACCATATACAAGTATACAGATAGACAAAAAGGCTTAACAAATCACATAAATAAAGGTCTAAATATTCAAAATATACATAAATAAAATCAAATTAAATTTGCTAATGTTTTGTCATGTTAAAATCTGTGTATGTAGTTGTATTTAAATGAACTGTCATTTGAAAAAGTACACATGAAGCAAATAAAATTACTTTCCTATTTTATTTATATTTTAATTTTTGAGTGGAACAAAATACATGCACAAGTCCCTTTAGCAGTACCTTGTATACTCGGTGGACAGAATGCCATGACTGCCTTGAGCTGATCCATGCTTGGCTTTGTTTATACCTGCTTAATTTTGTGTCTGCTTTCAACTCCTTTCATACAGCAGCACACTTAGGAGTCAGGAAAAATGGTAGATTGTACCTTGGTCACCACTTTACTTTTCACAAGTCTTTAAAATGAATGGTAGTCATTCGTGATAGTTGGAATGAATTGCCCACTGAAGGAATTGCAGACTGTTTTGACATTCAGTTTTTGGTTTATCATTTCTGCAGTCTTATTTATTGCTTTTTGCACTTTATAACTTAATTCCAAACATTCATATGAATCCTGTTCTCAATAGGACTATTCTGTTATCCCACCAAGATCACACCTTTGGCCTTGTAATATACAGTACTTTAGCCTGTCATGTGCATCTGACAGCCTGCTCTCCCTTGCTGTTCACTCTTTCTTTATCTCCTTTGTCATGCAGTTATATTGATAATTGCTTTCAGCTCTTTGAGATGGAAAGGCTTCTGATTCTTCCTTTATTTAATCTATTACAAACCCAGTTAATCAAATTTAGGCTTCATGCACAAGGAATTAACCATCTCTGGCACACATGCAGGAGTTTGCCAGTTCATCAAGGGCACACTCCTGCATATACCCACATCCACTCATACAGGGGCAATTTAAAATCAATTAACCTAACATGGATAGAGTGAAAATTTGAATCTGAGGTCTAATCTAGGTCTATATATTTGTTAATGGCATTTCTTTAAAAGTGCATTTTGGTTACCATGTTGCCCTCTAGTAGAGTTTACTAATAATTGCATATCCCCAGTTAAAAATTAAATGATCTCTTGACATACTGTCCATGATGGTTAATAAAAAAAGTCTTTTTATCCAAAGTAGGGTCGTGGGAAAACTGAAACCTGTTTTGTCAATCTTGATAACAAGGACCATTAAACACCAATATGGCGATTGGTAATAGGTTTAAGCATCTAGAATTTATTAATTAGTGTGTGTGTGTGTGTGTGTGTTGAGGAGATGGATATCTTTAAATATTTCATATCCACATACACCCTGAGTTCATTCACATTCTGATAGATCACTGAATCGTTGCAAGAATAAATTATAACAACATTTAGAGCCAGTGACAGTTCTAAATATTGTGGTCTGTGGCAGGCTTCAGAATGGCATTTGTATGGATCAACATTAGTGACTGCTTGCAATTTGAGATTTGCATTAATGTGCTGCTTATGAGATTCAGTGACATGGGTTCATATCCTGGTCTGAGCACTGTTGGTTTGGTATTTCCTCATTTGTCATGTGAGGTGACCATCCCTAGAACTTTTATTTGTTTTCTCAAGTACCCAAAGACATGCACATTCGGTCATCCAAGGCTGGTTCTTGCCTAGTGCCTTCTGCTAGATTTTGGCTCTATGTACCCTTATCTTGGAACAAGCAGATTAAGAAAATGAATATTAGCAGGCTTAAAAAATCCACATCGGAGTAAGTTTAATCTCCCTCGTGTAAATGTTTTTTTCGCAGTTTCCTGTAAGATATCGGTTAAGAGCATAATTTTGATCACTTAAACAAGATGAAAACATAATCTTGTATTCTGAAACAGCACCAAAGCTTTTAGGCTCGAGGCCAGCCTCTGACATTGACTTGTGTTTAGTTTGCAGTTCACCCTTTGATTTTTGCTTTCTTGATTTTTCTTCTGGTACTTGCCTAAATTATACATGCATGGCGTCTTAACACTGACTTGTGATGATGGACTTGGCCCCAGCTGTTTATTGTACCACCTCACTCTAGCAGCATCTCCGGTATTCATGGGGCAAGGGCTGTTTACATTAGTAACCTCAATCTGCTAGCTCCCACAGCAAATATCCACTTGTCATCTGATTTTATTTATCCCTCAGAAAATTGCAAAAAATGAGTCCCATGGTGACTTGAGCTTTTTCAAAAGTAAGCTCTGCAAAATATTTAGCTTATTTTATTGCAACAGTAAACATGATGTTTGATTATGTTATATATTTGTCATTTTTTGTTTACACTATTATAAGATCAATTTTAATAAGTTCTGATTTAAAAAAAAATGATGCAGCAAGTTTTGTTAAGAAAACATTAGTGTGGAAATAAATATTTTTGCAAAACGAATCCTTAAGTTGTTTTGCTTCAACGGATGCTGTGTTGATTTTCCTAAATTTTAAACTAATATGTGTATCTGTAATCCTCAGGTGGCTATGGTGGAAGTCCAGCTTGAAGCAAATCATAACTATCCTCCTGGGCTGCTGATTGCTTTCAGTGCTTGCACTACGGTGCTGGTGGCCGTTCACCTCTTTGCCCTTATGATCAGCACCTGCATCCTTCCAAACATAGAAGCTGTTAGCAATGTGCACAATCTGAACTCCGTCAAGGAGTCTCCTCATGAGCGTATGCACCGGCACATTGAACTTGCATGGGCTTTCTCCACTGTAATTGGGACCTTGTTGTTTCTGGCAGAAGTTGTTCTTCTCTGCTGGGTTAAATTCCTTCCGGTGAAGAGTGCAGCAGAAAACCAGCAATCTTCCAACACGACCAATGGAATCACCCCAGGGGTAGCAGCAGCAATTGCCTCTACCTCCATCATGGTGCCCTGTGGACTGATTTTTATTGTGTTTGCTGTGCATTTTTACAGGTCCCTTGTGAGTCATAAAACTGATAGACAGTTCAGAGAACTGGAGGAGCTTTCCATGTTTGCAAGGAATCAGCTTGATCACAGAGGCGAAACCCCAATGCAGCAAGCTGCTCAGTATCCTTGAATTTGTGGTTCATTGGGTGTGAGACTTGAAGACTTTTGGCTTTTATTGAACACTGTGCATACAAATTTACTTCCTGGTGCATGGACATGCTGTCGAGGTTAAACTTAAATGACTGATTTGAGAGAAGATTTTTAATCGATTTACTGAATGCTTTTTCTGCTGCTTTTTTCCCTTCTGGAGCTTTGTATCTTTTTTTTTTTTTTGCAACTGCATTTGATTATGGTGGTCAGTTTGGTTCAGAAAACAATGTGATTGTAGGCTAGCTATAATAATGCATGCAACTTCTGAGATGCTGGGCGTGTTTCAGATTGCCAAATACACAAGCCTTTACTTCTGTACATTTTGTACAGCATATCGGACACTTTCTCTCTGTGTCACCCCTAATAATTTTTCGACTCTGGCAGAAACATTTATGTATATGTTTATGTGCTTAAGCTGATCTTGCAAAGTATTTTTGTTGCCATACACTGTATGTAAGATATGTGCTGCCCTGAAGTGGATGAAGCGTGTATAGTAGACTCTGGAAGACTCCTTTAAGTGCGGCAGCATGTGTAAGTCTTTTAGACTGTATGACACTGGACCCACATTCTCTGTGACTCAATCTCATTTTAAAGACTTCTATTTTGTTACAGATTATATTATAGATGTATATGTTTTGTTTTGTTTTCTTTTTTTTTTTAATAATGGTGTAAAAATCCAAACACTGTAATTAAATTATGGGTCATAATTTTTGCCAAAAACTAAATTTCTTAACAATAAATCCATATTCAAATGGAGTGGCTTTATAATGCTTGTGGTTTTTATATTATTTAAGTAACTTTATTCTTGACTTAACACCATGTTCCACTTACCTTTCCACAAAGAAATTTTTAACATAGCTGATTTTACATCTATTATTATGTATTGTGGAACAAGCCCCGGACACAGACAGGCGGAGATGTTTCAAAGCACCACCACATGTTTATTTAAACAATATTTTCAATTAATAAAGTGCACACAACCCAGAAACTATCCCCAAAGTCCAGGCCTCTCACTGCCTCTTTCTCTCTTCAGGCCGCCTCCTTGCCTCTTCTCCCGAGCTCTGTCCTTCTTCTCACCCGACTCCAGCTCTGAATGAAGGGAGGCGGCCCCATTTATAATCACCCAGATGTGCTCTAGGTGTTTCCTTGCAATCTTCCACCGACATGCCTCAGTGTGGCAGAAGTGCCGGCTGCATCCCCGAAAGCACTCCGGGTGTCCCTGCTCTTCTTCCCCCCCCCCCCCCCCAGCACATCCGGGTGTGGCGGAAGTGCTGAGGTCCAGGACTCCCAAGGCATCAGGGCGCCCCCTGGTGGTGGCCACGGGCCCCTACAGGGTTGAGCTTCCAAGCTCTGCACCTGTGGTCCCCAAAGCCACCAGGGCGGTCGCCCCCTCGTGGTCTGGAGGAGGCGCAAGCCTTCCTCCGGTCCTCCTGGGCATCCCAGCTGGGTAACAGCCCCAGCCACTCACCACAGTATTATGTAGACACCTTTGCCAGATCAAGCAAATTACTCTTCTTTATGATTACTGCTAGAACACAGGCCTTTCTAGTGGGTTGGCTTGGATGACACAGTGAGATGATAGCAAGGACTGTAATGTAAACCAGCCTATGTCACACTGCCGGCAGCACAAACTTATATTTTTAATAGTTTTGCTAAACTAAAATTGATGACCAAACAAATGACATAGAAACACAATCTGAAATAAGCAAGTTTTCTGTTGTCCGTGTTGTACCAGTAATATATTGAATCTTCAACCAATCCGCATTACAGTTATCCTCAAAGTTCATAGAGAAAGGGGGCTTGGTGCCCACCATTTCACATGTTACAGTGAAGGAGTAAAACAAAATGGTTCCTTTAGAATTTAAATTATCGACTTTTTTTCATCCAAGCTCCAAGATTTTTACATTTCTGTGAATGGAAGAAGTGGTGCCTAACATTAGAATAAAATGAGTGAATTATGTAATGGAGCTTTTACATGCTATTTAGAAAATTAAATGTTAAGAAAAGTTCAAATTGTATTTGGAGGTGTCTATAACATTTTGGATTTACATCTGTACAATAAAATATTACTGTATCCCTTTGATAAGTTACCCTGTAATTCCTATATCCTTATCTCTGTGGTTTGTCTTAGTTTGCTTGATTGATTCCTTTTTTCTCCCAAATAGTCATCCTTGTTCCCCTATTAGCTAAATATGTACACAAAATAAGTTTTTTTTTTACTGTACTTTGTACATGTGATAATGATCTATAAGTGGATCAGTTGCACTAGACCAGTGTAAATTGCACGCCTGAATTGAACAAATTACTTTCATTAGACAAATGCATTGAATTTGTACTTTTTAATCCTCGTGAAAATTCTGCTTACTCCATCTATATACAGTATATATGCCTTTCCTATCCTTCAGTGAATTTAAGATCCTAATGCATTCTTTCACACTTGACTTGATAAATCAGAGGAAACCAAATAAAACTGGATTGTGAACAATTGTTTATTTAGAGTATGATTAATGATATGTTTATATACAGTATATAAATATTTTTTTTTTACCTATGCTGTGAAGCCCAATGCACAGTTGGAATTGAGGCAATGGTGCACCTATCTTTGCAGATCAGCTGAGAGCATCATTTATTGCAAAAATTCATTCATTCCTGAGCACTGAAGAGATTCGATTGTGCAAAATTCAGTACTGATGTTGGATCTGCCAGGTGTACCTGTGGGATACAAAAAGAGTAGACTTGATTGGTACATTCTTTTGGGTAGTTCTTTTTAGTTGAAATCATTGATTATCCTTTTGACTTTCTAGGTTTTCATTTTTACTACAGGGCATGCATTTCAAAATGGCAGACCTTCCCAAAATCCTTGCTGAGCTTCTCCCAGTGGCTCCTGGTTTTTGTTGCATCTATTTTTTTTCCTTTTTTTAATTAGAGATTTAAGTTTACCTGCATTTACTTAACTAAGTTTCATTGGACAACATGTAATTTACATTTAATTATGCATGGTGACTAACCCAGTGTAAATACAGCAAACTGCTTTCTTTCCACTGTGGTCATTAGGCAAGATGGATGATTTTGTGGTGACAGTGCTCCCCACCAATTTAAATAAAATTGACCATTCCATATATACATTATATATAAAGGGTGACATGGTGGTGCAGTTGTTGGTATTGATATCTCATTGCTTCATAGATATTTGCAGATTTGTTTTCTTTTTTCCCCCATCCCAATTATGTTTTTTTAGTGACTCTTCCACTGGCCTCAGTACAAGCGAGTGTGGCCAGCAACTAACTAAGGCCCTGTCTGGGTTTGTGTGCAGTGCTGATGTGACTGGTACTGGCACCCAGCAACTCAAATTAAAAAAACAAGCCATCCACTTAAAGAAGAAGCTAGTGTTCTAGCGAAAAACTGTTTGGGGGAAGAAAGAGACACACCCAGGATCAATGCATTCACCTTGATCAAAGCTTGAGTGGTTAAACCTAATTGTTAAAGTTAAGAGTTATTTTTACTGGTGTCTAGTACTCCACTGAGTGAATGTTCTTTAAGTAAGCAATTTTGAAAAGAGAAGTTTACAGATATACTATCAAGTTAGACTTCAGTAGAGACAATATATTCTCAAACTCACATAATCTAATTCATGGCCAGAGGTGTCAAATCTGATCCTGGCAGCACCAGGCCACTGAAGGGCCCACCCTCTAATGCACACACAATTGGACATGAGTTAATTTAGAAGTGGCAGTTAACCTCATGGTCTTTGCAGATGTGAGAGGAAAACCCATGCGGATGCAGACTCCACATGGACACCAAGTAAGTATGACATTGGAAAACAGGATGCTGGATCTGTGATGTGGTAGCATTACCTGCTATGCTGCCCTTTGCATAAAGCAATCACACGGTTAATGTTATTTGACATTAGACAGAGCTTGCTATAGCAAAGAAAATGTTTTGTTTTTGCTTAATAAATACCCTTCATAGTAACATCTATGAGTTTAGATTTTGTTCATCTGTAGTATGTAAATAAGGAAAGTGTGAAATACTGGCTGGAAATCTATGATTACTAGTAACAAGGTGTTTATTTATTTTAAATCAATAGGAGAAGAAGGGCACAAATACAGAGAAACCTATTAAATGTAAGTAGTCCAGCTCTGGGAAATTCCTTTAATGAGCACAGGAAGAGCGCTCTCACATGCAACTTCCCTTGAAGATCAGATGACTTTCAGCTTTGCCTGCTAAAAAAAAAGCTAGGCGTGTACAGTTCAAGAAAAAGTAATTAATGGTACTATTACTAATACAGTAAGTGCATTCCCTTAAAAATTGATTTATCATTTTACATATAAGCACATATGGAAATTAGACTTCCATTTAACTGTTATTAATGAAATAAAGTGACTTGAACTATTTATTCTGGAAGTCTATACTATACAATTGTCCAATCAGCAGAAATGCAATTTCCTGTATTGAGAATATTGTTACTGTATACCCCTGGCTCGGCAGTTTTTACCTTTCCCATAATGACTCCCCTAACTCTGTGTTTCTCAAAGTGTTTTGGATTCAAAATTTGCCAAACCTGGGTGGCACAGTGGCGCAGCGGTAGCGCTTCCCAGGTCCTCCCTGCGTGGAGTTTACATGTTCTCCCCGTGTGTGGGTGGGTTTCCTCCCACAGTCCAAAGACATGCAGGTTAGGTGCATTGGCGATCCTAAATTGTCCCTAGTGTGTGGTGGGTGTGTGTGGTTGTGTGACCTGCGGTGAGCTGGCGCCCTGCCCGGCATTTGTTCCTGCCTTGAGCCCTGTGCTGGCTGGGATTGGCTGCAGCACACCCCCGTGACCCTGTGTTGGGATATAGCGGGTTGGAAAGTAACTGACTTTGCCAAACCATATAACAGAATCCCTAAAGGCAAACTGTCAGTTTTTATTACAAATTCTGTTACAGTTACATTGATTTTAGTATACATTTTTGTGGAAAATAGTAACAAGAAAACTCAACTTTAATGGATTTAAATTACCAAAGCCTTTTCAGGTGGATACTAATGTGTATTTAAAAAGGGTAAGTTATACACAGTGATGGACCTTTATGGATTGTGGGTGAGACTGTGAGTAGAAAATAATATCAAAGGTGAGGGAGAGGTATGGAGCGATCACTGCAAGCACACAGGAGTGGTCCAGAAAAGAATGTAACACAAGTAAAATATATCATTCAACCAAGTACTCCCACATACCTCAGCAGAGATGAAGGGCACACACCCACACATAAGTGGAATGGGGATGGCTGTTCATTCACACTAAAGCAGTTGCTCCACAATTGAATATTTGATTTTCGGCTGCTTCTTAAACACATCCATGTTTGTCATTTGCAGCTCGTCCTTAGTGAACATGGACACAAAAACATAGAGGTGTGCCTATTAAAAAGTATTTGGATTAGTGTGTTCATTGCTTTGATGTCAAAATAATGTAATCTGTACATACAGTATTAAAAAAAATTGCAGTCCCGTGTTCGTGTATAGTATGATTGGACCTCTACAATGGCAATGCTCATTAAGCAGTGCTAACTTGACTTGTTATTTGTTAGTATATAAATAGCTTTAAAATCTTTAGTATTAATGTTTCATATGCTAGCATGTGCTAGAATAAAGAATGCTTTGCAAGAGTGGATTTGCTTTTTCACATCTCCATATATACTATAAGTAATGCATTTACAAAAGAGAAATGTCTTTTAAGTTTTTCAGATAACTTTCTACTAGTACTTTCCAACACATCTTCATGATATACCTTTGGAATCGGATACTGTGTAGGAGCTGGAGCACCTTCTCTTCCAAAGTCAATCATGCTTCCACACTTTGCAACATCTTCTGCCCACACACCTTCATACAATTGGCCTTTATCTAGATAAAAAAACTTTCCAGGTCCATGTTTCTTCCCATTCTTCCATGAGCCTTCATAACGGTTTTCATTTTCTTTTGAAAAAGGAAGATAAATGGATTAATAGAACCTACTCCCCATACCATTGTGCACACGTAACCAAAAATGAAAAGTCTACAGAATGCTAAAATTATTGTAAAGAATAAAAACATCCCCCTTCATAATGGAAATGTCAGGTCTTGTTCAGAAAGTGGACGCCACTTGAGACAGCCTTCCCCTTGCCCAAACACTAACCTTAAGGTCAATAAAATAGGTCCCTGATGTTAAGTCACTATCTTAGGGCTAAAATGACAACAGAAATGTGACACCTACTTATATATCTAATCTTAATTAAATTAATTAAAACTTAATTAAAACAACCAAGTGGTGTCCGCTTTCTGAAGAAGAGCGGCAATGGCAACTGTATCATTATGGTATTTTCTGATGGACTTTCATTCTGTTTGTAATGATGGTATGACAAGTAAGAATATCATCATAAATGAGTGTGAAACACTGGTAGTTTCATTTCATTTATGAGGAGATCTGTGTCACAAGCCGTCTACTAAAGCAGATGGCCTGCTAGTAGTTTGGGACCGACTAGGACTGAGGGGTTAATGAGAGAGGCACGAGAGAGGCAGATGATCACAAAAAAGCTAATTTTACTATTCCATGATAGAGAAGAGAAAAAAAGCAGTTGCTGATGTAAAAGGATGCAAAAAAAATGTATAAATAATCCTGTGACAAAACAAATCTAATTATGAAAAAAAGGAAAGACGAAAAATAGAAATTGTAAAACACTGAGGCTCTTACCCAAAAATATATATATATATATATATATATATATATATATATATATATATATACACACAGTCAATTATAGTCCATGTAAAGGACATCAGCAGCCTTAAAATAAAACAAAATTGGACTCTGTTTCAGTCCAGGTCAAAAATACAACTCCTCTAAAAAAAATCTCAGGAGCCTAACCCACTCCTTTACATAAGCCAGCAGCCCAGCCACCAGGCACCTCTTAGTCTGGCGTGCCTCCTCGCACTACCAAACCCTTCTTAATTATCTCCGAACGATCGTTCCCCGTCTTGCAGCCAAAACTGTACTTATAAAGACTTCTCCATTCCCAAGAGCCGGCTTACCTAGACATAGGGAGATACCATTTCGGGCCTGCCGGGTAAATCATACACTTCAAGTAAAAATCAAAATATCCGAAAACAAAATACAAATAATAAAACACCAAACAACAAAATAACAAAAAAGTGATATCTAACCTCGAGGTTACTGAGATACAAACGGACACATTACGGTACACGTACCCTACTAACCCAACCTACAATCCTCCTCTAGCTATCTTTGGACCTTCCCAGGCACCCGTGACTACGTTTAGCTTCGGCGCCACCTTTAAAACACCGGTTGGTAAACGTGCGAGGCTTGCACTCGAAACAAACGGCGGAACATACGAAAAAAAAATGAAACAAACAACCTGATGGTAAGTCCAAAAACGTTGTAAAAGTATTTTTTTCCCCATTGTAAAGTTGCTGGCATATTGCTCATTGGCGGTTCACACCTAAAACGTATTGAGAATCTTTCCCTAGTATCTATCTGTACTATACTGTATTAGCGTCACAGTCTGGACATAAACAAGAATATTAACCATAAGAAATGCAGGGGTCGACTGATCAGGTAAAGTTTTTTTTGGGCAAAAACATAAACTGTAGTCAGGATAACTGGGTCATGAACTTGTACAGTAATTCTTAAAGAAAGCCGTACCTAATTACGTATTTATGTGAAGTCTTAAGTTTATTTTTAATATAATCAATTGGCAGATGAACAAAAGCATCACAGCAACAGGAAATTAGTATACACAGAGGGGTAATGCAACACAATGACAAAGACTAAACCAAAGATTGCAAGAAATAACCAGAATAAACAACACTGCATCTCTCAATAGATAAGTACAAAATGATTAGAGATGACAGCTGAAAAGGGAATATTAAAAATTAGATAACATCTGCATGAAGTCATTCATTAAAAGATGAAAGACTGTGTGTGCATACATGTATAAAATGTACATACACACATACTGACACTGAACAGCCACTTTGTTTCTTTTACATACCTAGCAGGGAGTAGGGCTCAGCTAGGTGTTGGCTGTGTAGTGTAGGTGTGCCTGGTCATGATAACTCCATTGTATCTCATAGTTATGTTGGTGAATCTCTACTTTGAATATATTCTTCTGTCTCATCCATTAGACATTTGAATAGATCAAGATCTAGTGAATTTCTAATATCATGGGAAATACACCGGCACAATACTAAGTATTTCTATCTTACAGCTTCAGGTATCTGGGTTTATTTTCTCAGGGCACCTTATTTTCCCAAAGATGTAACTGAATGAGTCAGTATGCTCTGCAGTACAATGGCATCCTTCCCAGGAATACTACCTACTGTGCACTTGATAGAGCTGGAATAGGTTCTGGCTTCCAATGACAAAGTAATGGAAAAATAATTTTCAGAAACTGAATGGAAGTAGTTCATCGTGAAAATTATGTCATCTCCATTTCTGAAATGTTTATATTCTACAACACCCCCTTTTTATCTTGCATACTGCATGTCAAAATGGCTTGGATATTCACATAAAAGTGTTTTCAGCAGCACATCATTATCATATCTGTTTCTTACTACAGTGATTTCCTCTGGTGCTCTAAACTAAAGGTAATTTGGCAACTCTGAATTACCTTCCAATAAAGTATGGAGCATCACCGATTGGTCTCCAATACTCTTTCAGATCTCTTTGTACTTAATGTGGTCTTGAACACATTCAGAAAGAATACAAATTAGGTGCACTGTTGTTTTCTTCTTGTAGATTCTTACCTAACCGAAGCATTCCTTGGCCATCATGTTTGTCGTGGAGCCATTCCCCTTCATATATGCTACCATCTTTGAAGTACATTCTGCCCCATCCACTTCTTTGGTCTTTGCTCCACTCTCCCTCATAGTGCTCACCATTTGAATAAAAATATGTGCCAAAACCCTGAGTAAACACAGCAGGATTATAATATCATAAAATAAAAATTTTTCAAAATGCTTAGTTCAGTTCAGAGTTCAAAGTAGGGCAGCGGCATTGCAACCCTGGATGGGTCATCAATCCTTCACAAGGCACAATCACACACATAAACACACCCAATTCAGTTTACAATCACAAGTTTATCTAAGACATCTTTGGAGGATTACATAAAAAACTCACAAAGGCAAAGGGAGGACATGCAAATGCCCTCCCTTTGATACAGAGAGAATACAGAGAGTGACCAGGCACAGGACACAGATCAAGGATGTTGAATCTGTAAGGCAATAATGCTAACCACTGTGTTTCTATTCAAACCAGGAAAACAGTTTAAATATGAAAATTAATGTATTGAAATAGGCCTGTTGTGAAGATCCCAGTGTGACAAATACGTTCTCTGCACAGACATTTACACATTGTCAAGGGCAAATTCTATGAGTTTCAGCTGTTCCAATATTAGAATTGAGCAGGATGACTAAGTAGGAGTCACAGCTGGAAAAATAAAAGTGAACTAAACAAATTAAAGTATACCTTATAAACTGGGAGTTATACCTGGGCTGTCAGAAAGGAAGTTCATTGGAGTGTAGTTCTATGGATATTGTATACTGTAGGTTTATTTTATAAGTTTGACTAAGAATCCCATCTTAATAGATCCCCAGAGTCCCCTAACTAGTAATACCACATTCTTCTGATCTCTGTACCCTGGTTTCATGTTTACTTAATGTATTTTCAAGATGTTTTAATCTACAGTTGCCATGCAGACAACAGTAATTCTTTTTTATGAGCAACACTATATTTTGCATTTTTAGTATGCTATAATATATGTACTTATCACTTGTTGTCAGTGATCTCTTGCTGACACAGGTTAATCCAGAGCTGTGGGGAAGCCAGGGAGCAGAGAAAGTGGAATTCATGTACACACCCACACTCAGTGACATGTGTGGCCCACCAGGGGCATACCAGCCACCCTACCCGACACAGACAGGCAGATACAATTACTGTCTAGCACACACGCTTTTATTTTCTTCTTTTCTGCATGGACAACGCCTTCTCCCGTTCCCCATGCTTACAGCACAGTCAATACAGCACCAATAAGCAAACCCAGTCCCTTCTTCTTCTTCTCTTCCTCTACCGCCTTCACTCCTCTCCCAGCAAGCTTCGTCCACCTCCTCCTGACTCTGGCTCCTTGAATGGAGTGAGGCGGCCCCTTTTACAGGGCACCCGGAAGTGCTCAAGGTGCTCCCAGATCTTCTTCTGGCACTGCTTCGGGGTGTGGCAGAAGTGCTGCAACCCAGGGCTCAGAAACTATCCAGGTGCCCCCTGGTGGTGGCCACAGGCCCCAACACGGTTGAGCTTCTAAGCTCCAAACCTGTGGCCCCGCTGTGAGCCAGGGGGGTTGCCCTCTTGTGTTCCGGGGAAAGTATTGCCCTGAAAATGCCCTCTTCCTCAGTTCTTTCATTACAGAGGCATCCCAGCCATCTGTCACACATGACAAATAACCTAAGTACATGGTAAAAAATCTATAAGCACAAGAAGTAGGGTATGTCTCTATTCTAATAATGCCCAAGGTGAGATTCAAACCTAGTCCCTGAAATTGTGAAGTAGCAGCAGCAATAACAGTGCCACCTGCAGTCCCTTTATTAATAAAGTGAAGTACTGTATGGCTCTATATTGTCAAAATGGCCATTCTTGCATACATTTGATAAATGGTAATACTATATAACCAGCCAAATAGTGACTTGCATAGTTTTGTCAGTCAGTCATAAAATGTTCCACAAGAGCATTATGAGGTTAAACACTGTATATAAGGAATAATCAAGCTACATGACACACATTTTATGGCACTCACTTAATGTAAACCTCAAAAAACTATTTGTTATACAGCTGGAAAGCAAAGCAGAGACTAACATTAAACATTTTCATATTTTATCAGACACAGATGTATTTGTGATGGATTATCTAGCTGGCATGGTTGCCAGAAAGAAAAGGAGCACAGAATAGATGCACAACAGGAAAGATAAGTCATATTTGTATAAAGGGTGCCCCAGGAAGTGAGAAAGAGGTCATGGGGTACAAACTAAAGACTAGGAGAAATCCTCCAGACCAACAGGTCACAGCAAGGGGAACATTTATGGGAATCCACATTTATGGAAACATTTGGCTCATGACTGCATATTGTATAGCACAGGCAGCAAAGCAATCACCAAGGATTTAAAACTCCTTTAAACAGAAATTTAGTCTCGCTGATATCTGGGGTTGCCATGGTAAAAATCAACTGGACAGCCGCAGACTTTTTAGAAGGAATTTATGTCACTGAAAATGTTTTCTGGGTGGGTGTTTGAAAGGCTGCTTTCAGCCAATGACAGTCAAGGAGTGAGCTAGGGCTCAGGCTTATTTAGCAGGAAGGTTGTCTGTCCAAAAATGAGAGAGAGAAAGAGAGAGTTTGAAAGGTGACAGGAGGGTAACTCCACCTGATAGACAGGGACCTGAACCTGCACAACCAGGTAATTTTTTATTGTCCCTATGATCATGTACAGGTATTCTCTGTGTGCTTTGAATAAACTACCATTTTGTTAATGTCAAATTATTGTAATGGTAGTAGAACACAGAGGCACTCTTCATAAAAAAAAAAGCTTCCTGAAAATATTATCAGTAAAAGTACTGTACCTTCATCTCACAGACAAACTTCAAATCAATAACTTTGCATTACATTTACAAAACAAACCATAGTATAAGTTGCTAATTGTCATGATATGATATTTGTTCTGTCCTTATTTAAAGCACATGGTCATTTATGAGGTGTCTAATGGTGTCTTTGGAAGGTTCTATCCCTGTTTCAAAGGACATTTATGTCATTTTATGAACTCGGAAGTTGCATAACAGTGGCTGATCATTAATAGCCATATTTGCACTCATTGTACCAAGAGTAAGTCCTAGGTGTAATTTCATATATAGAATCTAGCCAAAACTAATAATTATTACTAATAGTGAGGTTTCCAGCATGCCTCTATTATCAGTAGATCCTTCATCAATAACATAGTCTTTTCCAACTTTTTGTTACATTTCATTGTAATTTTACAATAATCAAAACTACTTCTAAATTCAACAATAAATTATTAGAATTTGCACGTACGTCCTTCATACCATTCTTCCATCCTCCAGAATAAACTTTAACATACTCTGCAGTCACAGGATCTGGAGCACTTAGTGTCCCAAAGCCACTACGCTTCCCATTCTTCCAGTCTCCATCATAAATTTCCCCATTTTTCTTTAAAAATTCTGTCCCTTTTCCTGTTGTTTTCAAACAAAATGTGAGAGTTTAGGAAAAAAAAAAACTAAAACATAATAAATACAGAACAAAATGCATACAGTTATAGATAGTATATAATGCGTAATACAGAGAAATCTGAAATGTTTTTTTTTTGTTTGTTTGTTTTATCCATTGCCTTTTGCCGAAGTGGTTGAACCTGATATTACTTTTATGCCAAACCTCTAAAGCTGCATTACCCCTGTGTAAAGTAGTGAACTGCACTCTGCATTTCAGGTTCCTTGGTGCATTTTACAATAAAAGTGGCAGATCCTTCATTTTACATTTTACGTGTTTTCAAATATATCTCTTCAGTATAAAGATCCACACATTTTCTGTGCTTGATTTCCTATTAGAGACTCACTGGGAGTCAGAGTCTATTTTGTTAGCGCCAGGCTATTATCAAACTAGATCCAGTACTAAAAATTAAATACAACAAAATTACAGCCAAACTCAGATCCTCAATACTCAAAAAGTGAAGAATATTCAGAGTGAAGGCTCTGAGCTGAATATATAATATTTACTGAACAAATAATTAATAAACAATTAACATCAAATAGCAATATTGAAAACTGCCTTAACGCAAAATTGAAGAGCAAAACAGAAAACAAGAAAAATGCCAAAAAAAAACAACAGAGAAAAATCTATGCTGAGCAGAAAGGGAACCCAACATCCATAAAGCAAAGTACAAATATTAAACAACACCACAAAGGTAGAAGGCAGATCGGGGAAAGTATTGCACTGACCCTCTTTATTTACTAAAACTCTTCCATAAAGTGAATGTTGCACTTCTGACATGGAATGACACAGGGAAACCAAATCACTTTATCAACTGTTACATTTACAGTAGGCACAGCCAATATTCAGAATGGCAGACTGGGCCAAAACAAAAACTCATCCTGAAATGTAAGAGATGAAAAACAAAAGGACAAGAAAGAGCACAAGCACAAGATAGGGTGTGATATTGCTCTTTTTCAGGGTTCACTCTTACACATATCTTAAATCGCCTAAATTATGCCAATGAATGGTCACTGATTAATTTAACATAGCCATCTAAAATCATAAGCTGTAACAGGTTCTTTGTTCATCTGAAAAATGCACATATTTATAATAACAAAGTGGCAAAACCAGGATAATTCAAGCAAATTACTTTTTAACCACGATTCAGACAAGCATAACATGATTGGGAATGAGTTTCTTTCTTGTGTATGATTTAAGGACAGAAAGCTCCAAAATAAAGACAGAATTAAAGGTGCAAAAAGACAATGTGCATCTTCTAAAACATGCCACTATGGGAAAACAGATTTTTTTATGCTGATAGATAAGCTGCAGGAATGCAAATAACATCCAATTACAGCTAACATTAGGACAATTCTCAAAAAGCAAGTTCACAAGTTTTTTATATAGATATTTAAAAGCAAGTTCATAAAACACAATAATTTCAATCCTATTCTTGTATTGGCCTTTTAAGTGTAAATCTTCTTTCAAAGCTTTTTGCATGAAAAGTACTCTACAGTGTAAACTAATCCTAAATGCAGGCTATGAGGAAAGGATGGTAATGTCTGCATATTGAGCAACTGGTACGGATTGAACCTGCAACCTAAAAGCCTTTGGTTCTCCTTCTAGCAGCTCAAAAAAAAAGAAGAAAATCCATAAAGGATCTGGTATATAAAAATCCTGCAAAAATATGTATCTTATTGATCCAAACTCTTACCGTGTTTCTTGTTGTCCAGCCATTCACCAGTGTATTTGTCACCACCAACATAATAAACAGTGTGCCTCAAGCCACTTTTCTGTGCCTTTTTGTCCCACTCTGTCCAAAGAGGTTCTCTCTGTCTGGATTTCATCAAATGAGGCATTCTGCCAGCTGAGGTCACATTTTGGGGGAAAAAACAGACCAAAGTCACTAGAAAGTTCAAGTGTATTTTTTTTAGAAATTTTACTTTGCACATGTATACATGATTTACAGCCAGAAAAGCCTAAAAATAGTACGTTTCTCAGGCCTCCCAAATCCATTTGTGGGAGCCAATCCCATTAATGCCAACCTAAATAAGAAACCACGTATCACAGGGCTGCTCTTCCAGCAAACACACTGAATATATAGATTAATTATCAGCATACTGACACTGAAGTTCCTGTGTCTAGGTAGTTCATTATTAAGTTATACCTTTGATATTTTGATCAAGCAAAACATTCCTTCATTTTATATGCAGCCTCTTCTGTTCATTTTGTATAAGTGGACTTAATGTATTCATTCACTCACTCGTGTATTTGTTTAACAAATTCCATTATCCCAATACAGGGTTACTTCCTACCATGTTTTTCACAGCAACTACCATCAGCAGGTACTTTACAAACTGATAGAGGTACAAAATAACACTTAATTTTATACTCTAAGTGGAAAAAACAAATAAGGAAAAAGAATAAGGTACAATGAGACATAAAGGGTCTTGTTTAATTCAGGGTAATGCAGTTTATATTAGATAATTTTGTCAGTATTTTTAGGCTGCAAAGAGCATGTCTTGTCTGTACGTATTGCACACTCCAGAGTAGCCATCCATCCATTTTCTAGCCTACTTATCCAATTTACGGTCATGGAAAGCCAGTGCCTATCGCAACAGTATTGATGACAAGGTAAGAAACAGTCATCAGGGAATACAGTCACATAAACGGCGCCACTCACCTCATGCTGGACAGATTTTGATCTGCCAATTAACCTATGTGCATGACTTCAGAAAATTGGAGAAAAACCTATGTGGGCAGAGAAAACCCAAACTCCACTAAGGCAGCAAACAAACTATATTTTGTATGGATTCCTACATGGAAAAAGCACTCTGATCCACTTTACAGATACACACTATTGATAAAAACTTGACAAATGACAGGCAGAACAAATGTGTTAAAGGATGGGAGAGTAGCAGACACAGATAACCTTATGTTATCTCTGTTAGGTTAGCTTATAACCCATAAAGCATATTATTTTCATAACAAGTTCTTAACTGCCTGGTAGCACCACATGCTATGGCAGTGTATCTCAGCTCGCATGCTGGAGTATATTCATTCATTGATCACAGACCAGAGTGTGAGGCCAGTTATTCAAACATCATGCTTCCATGTTTACTCTACAAATTCAAAGATGCCCAACAATATAAATCTCAGATGAGTAAGAAATTGACAAAATAATTGTTATCATTTTCTGTACACAGCAGTTTAATTGCCTGCTTTATTTATATTTCTGCCCAGTTCTGGTTTGCTTTATCCAATTTTTACCTTTTTGACTAAGCACTGTGGATTCCCAGTGGTTAATGTGTGGGACAGTAAAGCAAAATCTGTCTGGTTTAATCCCCACCACTTGCTATTGACTTTACTGGATATTTTATATACGTCTAAAACCCTGTTAGATTCATGTTCTTCAACAAAAAGCAATAAGTAACAAAATTTTTAATATACAACATTAAATTATTGATTGCTCCAGTTTCAGAAAGAATACATAAAACACAGATGGTCAGTAATCAAGATTAAACAATGAAAGAAAAAAACGTGTGAGTGCTTCAAAGTGAGGAAACTGGAAAAAGAAAACAAAACCAGGCAACACTTCTGTTATGTATTTCCTATTCTGAACACTTGAAGGAGGTTGTAAAAATCAGATGTGGAAGATTAGGACCTAAAGCCAGGAGTCATCTTTTTTGAACCTGGAAGGCAGCAGATTTTTTTTTTATGCTGTGATCACCTGTTGATGTAACTTGAATTCAAAAGACACACAATGCTTGAGCAGGCTGTTGTGAAAAACAGACTATGGCAAAGGTGGATGCCTTCACAAAGAAATCCTCTCCACCCCTGCAGGAAGTGCACTCTTAAAGCACTTTTAACCATGGGCTCTGATCTTTTCAGCCTACAGCAATCAGGCAATTCATTGCTTGCTACTGATGCCCCAGACTAAATACTTATAGTCTTTAATTTCCTATTTCTGCAAAATACACATTATTATTTATTTAATTATCTATTGATTGATTTGTATTATTTGTACTTTGAGTCTGTGTCTTTGTTTTGTATTATTATTTATTTATCGATTGATTGATTGTATTATTTGTACTTTGAGTCTGTGTCTTTGTTTTGTATTATTATTTATTTAATTATCTATTGATTGATTGTATTATTTGTACTTTGAGTCTTTGTCTTTGTTTTGTATTATTATTTATTTAATTATCGATTGATTGATTGATTGTATTATTTGTACTTTGAGTCTGTGTCTTTGTTTTGTATGTTTCTACTGATGTATGCATCTAAATTTCCTTTTGGGATTAATAAAGTTTATCTAATCTTACCAAATACTGAATAGTACTGAACATCAAGGAAAGACATAATTTAATGTATTTTTTAATATAGTAATATGCTAAACATATATGTATGGACATATACACACCCAACAATCTAGCTGTCTCTACATATGTAAATGTATCTGATTATATAGTGACTTTATTACATATCTATGCATCTCCATATTTATTACATAGTGCCTTTCTAATCTGTCTGTCCTCCTATTCTTCGGTTACGTACTGCCTTTCCTTATTTGTCTTCTGATTGCCTCAGAAGTGTGATGGCCCATCCAGGGCTGATTTCAGATATGTATCTCTGGCTCTTGGCTTCAGCTCTCTATGACCCTGTACTGCCACTGCAATAAGCCACTTTATAAAGGGCTGGTGAAAGAAATGCCATACACCTAAACAAAAGTTAGATTTATAATAATAATGTTAAATACTCATAATTCTGTTGTTACATTAATAATAAATGATTGCAGTATCAGGAAAAACAGTATCATCAATAACATTTTACTATATATGTAGCATTATTCCTATTAAAACCACGCATTTGAAAATCAGACCAGTGTACAAGCAGTCACAGAAAAACCCTTTAGGTTTTATAAGGTAATATCGTTACATTTTACTGAAAAACTTTCAGGCAGGGTCACATTCTGCACAATCACATTAAATGTCACAAGCCTCTTAAACGCTACTTATCCGCTTTTTGAATATTCGTCTGAAGTATTAATTCACGTTTTGTACACTCTACAGCCGCTTTAAAGATAATACCTGGAATTGTTAAACAAATAACATTAATTTGGTACCTTTGGCCAATTTTCCGAAACCAGCTCTACAGGTGAAAAAAGCTGAGCCAGAAATGAGGCGAACAAATTTTATTAAACGCGTTTTCACATTCGCTTGCGGACCCTGGGCGGCGCGCGTGGTAACCTTGGCAACGGAAAAACGCCGCTGCTTAGCAACGCCATTGCAGTGTAAACTTTTCCTCGAATGTTTCAGAACATGGACTGAAAATATACAAAACATCAAAAAGAAAGTTTTTACAGTACGCTGTTTGAAATGTTTAAGAGTTTGTGTTAACGTTCGACACACTTCCGGGTGTAAGTGCTATTGATGAGAAAACTTTATTGATAATGACAACGTGTGTACCCTACGCTGAGGCGAACAACCGTGCATGCCACGATTCAAGGACATGTCCTACTCCGACAGATTCAGAATATTAAATCTGTTTAGTCCCGACAGATGATACTGTGTGGGGACCTAATTCAGGTCTTCAAATTCTTCAAAGGCAGTGATAAAGTATAGGGTGGTCCAGATCTAATTAGGCCTATGTAATTTTCATTACGCTATAACTTATTAAGTTTATTACTAATAATAATAATAAATTTTATTTATACTGTACTTTATATAAACAATCTCAAAGTGCTACAGAGTAAAATAAAGTAATAAAAAAAACCTAAAAAATACTTCAACACTAAAATATCTTTCTAAAAAGATTTTTTTAAATCTCGTTTAAAAACATCAATCGACGGTGGGGCTCTCAGGTAATCCGGGAGGGCGTTCCACAGTCTCGACGCCACAGAAGAAAAGGCCCCGTCACCCATGCTGCTGAGCTTAGTTCTGGGAACTTTGAAGAGTGTTAATGTGTACAGAGCGGAGGGTACGTGAAGAAGTATGACGGGTAAGGAGTTCCTGTAAATAATGGGGGGGCATGTCCATAAATACACTGATGAGTAAGAAGGGAAACCTTATACTCTATTCTAAGTGAAACAGGGAGCCAATGAAGGGTTTTCAAAATAGGAGTGATGTGGTCAATGGTCATACAATCGTACCCTCATCAGAATTCTGGCAGCACAGTTCTGAATATACTGGAGTCTCTGGATACTCCTACCTTATTACATAGAAAATATCCAAAAAATCCCAGACCATTGAGAAGTGTGCGAACTGAAGACATGAAGAATCGTCTTCGCACTTACAACTGGAATTGTCCCCGCATAAATCAAAGTCATCCAGACGATCTGGATCTGCATAATTAGATCTGGACCACCCGGTAGATCCAGCAGAACTCTTAACTTAATTGTGAATCACATGCTCAACAGCAACAGTGGAAATTAATGGAAAGTGCATTTAGTACTGAAGCCACGAAGCACTTCTTTACAGGACAGCTTATTTATTAGCTAAACAATCAAAATTGATGGACTGAATTGTCTCCTCTTGAATATCATATTTCTTATGTTCAGCTCTGTTACCTGTCTAAGACATGTTGAAATCTGTACTCAATGTAGACCTCAGCATTGTGCAATGCATATGTCTCTGTTATATATCATTTGGTATGGGGTTCATAAAAGCAGTTTTAATGTTTGTGATGCACTGTCTATTAGAATGGCAAATGCAATGCATTTTATTACTAAAAAAAGTTTGTGATCTGCAATCTGTTGGAATGACAGAGACATAGCAACTGGTCAGACACACAGACACTCATCCTTTTATTAAGGTGGATGTGGATTGAATTATTGATTGAATGACTAACTGATTATATAATTGTTTGATTTATTGATTGAATAACTTAATTGACTGATTGATTGTTTAATTGATTAGTTGACTGTGCCCCTAATTTTTTATTGTCTGACTGATTACCAGATCAATAGTGGAATGGTTGACTGATTGACTACTTGCTTTATTAAGCATATGGACATTTGAATGCTTGATTTTGTTGATTAACTTATCTGTGCACCTGCAAGTAAGAATTTCAGTGTGTATATGTGACAATATTGACCCTATGAACATAAGACTTACCTTGGATATTTTCTGAATCGCTTCCATCAGATAAACTGAGAAATCTGAATGCTGAGCACAAGTGGCACTCCCATCCAATGCTGTTATTCTTTGTGGTTAGTTTAGTTGTTGAGGAATTTAATGTCTTTGGACACATTTCTACTATAACATGTTTTAATAGAATTCTAATCATAACTCTCTGCAACATTTCTTTGTGACTTCTTTTTGTTTCTTCCATGTCTGTGGGAGAGAGGTTTCTGAGAGTGCTGCAGCATTTCCAGTTTGGGAGCATAACAAATCTTTGTGATCATTCATATTATTGATTCAACAGTGATTTAAAACCACTCCCAGTATAATATATTGGTTAAATTACATGGTGGGTTACCTCTAGTTAGTTTACTTACAGATCTAAATTTGGACAACAGCTAATCACCCCTCTAGTAGTAGTAGTTGTAATATTGTCATGTGTAGAGTTTGTTGAAATTCTTATGAACTAATTGCATGGTTGAATATCTGAAAAAGCTAATTGGTTTTTTCTATTCAATAAAATTAAGCTTATCACAGTGCCTTATAGCGATGACGTGTGGCATGCTGGTTGATCATGCAAGTTAAGAATTTTACTGTGCTTGTCCAATCCGTATGTAACATTAGCAACAGCACATGAAAGTAAAGTCGTCTAGTCACATATTTTGGTTCCTTCTATCCTTTACCAGATCTGCTTCATCATCAATTTTAACTTCAGTGATCAAAAGCATTTACCCTACTCAAGGAAAGCTAGTGACAGACCTAAGAAGATGTGAGATGCAACAAACACAGCATATAGTTCTGACAGCAGGAGGATATAATGTAAGTTTTTACTGGGACCCATTTGATGTAAGACATAATTTATATTTCATAAAATAATATTGTGAAACTTAGTTCAATTGAGAGTTATCGGATGTTGAAGCATAGCCTATATGGAAGGGGAGCAATGCAGGTAGCAGTCCTGAACACTGAGTTCATATTCTTGCCAGTTAATCTAACCAGTATGTGTGTGGAAGTGAAGAATATGCAAACTCCACACAGAAAATGATCAGGCCTGGGATTCAAATCCAAATCCTGGATAATGCATTGTTTGAATCCTGTTGTGAACTAATATGAAAAGAAAAGACTTTATATGCTGCTTGTTCTGTTTTTAGATAATCATGTAGTGTAGCTGAATGTTTTTATAAATTAGGTAATATGGTTCATACTCTGTCTCTTACGATTGGGGTGTGTGTAGTTGACTGAAAAGTAAATAGTTAATATAGTTGATGACTGAACACATTTCTTTAAAATATGTCTTATTAATTAAAACATCTAATGACATCATGAATTTACTTTCTGTCTGCAGCTCCCTCTACTTAAAATCTCTTCCTGTGCATTTACCTGTATATCTTGCTTTATTGAGAACAATGTTTAGCAAGTATACCTTTAGAACAGCTAAAAAAGTAACACATTTGCATCATGATCACATAGTTGGTACAATATTTTCAAAAACCTTCCTATAAAAAGTACTTGGGTTTTACATTATAAATTAATTCAGTGGACACTTTATTATCTCCACCTATTTAATACCAGTTAGGACCAATTTTTCACTTGTAAAACAGCCTGAATTCATTGAGGCATGGATTTAAAAAGTTGCATTTTTACAGGTCTTGGTCCATGATAACTTGATAGCATCACACAGTTTCATCATATTTTTCATGCTGCGAACTTCTGTTCCACTTCATGTCAAAGTGTTCCATTGGATTACAGTCTGTGTACTTCACAAGCCAATGTAGTAACCTGAATTTACTCTCATGTTTATGGAACCAGCCCGTGATTATGTGTGCTTTGAGCAATAATCTGCTGGAATGTATCCATTTAAATAGGGCAGGCTGTGACCGAACAGGAATGCACTTGGCCAACAACAAAGCTTAGTTTCACTGTGGCATGCATACACTTTGACACTCAGTAGGGAACTTTTTCATAATCATTAATGCTCTTTCATTTTTTTTCTAAATACAGACTCACTGTAGCCTTATATTTCAGTTCTTCACTGACGAGAATAGAACCTGGCATGGTCATCTGCTGCTACAGCCCTTTTCCTAAAGTCTGACACATTGTGGGTTCAAATATGTCATTACGCACCCCACTCTTGTAAAAAGCCATTACTTAAGTTGTTTTTATTTTATTGCATTTGTATTTTAATAAACAAGTGTAGCTATTCTCCTTACTTATTAACTGGATTTTTTTTTTTTTTTCTCACATTGCGTGACGCTCACTGGATACTCTTTGTTGATTACACCATTCACTATTACAACACAGTCAAAACCCCATAGAACACATGTTTTGGCCATTTGACCAACAAATAAACTGCTTGACTGTGACTTGATAGATGCATTGATGCAGTATATATTGAGTTGCAGCCACATGATTGACTGTTTGAAACAGGTGACTATTTGGATTAATGTGCATGTGGGCCTAATAAAAAGGCCACTGAGTGTCAACCGTTGATCTTTTTATGCTATAGGAAAATATGTTACCTTTGCAGAAGACTTCACATTTTTTTCAGATTCAGATACACCAAACACACAAGCAAAAAAGGATATAATAAAGATTGCAACAACCTGTTGCAGGCGGCTGGGGGGTGGAGCCCAGCCGGGACGCCTAAGGGGACCGGAGGAGGGCTGGTGCCTCCTCCCGACCTTGAGGGGGCGACCGCCCTGGTTTTGTTGGTGGCCTCAGGTAGGGGGCTTGGAAGCCCAACCCTGTAGGGGCCCGTGGCCACCACCAGACGGTGCCCCGGTGCCAGAAGAACCCTGGAGCCCAGCATTTCCACCACACCAGGAAGTGTTGGGGGGAAGAAGAATGGGGACACCCGGAGGGCTTCCGGGTGCACAGCCGGCACTTCCGCCACACGGGGGCGTGTCTAAGGAGGAGTGCCGGGAAGCAGCTGGAGCCCATCTGGGGTGGTATAAAAGGGGCCGCCACACCTTGCATTCGAAAGCTGGAGTCGGGTGGAAGAAGGATGGAGCTGGAGAGAGGACTGGAGGTGGCCAGAAGAAGAGGCACAAAAGACTGTGAGGCCTGGCCTTTGGGGGATCGGTGCTGGAAGCACTGGGTGTGCACAAGTAACTTTGTAAATATTGTAAATAGAATAAATGAGTGTGATGGGTGCTAAACTGTTGTCCGTCTGTCTGTGTCCGGGTCCAGTTCTACAAACCATAAACAAAAAATTAAGAATAACACTAAAGTAAATATATCCTGCTTACCATCACAAAGAGCTGTTCAAACATTAAGAAAAAATATTACGTTGAAGCCATGTCTCGTTACTTTTGTTTAAGATATTGTGAAACACCCTGAAATAAAAGAAATTAAGATCTATATTAGTTTTGTTTTTATGTTTTGAATTTTATATTTTCATATTCTGTATTTTTATCATTAGTGTGATGACATCACCTTGTATCCATTTTGGAAATTGTTTTTTCTATTGACCGCAACACTTTGTCATGCGTTTTTATGGATGCTGTCATTTTGTTGCCAGGGACACTTTATTGCCTGGTCAAATGTATTTTAGCTTAATGTTGCATGTGACATACTGTAACTAAGCATCCGCTATAAAACATGCCACTCTGTGTCTGAATTTCAAGAGAATTTAAAGTAAAGACCTTGCAAGTAACTAGCATTAAAGCAGCTTAAAATAGCATATGCAAATTGATGCTGGTTTAGAATTTGTCTCTTTCTTTGTTGAATTACCTTCTGTAGACCCTGCAACAATTGTGATTGTTTAACCCTTTCAAAGAGTGCTGTGACATCTACAGCACTTGCAAAAGTCAAACTCAGTTCAACTAGGTCAATGTTTGCCTGATTTAAGCATAACAACAACACTCACTAGTATAAAATTATGTAAAAACAGTTAATGAAAAATGTCACAATAAGCTCTTTCTGAACTACTTTTTCTATGAATCACCATGAAAAGTCAACAGTGAGGTTATTGTATCAGTTTTAATAGAAACATTCTTTGTAAAATATAGCATGCTGTAGCTTTAGAAGTAGTGGAGTTTCTATACCACACAGCTTTAGGATTCTTCTTGGAGCAGTGCCATGAAATTAGTGGACTGGAGTGGAGAGTGAAGTCATATCTTTTTTGAAATGATATGTAGCGAACTCTACAACTTTCCTTGCAAAAGAGTAGAAAGAGATCTGGCAGTCCTCCACATGCCTTCCCATTTCATAATAATTAATGGTAGGTATGCAATCATCCTTATTTTAAAGGCCATTTCTCATCTGCCAAAATGTTTAAAAAACTCAGGCCTCTTTGAAGGCTATTAAGTACACTCTTCTATTACTTTCACAACTGAATATGGCAGTGTGACTTTTTGGCTCATGCAAAACAGGTAAGTGGCAGCAGAGTTTCTCATTCTTCAAGGAAAGAAGAAGCAGTCTGATTGAAGTGTCCAAGTCACATTCAGACCTCCAAACATTTTCTTCTATGTGTTGCTTATTTGATTTAACTTCAAACTGTCCACTTTCTGCAGTCCGCCAGTCCTTACCTAGAAAATTCAAAGACCTCAATTCCACCATTCAAAAATTCTGAAACTTTCCTCATTGCACTCACCACTGCAAAGAACACTTTCCACTTACAGTAAAAATGTAAAATTATGCTCAGTACATATTTCAAAATATATGATTATGTCCTGTTTCAGCAATCAGATATAATTGATATGGCATCTGGACCTGTTGTCTCTTGTATGAGTCTGGCTGCAATTTCCTTGTTTGTTGGTTTATTATTGACTCTAACAATGTTGTGTATGCATTCTTTGCTAGGTGCAGGACTGCATTCTTGGGGTACATGTTGTCACTGCATCATTTTAGGATGGCCATGCATATTTTTCACTATCCTCACTTTGGATTTAAAAATCTAATCAAAATATTCATAGTGTTACTTAGGATTAGGGTTATTATGTAATGTTAGGATCTTTGTGGTGTGAATCCCTTTGTCAAAGACAATGTTTCCAGTTTTACACTTTTGGTTTCTCACACTGTTTGACTGCTTCTTTTGGCTTTGACCTTAGCTCTTGCAAACTCCAACTGTTTTAGAATATTTCTTAGCCAATTTTGTATTCATTTTGTGTATTGTCTGTTAGAAAATGACTGTAACATATGCATTTCTCAGCTCTGGCTTTAGTACAAAATGAAAACCTTCAGTGGTTACAAAACAAGAATTTTAGTGTTTGAGCTGAAATTCAAATTATTGTAGAAAGAATGTAAATTAGAGAAATTTAACACGAGATATCAGGATTTGGAGGGTGGCACGGTGGCGCAGTGGGTAGCGCTGCTGCCTCGCAGTTAGGAGACCTGGGTTCGCTTCCTGTCTGTGTGGGTTTTCTCCCACAGTCCAAAGACATGCAGGTTAGGTGCATTGGCGATTCTAAATTGTGCTTGGTGTGTGTGTGCGGCAGCCCTGTGGTGGGCTGCCGCCTTACCCGGGTTTTGTTTCCTGCCTTGTGCCCTGTGTTGGCTGGGATTGGCTTCAGCAGACCCCCGTGACCCTGTAGTTAGGATATTATTATATTTTTTTGTTTTTCTTTGATTTCTGTTAATTTAGACTCAGCCTGACTAGCATGTCTTTGGAATGTGGTGAAAATAGTGGCACTTAAGAGAAAAATCTATACAGGCAACTTATAAACTCCTCATACAATGACCAGACTAGAATCTAAAATTAAATACCTGATCTGTGAGGCAGCTGCACTAAGTGCTGCACCCCCAGTTACGTAGTGAAATTATTTTATTTTACCTTTCCCCAAACTGGGTTAAGGTAGTTTTCTGTCTCCTCCCTTATTATGTGTACTTTGCAAAGATACCACACATGTTCTGTAGTTTTCCTCCTCCACACATACTTTCCTTGCACATTTTTGGCTTTCTCTTTAGTCATTTATTATACATTGCTTTACTCTTTGAAAGAAAAGGCATGCACTATTTGCCAAGCTCAATCCTTATCCTTTTTGATTGTCATTTTCTAAAACATTTTGGCATACTTATTTTAAAGAAATATCTTGCTCTATCTCTACCATCTTCGCAGAAACAATTTTCTTAATTGTCATGTTTATTTCTTTATTACTTGTTATGTGCTTATATTCCTTTACATATTACAGCATGTTGCAAAGGTATATAGATTTTGGGGCACCATTAATCCTTCAAAAGTCTAAATACACACTTAACAATTTGCTGTAGGTAATTCATTGCCATCCATTCCATATTTAGTGCTACATTTAGTCTATTTCAATAAATGTCAACTACTGTTGTATGGGGTTATTCAAAATTAAACACAAGACAGAAGGCTTACAAGGGGGAACATTCTGAGCAGTGAAAACATCTTTAATAAACGATTGAAAATCATTTGATTTATATTTAATATTTATTCAGATAGCTGAGGTTTGGACACAAAAAAAGAACTCTTTAAGAGTAGCAAAAGTTGGAGTCAATAGATAAAGGCCAACTTTCATATTGACACACTGTCAATTTATGCATGTACAATGGCTACAGCAACATCAAAACATCTGTAGATGCAAAACTTTAACATCACCACCAAGGTAACACAAAAAAATGTATCCTCCATGCAAGTAATTTTAACTATACTTAAGATGACTCTCCCATATTAAAGGCCATATCCATACCCTCACTATCTAGCCTTTTCTGACCATAACCGTTACATACAAGAGAAGCAAGTTGGTAAATAAAAGAAAAAAAAAATAATGTAAATGAGCATTAACAACCTGATACTAATGGAAGAGATAAGTACATTGTGAGCCTAAGAAAGATTTAAGGAGCAAACAGTATTTATGGGGATTAGAAGAAAGCAAGAGATTATGTAAGCACAAGTTTGATTACTGTTCTTAAGTTGTCATACATAATAAAATATAATTAATTCATGAGGTAACCTTAACCATTCTATAATGTTAACCATTTATAAAAATGATTTTCTGGACTCCACTTACTATTACTAATTACTAATACTACAGTATTACTATTACGGGTTATAAAAAAAATAGTTATTTTTGATTTTATTAAACATTTTTTCAATGTAATTATTTTTACTGCAAATGAAAAAAATGTTTATATAATGTTTAAATTTGAATGCAGTATTTTCTCTCATGGAGGTGTAAATAGACTGGTGCTTGATTTGTCTCACACACTGCACTTCTGTCATCTACCTCTGATTTTTTTTCTCGTTGGTTTTCATTAAGAATTGCTCAAGGATTTTGCAAAAAGCAGTCCTTCGACCTTTTATTGAGGTTCACAATTGCCAACAGGTTGAGGCACATGGTACCACCAAGGTGGCAAAAGGCAACTGAATTTTATGTTTTAAACCTCCAAAAAAGTAAACCTCACCAGCAAAAGAGACAACATAATAGAAAAGAGACAGAATATTACTCTGGTGAGGAGCCTGCAGAGTCTTGCCAGGATGCTAAAGGGCAGGTGCCAGCACAGATTCCAGATGGAAATCCTGTAGGAACAGATGATTATATTTAAGATCATTCAGAACCACTATGGTTGATATCAAGCATAGGCAAATTATCTTTGTACTTGATATGGAATGTGATTAGTTAAACCTGAATTCAGTTACAAGCCCCTCTAGAAACAGTGTGTACTAGTGCATATTCCAGAGTACCCATTAGCAAGATTCAGTATATATCACAACACATAATATTTTTCTAGAGTTTGTGTTTTTCTTAGCCCAATGCAAATATGAGCCACTACATCTCACATAAGCTAAGACTAAAATATTCCCAAAGTCATTTTAACAGAGTGCACTCAATATTGTATATACCAATGTTCAGTTGTTAACTTATTGAATTTTGTTTAATATTACAACACCTCTGGAATATTATTTAATCTGCCCTTAAGCTTCATTTTGATTTTTCAAAACAGGCAACAAAATCAGGTTAACGAGGAAGTGGAAGTGGAGGGGGGCATTCACAGTCTTAATGCAATGCAGCCATCACCATTTCTGAACTTCCTGGGAGTTTTTACTCTTATACTTTTTCCTTTTGTTAAGACTAGCATCCTCTAAACTGTCTAGATGAGTTTGTACCAATCTACATATTGAATATTAGAAAACACGGTCATCATCTTTTATATTTCACTCAAACTGTCTTGCCTTTCTGCAGTGGGCTATCGCCCCACCCGGGTTTTGTTTCCTGCCTTGCGCCCTGTGTTGGCTGGGATTGACTCCAGCAGACCCCCGTGACCCTGTAGTTAGGTTATAGCGGGTTGGATAATGGATGGATGGATGTCTTGCCTTTTTTGGATCAGGTGAGCCTGACTTCCTCTGGGTTGACTGCAGTTTCATTTCAGCTGGAGTACTGACATCTATGATAACATGTCCACTTTGTACATTACCTCCACAGCACCACCTGTAAAAGATAAAAATATCAGAGCATTTACACTGCACCTTCTGTTGGTAGTGGGGAGGAGGCACAAATATTCTGCTATAATTAAAAGATGAATGTAT
The DNA here is from genome assembly GCA_026402145.1 of Polypterus bichir lapradei. Classification (NCBI taxonomy): domain Eukaryota; kingdom Metazoa; phylum Chordata; class Cladistia; order Polypteriformes; family Polypteridae; genus Polypterus; species Polypterus bichir. The sequence continues at coordinate 13,264,501 of JANRMT010062838.1, read as the reverse complement.
GAAAATATGGGATAACTTAGGCTTTCAAATGGGTGATATTGTTTGTATAAGCAATTTGAAAACTATTAATTAGGTGATTGTCCTAGGGTATCACTCCCAACAGATCTTTGATCAGAAGACAACCAGCTGGCGATTACTCAAAATACAGACCAGCCAAGAGAGACCCCACACATCTGCTGTTTACAATATCTAACTGAACCATAAACTCCCAAATATCCAACCATTTATTAATGCTAAAATGATCATGGGCAGAGTCAATTGTTAAGACTTAGACTGAACAGTATCCTTTCTTATCAAGTCAACAAATTTGAAAAGAGCCAAGAGATATCCCACCTTATTAAATAATCCACAGAAGACAGAGTATGAAAATGAAATATGTCCCTAAGGAGACATACTCCTGAAAAGAAAGAGATTTTCTTGAAACTCAAAAAACTAGAAAAATGCAGAACATACCCAATGTCTGGCTTGAAGAAGAACTGTGAGAGACGGGAAAAAGAAAGGGAAGCATGTGACAGGTCTAACAACAGCTGTCTAGGCTCAAAAAAGGGAACAGAGATTAAGGGTGTCCTTCAGCTGCATTTAGCTTGAGCCTGATCTGGGAAAAATGTTGATTGTGCCTCCTTTAAAACAGCACAAGTATCTGCCAGATACACCTAGAAAAAGGAAAAAAATAGAAACAGGCTAAATTAGTGCCTATACATTAAAAATTGCAGTCAAATGTTGACATTCCAAATTAAATTTAATTCAAGTGACATAAATAATATGCAAGGGTGATATATACAGTATAGATATGAAGAGTCAGAGAGACAGATAGGAAGGACACTATATATTAGATAGTTAACATGAAGGGCACTTTATAATAGACAATGCAGTATATTAAATGTAAATACCCAGTGTGATATTTTGATGTGAATGGCACTATATAGAATATATGGATCAAATAGATATAGATGCAAATTACATGGGAATTTAGATTACTTTTCAATATTTCTGTTGAGATGTTATTTTTTATTGTTGTGATTGTATCTCATTCATTGAATACATTTTTTCCAGGCTTTTCATGTATTGTTTCTATTCTTTAACATTTGACTGCATTTGACAAGCTAATTTGGAGCAAATAGAGGGAATAAGGGTAACCTTAGGGAAACCAGGATCACATCCCAGGTGTTCCCTGTATGGAATTTGCATGTTCCCCTTCTGTCATGTCAGTATGGCACCTTCGAGGTCTCCAGTTTCCTCCCACATTCCAAAGACATGCAGGTTAGATGAATAGGGATTGCTAAACTGGCTGTGATGTATGTCTTTTTGTGTGTGTTGTGGACCACCAGGGGGGTGCAGCAGCCGCCCCGACCCCGACAGAGACAGACGTGGGGCAGAAGTGCAAGCAGACGCTTTTATTTTTTTTCCATTTTGCCATGGGAAGCGCCTTTCCCACACATGCAGCACAATTATGTACACCAAACATTTCTCTTCTTCTTTTTCCTTCCTCTCTCTTTCTTTGCCTCCAGTACGTCTCCAGCAAGCTTCATTCTCTTCCACCCAGCTCTTCCTAGCTATTTTTATAGGGCACCAAGAAGTACACCATCTGCTCATTGACCTAGTTCTGTATAAGTGGAAGTGCTGCACTTAAGGGCCCCTGGCAGCGCCTACGAAACCCAACAAAGCTGCACCAAACACCAGCTCCCATGGAGCTCTGTGGGAGTCAGAGGCACCGCTGCAACCCAGGGGGGCTGCCACCTAGCATTCCTGGGGAGATAATGCTCTGGATATGCTCCCTCTTCCGGTCCTTTCAGAGTAAAGGCGTCCTGGCCAGGCAAGGGCCCTGGTCATACACCACAGAGTCTCCACCCTGTGATGAAGTGACACACTATCAAGAGGTTGTTCCTGCCTTGTGCCCGATGCTTACTGGAATAGACTCCAGTTTCTCTGTGATGGATGGTCTAAATGAAAGGTTTAAATAACAATTGAAGGGTTCTTCATATTAAGTATTACAATGGGGTTGATGATGAAAGAAAGTAATTGACTACAAATTACTGTTTCTCTCAAGTAATAATGGAGTTACTTTACTTATTATTTCCCGTAAAAAGTAATCTTATTACTAACTACTTTACTTGTTCATTATTTTTCTAAGTCTATGCAAATAGCTACCAGTTGGATGGTACAACAATGACACCCACTTGTCCTTTTAGTATTTTAGTTCATTAAAGGATTCTAAATAAAAATTAAATCTTAATAATAGAAATAAAGCTGACTTCATCACTCAAACACGCAAATATGGAGTCAGTAAATGGTAAAATTCTTGCTAGCATAGCAGCCAGCACAAGAGAGTACTTACTGATTGGTTAGACAAGCTATCTGCAACGTTTATTGTACAGGTATAACACAATCAATACACCCACATTTCTGAGTTTCCCCAATCTAAAGGCTCCTTACTCTATCAAAAAATTTACACTTTGTCATTAACTATTTTACATTCACTAACAGGGCAGCATGGTGGCACAGTGGGTAGCGCTGCTGCATCACAGTAAGGAGACCAGGGTTCGCTTCCCGGGTCTTCCCTGCGTGGAGTTTGCATGTTCTCCCTGTGTCTGCGTGGGTCTCCTCTCACAGTCCAAAGACATGCAAGTTAGGTGCATTGGCGATTCTAAATTGTCCCTAGTGTGTGTGCGAATGTGTGCCCTGCTGGCGCCCTGCCCAGGGTTTGTTTCCTGTCTTGCGCCCTGTGTTGGCTGTGATTGGCTCCAGCAGACCCCCGTGACCCTGTAGTTAGGATATAGCAGGTTGGATGATGGATGGATAGACATTCACTAACAATTAAGTGAAGACTGAGATGACTTACAGTACTTGTAAGGCATCTCTTTCATTTTTGCAGGAACTTTACAGAAATTTGTTGAGAAATCAAAATACAGGCATTAGCACTACATTTTACATCAGATGATATTTGTAGTGTTTTCATTTGATTAGATATTAAACACTTTTTTGCCATTTGCCTTGTAAATTTAACACCTTATGAGTACTTTGATCAAGAGGCTGTACATTACAATGGACCACATATTTTAATGTAGCAATCATATGTATAATTATAAAGTTCCCAGACACAGGACACTTTGCTTTGTCTCTCTTAAACTAGAATTAAATCATCTTCATTGATAAAAAAAATAGTGTATATATTCACTGCATATCAGGCAGAGGATGCAGATCGGGCAGCCACATTTACTCCTTGCACATTATGTAAGAAGGAATTCCTTCCCTTAATGACATTTACATATTTTTTTTGTGATGCATGAAACACAGTTCTAGCTAAGTCAGTAACTTTAATGTGATTGCAAAAATTTAAAGTGAAGCTGTTACAAGGAAGTGTGATTAGATTACTATAATGCGTTACATTGTACCATAATACACACGATTCTGCTGAAAATACAATGCACTGCTTGTTGTGAAGAGCAGATACTAGGCTGCCATTAATCTCAATAATGACTAACTACCACTGAATCCTTCACTTCCATAGTATTTTTCAATATAATTTATAGCTTAGTTAAGCTATGAAATATCTCTGCACTTTTTTATTATTACTATTTAGGTAATTATCTGCTTAGGGTTTAGGCAGGATTTATCCAGTTATTCAAGTAAAATCCCATTTGCACTTCCCCTCTTACTTAAATCAAATCTTATAGAATTATATTACCATGCATGGGTTTTGCATGTGAAAAAGGGACCAGATATCAATACAGGAAGACACTCAAAGTAAGCGACACGTAATTGACTCTTGTCTATACAACTGACGCAACTGAAGACTGCTTATATATACCTGTGGTACAGGGTACTGTGGTGGATCAGTGGCCACATGTCGTTGAAAGTCTCTGATTGTTCCACACTTGGGGATGTCCTCCACCCATATTCCTTCATACACCTGGCCTTTGTCAAAGTAGAAAAACTTGCCAGGGCCATGCTTTTTGCCTCCTTTCCAATAACCTTCGTAGTAGTTTTCATTTTCTTGGATTTAAAAAGAATATGTTCCAAAATGAAACATTGGTATTGGTTTTAGATTTTTAGAGCATTTTTTAATTAATAAAAGAGCTCTGCCTCTAGCAATTGTTTTCGCCTACTACTTACCGAGCTCCTCCAATGTGTGTCTGTTGGTATGCAACACTAATTACATAGCAGTCACATGATGGGAGAAGCAGGGGCTGTAAAAAGGGGGAACTCAAATGGAGCTGTTAGTCTGTGTGTACAGTGTGTAAGAGGACTACTACAATAAGTTTCTTTTGTATCCAACTGTTTCTAATTCTTGATGCTTTGAATTTTGCTTTTGAACAGTGATTTTTAGGAACCATCCCCTGATTATCCTGCATTGTCTGGGTTTGGCCATCTGCCAGATTTCAAAACAATTCTTTAAATAACAGACTTGCTATTCTAAATGATGATTGTTTTACTGTTTCCATTATGTTTTTTTTTTCCTGAAGTTAGGGTTAGGGTTAGGGTTTTTCAATTCCAGTGAAGTTACAATTTGCAGTGTATGCCATACTACAGTTTTGGGACTTGGCTTTTCTTAGAAAGAATCTAACATTGATGGGCTCCAATGCATGCAACAGATGGGTGTATGTCTGTTTGGCCTGCACATTAAACATTCAAATTCAGAACTTCATGAAGATGTTTTATTCTTTTAATGAAAGACACCATGTCTGCAGTGCTTGTATTACTTTGCTAGTAACAAATGTGTGACATAACTTCAACTTAAAGCATATATATACCAGTGAGGGGCATGAAGAGTATACTTAAAAGCAAGTAAATAGCATTCATGCAGTTGGTGGACAAACAAATAGATGGTCATACTTAATAGATGCATTCCTTGACCATCTTGTTTATCCTTCAGCCATTCTCCTTCATAAATGCTGCCATCTCGGAAGTACATTCTACCCCATCCACTTCTCTGGTCCCTGCTCCATTCTCCTTCATAAAACTCATTTTCTGAATAGTTGTACTTTCCAATCCCCTAAATAAAAGAAGCCAGTTCATGAATCCAAGTCTCAATGGCAATATTCACTGGATAAGTACAAACTAATACAATGTAAAACTTCAGAGACATTCTGATTAACCTGATCCATGTGACTTTAAATGACCTCATTATTAAAAGTGAAAATAAATACTATATTAAATGTATTTGTTATATACAGTTATGATACTTTCATTTTATGAAAATAATTTACTTTGGAACTCAGCTAAATGAGAATGAATGTATATCTCTCTATTATATAAAACAATCCTAGGACGAAACAAGACTTTTTAGCCTGGAATGAGATGTGACTTTTTCAGAGAGATGCTTTCAAGTCCTGCTAGATGAGACTTTGTGCCAAGAGATTTAACCACACCCGGGGCCAGATATAAAAGACAAAGAGTAGATGACAAAGTAGAACGTCGTAAAGAGATTCCAAAACGTTGGCACGATACACATGCAGAGCAGGTTAAAGTTAATGAAAGTACTAATATTCGAAAGTCTCAAAAAAATGATAGTAAAGATCGCATTAGCGCAAGCAAATGGAAATTATTACTCAGTGAAATAATGGAACAGCAAAAAGAGATTGAATATATTGGTCGGATTGAAACTTTTAAGTCGGAGACTTGTAGATCGTCTAATTCATGTTGCCATCAGGGAAAAGTAGTGCTTCTTCCCAAAAAAGAGGCGTATCCGTGAGAATTAAAAGATTTGATGTTTGGTGAAAGTGAAATCCACATACGTGAACTGCAGAGGCATGAAGTGGCTGGAGTGTAGCACAGGCTGGGGGGTTGAGCAGGGGGCAAAGCCCCCTAGTATACTTATATCATAATAACCATTGCATTTCTTTTCTGGATCTAGCCATTTTAATGCAGAGTCACACATGCCAGAAGCCAATCACGGCAATACTGGGAAGAATGAGGTGGCAATGCTAATGCATGGTCTTACTTATATGAATACACATGGGATTAATTTAAAGTCACCCATTTTCCTAACCTGAACATCTTTAGGATGTGGGGAAAAAGCCATATTAAAAAAAAAACACACACACACACACAATGAGAATGTGCAATGTATTAACTGTAATTCAGGAACTGTGACAATAACATATGATAGAGGAAAACTTACACGCTTTAGGAAGTGAACAGGGGAAATATCACTCTTGCTATTCAGATTAGAGCCACAAGGCAGCCAGTGCAATAGTGTGGGTTAACCATTTTAAAAGGAAGACCAGTGAAGACTAAGAGAATATTAATACTTTTTCTCCAGACTGCTGGGTGAGAGAAAAAATTGCTTTACTAAATGGGTATCCATTTACAATATGCAGAGTAATCTTAGAAAGAGAGAGAGAGGTTACAAGGAGAACGCTTATGATGCTTGACAGGTGGCTATGAAACTAAGTCACCCCATTGCACAAATGAGCAAAGCCAATGGGGCAGTTTTAAGTTTTGTCATTTCCCTAGATACTTTGCATTTATCTTTGCCTTACAAGTTTAGAACAGTTAAAACACTGTTAGGAAATATCTCTTTTTTGGCATTATTCTTAGTGTTGCCAGTAGATTTCTTTTCATATAATGATTTAAAATAGAAGGTATGGATGCACACTTACTTCTTTCAGGCCATTTGCCCATCCTCCAGAATATACCTCTTTATATTTTCCAGTCTCGGGATCAGGGATACTCAGTATCCCATAGTTGCCTCGTTTTCCCTCTTTCCAAAATCCTTTATACCTGGATGCAGGGTTCTTCAAAATTTCAACTCCTTTTCCTTTTTTTATAAACAAAAGATGACTATGGAAATAGTAACTAAGTTATAAATGCAAAATTAACTAGAAAAGTATATCCATTTATCTGGTGTTTATTAATAAACATTTCATACTTAGAAATGATGATAACTTTGAATGGTATATGTTGCTATAAGAGCAAGTCCACCTTTTTACACCAAGAACAAACCCGTTTTTTTTTTAAACAGAACCATTCTATACTAGACATATCATCATCAAGATGCTTTATAAGCACAGAGCAGTACAATTATTCATGTACACTAGAACATAGACTGTCAGGTGTATACCAACAAAGCATTCCTACAGAATCAAAAGAGTGTGGGCAGCAGAACCCCATTTCCCTGAGCAAACAGGCTACAACTCAGGGCACCACCCTATAAGAGCCAATTTATTCTTTCCATATACATGGATCCACATGTGGAAAACAAAATGTAATTCTCAAGTCATTAATAGATAAACACACTACAAAGGACACACTACAGACACTTTCCGGAAGAACCATAAACATCTATGTGGTCATATAGTTAATAGTATGAAAGGATAGCCATTTGTTTTGCTGGCACTCTTTGTGCACAAATGAAGCAAGCATCTTTTTGCAGCACATAAGTGGTCAATGTGGTCAAGTGTACACAGGGCAAAACAAAAGAGGAGCATGGGTGGCTCTATCTATTTTTCTATATATGTTTCATTATAGCTGCAATAATAAAAAAGTACAAAAATGAATAATAACAAATAAAAATTGTACACAATATTAAAATATCTTCAAAAGACAAGTAGTCAGCCAAACCCATTTGCAGACTTTGTTTGCATTTACAATCATTTAATTGTTTGTTTTCTGTAGTTTAGTTGTTTTTTATAGTGTAGTGTATCAGTGGAAGCTCGGTTAAGAAGGGAGGTTATTATTAGTGAGCAGCAGTATGGTTTCATGCCAGGAAAGAACACTGCAGATGTGATGTTTGCTTTGAGGGTGTTGATGGAGAAGTTTAGAGAAGGCCAGAATGAGTTGCATTGTGTCTTTGTGGACCTGGAGAAAGCATATGACAGGGTGCCTCGAGAGGAGCTATGTTATTGTATGAGAAAGTTGGGAGTGGCAGTGAAGTATGTAAGAGTGGTACAGGATATGTACACTTACCATCCTTCTTGTTGTCTTGCCACTCGCCAGTATACTGATCTCCGCTGATATAATAGACTGTGTGTCTCAAGCCACACTTCAGGGCATTCCTGTCCCATTCCTTCCAGAGAGGTTGAAACTCCCTGGGTTTCCGCAACCAAGGCATTCTTCCTGTATAAAGAACAATTTAACGAGGAGCAAAATGTCATTACTGGCTTTTTTTTTACAAGTCTTAAATAACAAAATCTTTCCACAGGATTACAGCATAAAAATAATCATTTGCTTCCTTTACATCACATTTGTTATTATGTATGTCAATTGAGACATTCTTGTGGCTACAATAGCCCTTGTAAATCGGATGTCTGCATGACTTTTTTTCAGCAAAGTTCAGACATGCAGTATGTCATGTTGCACACATTTTGAAATATCTGAAGATGCAAACAATTGAAAGGAATTCCTATATGGGGTGTGTAATCTGGAATGGAGCTGCCTGCTGGACTGCACTCTAGCGATCCGCTTCTTATATCCTGTCCCGAGGTTCAACAAGAAACAACGCACCTTTTTACATCTCCTGTGAATATGAAAGGGTATTGCTAAAAACTATCTTAGAGATTTGTTCTAGCAAGAAATGTTGCTTTTTAATAAATGATATGAAAAAGTCATCCATGGCATCCTGTCCAAAGTTGGCTCCTGCCTTGCTCCCAGTTCTACCAGGATAGGTTATGGTCCTCCACTACCCTGAAATGGATTATCAAGGTTTGCAAATGTAATGTCATATTATTTCGGAACTCTGTTACTTCCATTCAATATATTATTAATAGCTCAGTAAATAAAGGAGATTTTAGAACAATTTAGGTCTCTTTTCAAATTTAGAATTTAACAAAAAAAAAAATCAACTTATGAATAATTCAGGCAATAGATGCAAGAAATCTTAGAGGGAGTTGACACAAATCCTGATAATCTTTATCATAATGTCAAAACAATTGAACCTCTCCTTAAAACTGGACACCCATCTGTACATGTAACAAACAACATAACATTGTGAAACCCTCTTCAGTCCAAATCTGGGGTGTGGTCTGCAGCCCATCCTAGCAACATTAAGGGCATCACAAGAACCTGCCTTGGATGACTGCCAATCCATTGCAGATGTATGATGTAGATATATATGTGTATCCCTGATTTCACATCATTGGATAAAGACATTATTTTTTTTAAAAAAAACTTAAATATCTTTGTGTGTGTTGGGTTCAACTGCCAGGAGCTGCTATGATTGAATGGCATGTCAAGATTCTAAAGGACCTTGGGGCTGGGCAAAGGTCTTGAGCTTCACAATGTGGTAAGAATGGTGTTGATTGAGGCAGGTACTAGAGTTATGGCACCCCTGACTTAGGCTGACATTCAAAATGGAGTATGTGGTGGCATTTATGAGCACCTACAGTTGTAAACAAGTTTTTACTTGTAGGTGTAAAATTGTAAGATAAAGTAAAGTATAATTTTCTGTTCAATCTCCATTAAACTTACCCAGTGTTGGTATGTTTGAGGTGAAATATAACTATGTAATGTACCAGTAAGTATTAATCTGTAATTTGTCCTCAAGTGTGTGAGTAGGGGGACTACTGGAAAGCACCCTACAACATTATGCTATGGTGCGGCTGCCACTGCAGCAGTATCACCCTTCTTTGTATGCTAGGCATTAAGGTAGCGATACTAAGAGAAACAGAATGAGAATCTTAATTATTTAATTGACAGAGGCATGAGACTCTATGCATGATTTTCTTGTTTATATTAGAACATAAGAAATGTTGAGAACAAACTGAGACCATTCAGACAATCAAACTCATTTATCTCTAGAAACTCTGTGCTTTTCAGTACAGATGGCCAGTGGGAAAGGCTACCACACCATTAATTTCTAAGCAAGCTGACAAACTATTTTAACCACTTCAGTATGTAACTACTTTTAGTACATTACAGCCAGTAATTGGATCTTATAATATGAATTGTGTTTTATAAAAGGAAAACAGTGGAGGCCATTTGAAATTGCAGCCCACCATCCTAACAATTAGCACCCAGCACATTGCAGGCAAACGTATCTTCACAACGCACCTTGGACAAACTACTCAAATTAAAACAGCGCAATCTGTTTTTATACCACTTTGAAATGGTGGCCACACCCTTCTGGAAGGAACCAATACTCACAGACCCATTAGGGCAGGGCTATTTCTTAGTTTAAGCAAGCTAAGCAACCAGTTGTGGGACCCAATCCCACGCAAAGAACGGGATGGGCTTCCCAAAGTAAGTTGCTTATTGTGCCCAAAAGTGTACAAACAGTCCATGTTTAGGTTATATAAGGATTATCAAATTCGTTTAGGATGAGCACAGTAATTACATTTCTTAGGCTGATGTATTAATATATGTATTTATCAAAATCTGATCTATTTGTAAAACAAATCTATCCAGAGAAAAGGTAATAAAATGGCGTAATTCAGCTTTCCTACAAGCAAATTCCAGTGCACCTCTGTTGTAGTAGAGGGACCGTTCAGTTGTTTTTCGCAGTGGAGAACGGCACTGCCGTATCTAGGGAGCTGGTGTCCTTAAGAATGGTGGCACTTGGCACAAATTCGGACTTTTGGGCAGCGGACCCAATAATGGAAATAAACCTAGACGCAACACCAGTTCGTCGCCAAACAAACTAAACCGCACTTGGATTATGCGACTAAAGCCTCAGGATATGGAATATCATGATACCCTCGCTTACGGTGACCGGGACCTGGTCGGTAAAACCGCTGTCAGTGCGCCGCCCTGCAGTCATAGTTAAAATGTTATCTTAAAATTGAACTTAAATATTTAGCGTGTATTGTTCGTAACGAGGTAAAGATTTATTTTTCTTAAATTACCCGACGGATTAGAAATCTTCCATTTTGTAAATATTAGCAATGGGATTCTCGTTTTTTTTCCAATTTGCCGTATAAATGCTAAAAATCATATTGGCTTGACTGTTCATGAATCTATCCGTTTGTGAACTTCCTTGAGCTGTTTAAAGGTAACGGTAATCCAATGCATAGTAAGCACGACTCAGCCCTGGACGGGACGCTGTCATTTGTTCACAATTAACCTTAACATTCACTTCTTGGGGAATTTATGGGAAACCGGAGAATCCGGCGACAATCCGCAAAGGGGCAGGATGTAGAATGTAGAATTCCAAGACGTATTTACTCTTCCGGGGATTTAACTCATTATTTTTCAAATTTTGTGCAATTTGAAATCTATTCAAATAAACATGCATTACATTTTGTTATAATTCTGTTTCGAACCGTACCCACCAGTTTTTAATTTTGCATTATCCTTTGGGGTGTTTTATAAAAGGCACAATATACACTGTGGCTGGACTTGTTCGAAAAAAAATCAAGTTTCGAAGCGCGCAGAAAGCAGTTTTAGTGACATCTTCTGGTCAATAAAAATAACGAATATTGTACTGTATGTTGTAGAGAAACAACGGTTTGAAAGAGGAGCTCGTGACTGTGGCAAGCGATTACGTAGGAACTATTATTAGCTTATTTGGGGTAACAGACATGATGTTTCATTCCATAAAATACAATAAAGAAAACTAATATCTTTTACATATTTCGTTTAATTAAGTAGGCATTACTTAGCCCAGTTTTATACAAATTTTTTTTTTATTGCAAACTACTTACTAAATCAACTTTGTTATTTTGGATTACCTCTAATTAATATAGTTAAAATGCATTTTACTTATTTTCATCAAATAAAAGCAAAGATACAAAATGTGCATTTCTGTCACACATGGTGCAATGCTTAGTGCTGCTGCTGCTGCCTCACAGGGCTAGTAATTGGCCCCTCTGTGTGAGTGTGGGATTGTAATGGACTGGTGTCCTGCCTTGGTTTGTTTCATACCTTGTGCCTACCACTATCAGGACAGACTTATGGTCTCCATGACCTTGAAATGCATTAAGCAGCTTGAGAATGCTAAAAGTACTGCTGTGTCTCAGCACTTCATTCTTCTAAGTCCTGTCATTGGGCTTCTTATTCTTTAGAAAAGGCTTTGAATTTCCGGGCAAACTTTCAAAGATATAGAAAAGTTGTGGTTATCTCAAATAAAAGTGTTGGGCTGACAGATGCTGTTTATTTAATTACTTAATAGTAGTATGGAATAGAGAATAAATCTGATTAAAATGTGTGGATGAGTTCTTTGAATCAGTTGTTGTTACACTAAACAACATGGAAGGTCATTTTCCTGTTTCAAATGTAGTTCCAGCAATGATCATATAGTTAAGAACAGCTCTAAACAAGGAGTGGGTAAACTCAGTCCTGAAGGCCTAAGGTAGCTTCAGGTTTCTATTGCAGCAGTATTCCAGTCTGCTCCAACTATGATCCTATTTCATAATTGTTGTTTTCAGTAGTCACCATACATGAGCTGAAATTAAAACAGAAAGTATCCTGGCCTCTTTCAGAATAAAAGGAAGAAACCAACTCTAGTAGCGTGCAACTCATTCTTGGACAATCTGAGATGGCCAATTGGACTTACACATACATCTTTATGACATGGAGGAAAACCCACAGAGATCCAGGCAGAATGTGTGGAATTTACTCAGACAATGACCAGGTGTGGAACTGAAATACAGGATGCTGGAACAGTAAGGAAGTATTTGTTAACCATTGTGCCACTGTGTTGCCTCCCTTTATATAACTGAACCATAGTATTTGAATCCTATCCATGTTTCAAACATGCTGTAAACGCTATTCTTTAGAGTTGCACATTATTTTTTAAACAAAGCACAAGCTATCAGTTCTGTACAAGGTTGACACTCTAATTGGTCAAATATTGTTTTAACAATTCCTGATGCTATACCACATTTAGCTAAATTGGACAGTATCTAATCCTAACTTAAAGCTTAAATTCAACAATAGCTTCAGGGCTGGAGAAACTGCTCTGGACCAGGTGTATCTGGGGTTTCCAGGAGCTGGAGCTAAGGGTTTTCTATGGCTCTGAAGATTGCCTGGAGGTGAGAATAAAAGAAATGGAGGAAGTCAGACCATGAGCCCTATCCACATTAGTTTGGTCCTTAAAACTTAAGTTTTACAGTTCAGAATCATATCTACCCACTCTACCTACACCAAAATTTGTTGACAAGATTGACATTTGAAGTAAAGCACCCATTTAGAGATTAAGTTATTTTTCAGTGTGAATGCACAGGCCACTCTGTCATTTTGACTGTGAAAGTACTATGCACAGTCTTGTAAAACATAAGTACACCTCATGAGATTTTTTTAACATAATGTGGACATATCAAGATTTGTTCTTAATTTAAACTGTATCTGTTAATAATGGCGATATAATAAATTGTATGTTGTACATTTACATTTTGCAGATCAGTGTATAATTGGACTGCGGTGGGTTGGCACCCTGCCCAGGATTGGTTCCTGCCTTGTGCCCTGTGTTGGCTGGGATTGGCTCCAGCAGACCCCGTGACCCTGTGTTTGGATTCAGCGGTTTGGAAAATGGATGGATGGATGTATAATTGGAAAATAAACATAAATGGAAATTTTGCATGTGGAATAAGATAGTAAGCCCAAGGGCAGAACTCAAGATGTTCAAAGAAGTCACTAAGATCCCCAGAATTTTATTATGTGACCTACTGAACAAATTAGAGCAACCTTTGCTGTCCAGAAAGAACAACAGGACAAGACGAAGTTTGCCTGTAAACACCAAGAGAAAGACCAGGACCTGGACAAACGAAGTAAAGATATAATTATTTGGCCACAATACCAGAAGACATGTTTGGCAAAAACCAAAGAAACCATTTGACCAGAAGAATCTGATATCACCTGTGGAGCATGGTGGTGGAAATGGTATGGCTTGGGGCTGCATTGCTGTATCAGGGTCTGGGCAGCTCACCATCATAGAATCTGAATTCTTCATTGTACTGGAGAGTGTTTTAGGAAAATGTGACACTATCTGTCAGAAGATTGAAGCTCAACCAAAAATAGACCTTGAAACATTACAATGACTCGAAATATAAAAATAAATCAACCAAGGAATTGCTGAAAAGAAAGAAATGGAGGGTCTTGGAATGGCAAAGTCAAAGCCAATATCTGAATCGCATTGAGATACTGTGAGGGGGACTTGGCCCCACAATACACTCTCATCCATTGCACAGCTGAATGAATTCTTCATGGAGGAGTGGAAATGCTTTCTCTCAGTCAATGTCAGAGACTGCCAGTTACAGAAAATGCCTACTTGAGGTTTTTTTGCCAAAGAGGGCAATACCAGCTATTAGAGCTAAAGGTGTACTTAACTTTTTCCAATGATGGAAATGTTGTATTTGTTTGTTTTTAGTTGAATAAATTATTGTAAAGACAAATTTTCTTTTTTTTCAGTTACATCACTTTCATCTAAAAATAATGTTTAAATGAAGATCAAATTGTGATATGCTCACATGCTTAAAAAAAACTGTGGTGTGTACTTACTTTTTCACATGAACGTAAAACCATGACAGAATTTATTAAGTACCAGTAACGGCAGACTGCACAATAACGTGCAATGAATAAATTTCACTTATAGTTTTCGTCCTCTTTCTCTGTACGTTTAGCATTCATTTGTTCAGAGGTTGATGCTGTTGCTGCCTCCTGAGCAGCTCTTCAATTCTCCACCCTATCAGCCCGCTTCTTCTCTTCTTCCATCGGCATCTTTTCGCGTTAAAACTGATTAAGTCAGTGTTTGTGTTGCAATTACTTAGTACGTTTTTCTTAATTTTTCACTTAAGCTGGCACTTAAGTCTTCAATCTGCCTCAAGAATGATTTTAGATATGAAGAGGTAGGGGAAGTGATGGCAAAGGTGGAAGGGGTGAGAACGACGTCCGTACACATGTGCTGCACTGCCGCCCTGCTAGCCGCTGCTGACAGTTGATTCTACAATAAAATAAAATAAAAAGAGGAATATCCTTGGAGGTCAATCGTCACCCCAAAAGCGGATAGTAGATGTCACGTAGTATATGTGTACCAAATTTCAGGTCAACCGGTTTACAAGCTAAAGGTGATTTAAAATCCTGGGCAGACAAACGGACAGCCACGGTAGCGTATTATATAAGAAGATGGTACATTTTAGCTAATGTAATTCCATTGTACGTAATCATCACACAGAGATCTCAACATATGACATTTGTAATTAAATCAAGTGGTTCTCCATGTACCTACATGGAGCTTCTTCATTTTTCCCATTCACATCCCAAATATGTGTGAGTTAATCTGCCTGGCGACTATGAGTTTACCCCAAGATGAAGTAAGGTTGGTTGCAGTACTGAACCCAGGTATGAGACAAATGCTGGTCCCCCTAAACTATATAATGGAATAAATGGATTCAGAAAATTGTTGTCTGGATGAATGTATGGTTCCAATATAAAATTAAAGAAGAGGAATCCACAAAATATCAATCGTCTATGAACAGTAACACTATCCTGGATGCCAGGATACTTTTTACTTATGAACGGTTTGAATCACTTATTATTATTTTGTCCGGCACTTTAAGATTCACCAGCAGTAGCCTTTTATAATGTGGGGTGCTGGGGAGCCGGCCCTCTAAATTTTTTTATAACACTACTTACATTAATTAGGTAATGTGAAATAATCATGAAATAAATTTGTTTATTTACACAATGTGCCAGTTGTCAGCAAAAGTCAACATACATTAAAAATTGGTTTGGCTTGTACTGTATCTGTTTAATTTCTATGTTAATTTAAAAAAAATCTGTATGAATAATTATATTTCCGTATTCTGCGGTGGGCTGGCGCCCTGCCTGGGGTTTGTTTCCTGCCTTGTGCCCTGTGTTGGCTGGGATTGGCTCCAGCAGACCCCCGTGACCCTGTAATTAGGATATAGCGGGTTGGATAATGGATGGATGGATATTTCTGTATTGAAGGATGCTGGCCAAATGAGAGTCTATACAAGTCCTTGATCTTTTGGCAAGCAGGTGACCTGTGGCTGTCCTTTCATTGGTTGCTCTCTGTGCCCCGGACACTCCCACATTTATTGGCACTGAATTAGTATTGTTTTAGGTTTTTTTAATATAATGTGATTGGACAATTGTTGATGCACTATATCATGTTGACTTCAATGGTTCACAGTTCACACCTGCCTTTAATGTTAAATAACTACTGATGAGCAAGCGTGACTTTGATGGCAACTTCAAACAGAACTTCAGAAATGACAGAAAATTCTATTTTCTTTAACTAAACACCCCTTCAAAAATTGTTCACTTGAATAAAAAAAGAAGATAAAGGAGCTCAGTCCAGACTGACCTGACTCAAGAATTCGAAGATGAGCTTACACATGGACTTTTTCCAGCTCCTGTTATGACAAATAGAGTTGGCAAACTGGGTGTGGTGTAAGTAATGCCCCTTTTTGCTTTCCTTGTTTGCTGTTTCAAAGTGTTGGTACCGAAGCGTTGTGGACAACAACGAGGGTAGGAGATCTAAAGCATCTTTATGAAAAATGTAAGTGGCATGAAAGCAGCCCCAGTCATCTAAACAATAGCATTAGGCAAAATTTTTTTGAAGGCTTAGTGATGCTGAAAAACTAGATGAAGGCTACAGGGTTGGAATTAGAAGGCACAATGAAGAAGTGACTACAAATCGACACATGCTGTCCAGAATAATAGATGAGATATATATGTGTTTGTGGTTAGTAGAATAGTGGTGTGCCTTGGGATGATTCTAGTTACAAAACGTGTGCCACTACAGAAATAAACACTACTCCAAACAATACTAGAAGCTATTTTTGTTTACAGACTTAGTGAAATGACTCAATTTAATCAGAAAATAATTAACAGATTTTCAGGCCCGAAGGAAAGGAGGGCAAATTTACATTCAAGGAAATACAGGTATCCTGGTTGTAAAGACATAATAAGATTTAGGCTGGACTTGTCCTGTGGATGAAGTACAAGACAGATTGGGGGCATAAATTTACAATGGGAATTTGTGCCCAGGTGAGGTAAGCTTGGCAAACCTGCATAGGACTGGGCAGACTGGCAGCAAATGTAGAATAAAATTAGGGTGGAATGGTTCTGTGGGTATGGTAGTTGATAAACTAAGATACAAGACTTGAGAAAAATAGAGGACTAGTAATTGTATGATGTGGATTTATGGATTACAGTGGAAATAGCCCAGGACTGGGCACTCTATCAGCAGAGGCAGAATAAGATTTGGATTAGACTTATACTATGAATGTGTTATAGGGCAGGCAGAAGTCCACGTTATTGGAAGATTATGGAGGTGGCGGCGTAGACATTATGGTGTGGGTTTTGACAAAATGGGGAACTGGGCAAGTTGGCCAAGGATTTGGACATTTAGAGACAGGTGTAGTATAATATTTTAGTGGCAGGTGCACCTGTTCCTTTCCACATCTATAGAGCAAGTTATGGGAAGAAAAAGTGTGTCTGACTGAAGTTTTGGAGCACTGTAGAAATGGGAAAGCTGGTATCATATTGGGCAGCATGGTGGAAAGGGCATAGTACATTTTAGCCTAGATTTGTCCTGTGGTTCTGGTACTGGACAGGCCAATATGTCCATTAAGACTATGATGAGGACCACGAGAGCATGTGGAATGACCAGATAGATAGATATGAATGGCACTATATAATAGACAGATAGATGTGAAAGGCACTTTACAATACATAAGTGCTGCTTCAGTTTGTCCTAAAAGCTGTACCCCAGCCCAAAATCTTTTCACAAGCAGCCACTGCTCACCAGTACGAGAAAACCCCCACATATGCTATATGTTTGACTCGTCTTGATGTCTAGTCATGCAAGACATTGATCTTTGTACGGTTCACTCTATTTTTTACCCTCTTGACCCGAAAAAAAACCCTAATTTTAGGCAATGTTTGGACCATATTTTCTGCAGGAAATTCCGCCCTAATGAGATAAAGGGTAAACCATTAGTTCTATTCAGCAAAAATAATCAAAATGACTTAACTGACCACAGAGGTTCAAACGCTACTGGGGTACGGGAGTTCAAAGTAAAATCATCTTCATAAATCTTGCAAAAAAAAAGTGGACTGTGAATATAGGCATGTGGAGTGTCGTTTGACGCTATTTCAAGTTGGCTGATCTAGCCGACTAAAAATCTCTGTCAGCGAGTGAAAAATAACAAATTTCTATTACAACTGAGAATATTCCGCATTTAAACTGAAACACACATTTTAACATTTCAAATATTTGACGCAACTATTCTCGTGTAAGTACTTCTACCTCATGAAGTAAATCGTAACATTTTTATCGACACCCTCAATTAGGGCGGCTTACACTCATTCGGACGCTTTTAAAGCAGGAGCAGTGGCACGTTTATACTTTTAATCGGGTGCACACAAAAATAAGATGCCTTAGGTATATTGAGAACTTAAAGATCAAATTCACCCAGTTCGCCTAACACTACTTTAACAAGACTGACAAGGAGGAACTCAGAAAGACGTTTAAACGGAATGTACAGAAAAGCTGAGATTTTTGGAATGCTATCAACTCTGATTTTAAAAGTACAAAGCATAATATAACTTTCATATAAAAAACAAAGCCAAGTCACAAGAATTTAGACTAACGGTATAAACAGTTCAATCCGCTTCTTTTCCGTGAGATAAGGACTCAGGAGGACCGACTGTGCCCGCCTCTCTTTCGCTTATTGGTCAATTAAAAAGCGGGAGGGTGTTTTACTCTGATTGGTTCACCAGGGTGTAGTAGACAGAACGATCATTTTAGATTGGCTGCCGACCAGGCGGGAGGGCTGTCGAGAGAGCCTCGTGCGTGAGGTGACTCTAGTGTTGGCGTCACGGCGCAAGTAGCTCTACCGCGAAGACAAGGCGCCTGCGCACGGGGTGGTGAGGGGGTCACCAGATTGAACAGCGGTCGATTGGAAGGGTCAGCATTCGCGAAGGGGACGCGTGGACAGCTTGCTACAATGGCACTAGAGAAGTGTCAAGCTGAATGGGAAGAGCTGGAGAAGGAGTTCCAGCAGCTGCAGGTAACAACACGCTTGAACTATACTGTCTTTAGGCTAAAAGTTCTTAAGCCCCCCAGTAGATACGTTCGCGCCCGCGCCACGTTAAAGTACCCAACGAACACCCTTATTGGGTTGTAGAGATAAGATTTAGTTATTCCTTCCACAAACGAGAATAGTTGTTGAGCTATTCTGTTAAAGGCTGAGTTCCAGCGTTTGGTTGGTACCCAAAGTCAGTGTCTTTCTCTACCCTAGCTGTTGCTGTACGACTTACTGGAATGTTACCTTTTCCCTCGTTTTTGTTCTCAGATAGGTGGTTAACCTTGCATTGGCGAAAAGAATAGTACAAGTGAGACAAAAGAGCCGCCCCGACGTTACTTGAATCGGATTAGCTAATGAAGTGTAATCTTGTTCGATGCGGATTAACAATTAAATAGCTATCATCCCGTCTGCAGCAGGCTTTCAGGAAACCAGTGATACGAAGTTTGGCTTGGTTTTGATTCGTAATCATTGCAGAAAACCACAGGCATGCATGCAGCATGGTTCACTTGTGATTTGGGGAAGAACTTAAGAAACATCCTGTGATACGTGTGTGATCTAATTAGTTTTAAATTGGCAACACCATGGCTAGTGATAGAGTAACAATCAGTCGTGCACAAAAATAAGACGACAGCAATGATGCTGGGTTTCTTTAAGTTTGAAATAAATTAACTTGTCAGAAGAGTAAGACGTATGAGGCATTTAGTAATCATCTGGGATGCTGATGAGAGTCAGGTAACTACACTACAATCATATGGACTGCTGTCTAGGAAAAAACGGCAGCCTAGTGACCCGTAGATTATGAAACACATTACAGCAAAGTGGGCTGGTTTTGATCAGCTTTTAAATGAAACGATGATTTGAAGTTACATGTACTTAGAGACTGTTTTAAGAGTGGCAAGAATAATACAAACTGCTGCGTTGTAACTAGTAAGTATCCAGCGGTTAACTGAAGTTGGCTGCATTGAGCATTAAGTAAATAATAAAACAGAAACAGTATTTTGAAATCCCCCCCATTTGTACTTTTAGTGAGGTCTCGAAATATACTGATCATGCATTTCATTACAGTAGAAGAAATGAAATGTTGACGCTGTTCTGTTTCAGATAATTGGGTGATTCCTGGTTCCTCTGTTGATAGCACCCAAACCTAGAGTTTTAGCAGCAATCCTAATCGACATTGAATTAAGTATTGTTTGTGTATAGTTTATAAAAAAAAAAAAAAAAAGATTGTATATCAGTTTTTGCTGATAAGTTAAAAGATGTAAGTAAAACAGAGTTTATCAGGAATTGGCTTCTTCTCCAATGGCTCATATTTTTTTGTGGACAAATATGGCAAACTATATTTTGGTTTATTCTTTCTTCTGTATGGTAAAATGATTTATAACTGGATTTTTTTTTAAGTGTAATCATTACATTTGGAGCATTTTAATTGAATACAGAACTTAACTCCAGTGTTTGCATGGGTGTTTTTTCTTATCAGGAAACTCATAAAATATACAAACAGAAACTTGACGAACTGACAAACCTCCAAACAATATGTAGCAGCTCGATCAGCAAGCAGAAAAAGAGTTTCAGCGATCTTAAGTACAGCTTCCATTTGTAAGTGAACTTCAATGTTATCTTTATGACATATGGTTGCACACACGCAGCTTTTAAACTGGATCACTTTTTAGCAGCATGAGTTGATCTGATAAGACATGTTGTAATACTGTACGCCGAGTGTAATGTCATGATGAAAGCAAAGTTTCCAACTATAAAGACCAATTATACTGCATATTTACTCCATACTAGGGATGCTGCAAGCTTGCACATACATCCCTTTAAAAAGATTTCTGTACCAGAATAGCAGTGACTTAGAGGAGTGCTTGTTTGCTGATAAATCTCAGCATGTTGAATAACTGTATATGAACAGTTGTATCTGCAATATATTAAAAATTGCTAGATTACATGTCAGTGTAACATATTTGATGCAAACAAATTTAATTCTTTTAAAAATTATTTGAGGGCAAATACAGATGGTGTAAACTTTTAAAAATAAACTAAGGGAAATATCTTGTCGGCTGAATCTCCATACTAATATATCCAACAGTAAACATTTTTATATTAAAAATATTTACATTTCTTTTCATTAATACCTTACTAATTATATGTCCAAGAAAATATGCTTCATCTTTTTGCATCCTTCCCTGTTGTGAAGGAATCGACATCCTTTTTTCCAGATTGTTTCCTGCTTTCCACTTGTTGTTTCTGGAATAAGCTCCAGCCTTTAGCAACCTTCAGTTGGATTAAGAAGGTTAGAAAATGTTAAACTGCATCCTTACAGTTTTTAACTGGAATGCCTCACTTTTAAGTTTTTGATGAGGTCCCCCACATCATAGTCATCCTAAAACAAATATTTCCCAAACAAGCTTGCAGGTTTTCTTGTTTAGTCCCTTCCTAAGATAACACTGGTTGATTTAAAAAATATGGGTATAGTTGTAAGCACATCTTGATGCTTTAAAAAATAATTTAAAAAGTACTCCTTGAAGAAATGTTTTTGCCATTAGATATTAGCTTACCATATTGCCTAACTTAAAATGTTTTTGCCCTTCTCAGGTGTAAACGAACAAAGAATGCAGACGAATTAGAAATCATCCGGAATATTGAATGTCAGATCAAAGAACGAAAAAATGTTTTCTTTGACATGGAAGCCTATTTGCCAAAGAAAAATGGGTAGGATGTATTTTACTTTCATTAATATGAAGGACAGCACAGATTTCATATTTATTGCATATGAGTAAAGTGATTTATTTATTATTTTTTTAATTTGGAAAAGTACTACTGTGATTCCTTCTGACTTGTCATTGTGGTGTTCAGCTTTGTTCAGAACACTAGAAGTTTTCCTCTGATTCTACTATCCTTTTCATTTAGAGAAGCAAGATTACATCTCTCACCTTGCTGGCTTGCACTCTTGCCGATAGGGAGGTTAGCACCAAGCTTTGTCATACAGAGCAACCACATTTGAAAAGTTAAGGACGTCTCTTCTCACTAGATACAAACCTCTCCAGGTCATTAATGGGAAGAGGATATCCAATCATAAATATAAATAGGCTGTTCTTGGGAGTAATAATTTGAAACTTGATTTCATTTTGAACATTTATATTCTAATGCACATTAAAAAAAAAAATTATATGTTCAGTTTTTTGTTGCAATATTAAATATGTCAATAAAAAAAAGTAACCTACCAGCAGAATATATTTTAACTTACTATAAGATGTCAGGGGGAGTCTGTTTAATTAGTTTACCTGTGGCAGTAACACCAAGGAAATGGTACAAGGCCAGCATAGGCTTTGTAGGAATGCTCTACTGTGAGGTGGAGCACGTGAAATTGGAAAGGTGCTGAATAAAAGTGGTAAAAGTAATAATGATCTACCTTCATTCTATGCCTTGTGACCTGGAATCGCCAGCATGACCATAATAATGAGGTAGGCAGAGTGGAGGAATGACATGCTCTCCAGGTTACTAAAGTGCAGAAGATGAAGGAATTAGCATGGCTGCTTGGCATTTTCGTTGAAGAGTGAGCTCAGGAAGAAAACTGCAATAGTGGCAGTACTTCCTGACAGCTAGAGGGCATGCAGTCCCTTTAAGCACAGTACAAGGTTCATGTTTACAGAGGCATCAGGGGTTAGTGGAGGTTGTTTAACAGAGTGTAGAGTCAGGAAGAGAATGGGGTAAAAACAGTCAACTGAACAACAGAGGGTGAGTCAAGTGTTAGGGGATTCAGAAAGAAACTGTCTGGATGTGGTACTGGGGTGGGCAATTAGTCAGGCAACCCCCATGTGATAAATGTGTTCAAACCAGTAAAGACAGACCCAGAGGAACAGCAAATTTTGCTTAATTTTAGTTTATTTTGCACCTTTTATTCTGACTCAAATGATGTCTCTTTTATGTTGTTCACATGCAAATAAACACACTAATGCATACATTTTTAGCTTCTTTGTTTCATTTAGGTTGAGTGTCCACTATGAGAGTGCCCCCTAGTGTTACTTCTGTTTAAATATTGTTAAAGTACATTAATTAGTAGTAGGAACACAATGAATTAAAGAAAATCAATGAAATACATGACCAGATGAGCTAGTTATTTCTTTTGTTGTTTGCCTTTTTAGAGTACAAAGAAGTGAAAGTTATAAAGCTTAATTTACTGTTTTGGTTAAAGAAATGTATATCTGTGTCAAACCTACATGCCTTTACATTTAAACATCTTTTGTGATTAGTCAAAGTTACCAATGTATTGCATGCTGTAGTTTTAAAAAAAATCCCAAAAAGAAAATGTAAAATTTTAAGACCTAATATACTTTAGTGAATAAAGTATATTAATTTGGTTTCTTTTATGTAATGTGCTGTTCTGGAATATAGTTGGACTCAAATTATATTACCTAAAATTTTATATAGTATGCTGTTTGGTTCCAGTTATTATGTGATAGATGATGAAGTGCTTAAGGAACTTGCCTAGTTCAATAATGAGTTACTTTTACATGTTGCTGGAGCACTCGTCTAGCTGTTCTTGACCAATAGATTTTATGCAGATTGATAATTTTTCATTTTCTTTACTTGGATACAAAAAGAGCCATGCTGTGTTATTTGTGGCAACAATCTTCTCACTCATTCTGTTTTTGCCTATAACACTGCTTAAGAATTTGACATCCAAATACTTACCTAAATGTCCACTTTTGTTGCTCTTGAATGGCGACCTTATTTTAATTATCAGCATGTAATGCTAAACTTTCTAGTCCTCTTTATCCCTTCATCTGGCTCTGCCCGTTTTTTACTTAGTGTTCTTAGCTTTATTGTACTAATTGTATTTTCTTGTAATTTGTCTACTCATTGAATCGTTATATTTAGGTATTTTTCTAAACTGCTGCTAATTGTTGTGTAATGAGAATCAACACACCACGAAAGGTTCCCTTTGTTACAAAGATTATACAGTATGGCATACATTTGATAGCAAACCAAACACAATACTATTTGATTTCATGATATGTGTTGACTTGAGCAGCAAAAAAATATTAATCAGATATGAGGCTTTGGTTATTATGCAGATTTATTTGTCTTTTAGGAGAATCAAATATACTGATATGCATTTTCTATTGCTTTTTTTCAGGTTGTATTTAAACCTCGTACTTGGGAATGTGAATGTGACTCTGCTCAGTAATCAGGCAAAGTATGTTTCACCTTTGTCCTTGTGCCTGTCCTTAGTCTGTTTTGGCTTACACTCAGAAACAGAAAAGCATGACCGAAATTAACCTTTAAATTGAAAGCCTAGTGCACTGAACTAGCAACAGTATGAAACGGTCTGCCCTCAGGAGGGTGCATTATGTTCTCTGTTCCAGAATTTTGGGAAATGAGTAAGTGATCCCCCTAATAATCATAGAAATGTAGGTTCCACATCAGGCAATAGTTATTGTAGTCCAGAATTCTGCTGAAATGTTTTCCCCACTTGTGTCTCAAGTTACAGATTCATCCCTTCTCTTCTCATCTCCATTTAAGTGAAGCCAGTTTGCCCTGTTATACTTGTGTCCAAAGCTACAGTAATTAACGTAGGAGCCTGTCTGAAATGAAAATGGACATTAATTTCAAACTAAATCATACAGTCGGTTTTGGGGCATGAGTGTCTGCAGCAGGCCCTTTGGCACAAACTGAAACTGGAAGATTTGAGATTTTAACTTTCTTAATTTGTATTTTTTTGAAATATACCTTATTTACATAATAGATGAGTGATTGTTTCAAAGAATTGTTCTTTCATATGTTCAATATATTTAGCAGTGTCCAGCCCCTATTATATTTTTATTGCATCTGAAGGTCCTGTGGGTTTTGTTTTTTAAGCAGGCTTTAATGTACAGTATGACACTGTTTAATTTAGGTTGTGGGAGATCCTACATACTTTATCAAGTGAAAACTTACAGATACCAGTGACAGTAAGGTTGTAATCAATGGATGTTTGTGCAGAACGATTTGCTGATAGTTGATGCTGTTGTGAGTGTATATTTGGCTTTTCTGTGTTGATCTTATTAATACTTTTGTAATCATCTAATTTTTATACTGCATACTGTATTCTTCATGCAGGTTTGCCTACAAAGACGAATATGAAAAATTCAAGTTGTATTTAACAATAATTCTGTTGCTAGGTGCTATAACATGTAGGTTTTTACTAAATTATAGGTAAGTTTTCTTTTACCTTTCATCATATGGTAGGAAGTACAGAAAATAATAAACATTTTTCCCCATAATACTAATTTTTTTTTTTTTTTTGTGCAAAGCCTTAATTTATTGTATGTTTGGAACTAATTAGTTTGTATTACAATTGAGAAAGGAAGATGCCCACATGTTGAAACAGTTTCTTGTTCTCAGCATGTCAAATACTACTACTATTACTACAACAACAACAATTTATTCCTTGTATAGCCCAAAATCACACAAGGAATACCTCATTGGGCTTTATTAGGCCCTGACGGCCCCTTCAAACTTGACTTGACACAAAAACAAAAAACCCTTGTAGGGAAAACAAAATGGACACAGTATATATGAGGTTACTTTATATACTAAGGTGTTACAGATAACAACGTGTTTGCATCAACTTATTTGCTTATGAAATAAATATATATATATAATCCAATTAAATAAAGTATTTAAATATTTTAAGAATGTCTTTGTAGGTGTAAAATTTGTAATACTTAATAAATCAAATGTGAAAATCTCTGTTCAGATGCCATCTGATATTAGACTTTCTTACATGTTGAGCTTGTTTTTTTTTTTACTTGATGTAATTTTTGCATAAATTCATATTTAAGCAGGTTACATTCCACTTATTCTCAGTGTAGTTGAAAAATACAAATAATCTAACAAACCTTACCATTGATTATGTTTCGTAGTTAAAGCTCTGTGAAGCAAAAAAAGATATACATTACAGTATTTAAATTATTATTTAGATAGTTTAGAAATAGAAAACCAACTAAGTCAGGAAAGCTGGTCTCACTTTATTATAGGTGAATGTCTTTATCTTACAGATCACAACTCTGGTTATTTAATAATATATAATATAAATCTGAGCGCTATTAAATCAAAGCACTTAACACAGTATAACCCTCTGGTTTTAACTGTAGTCATTTTTTTTTCCATTTTGAACAATTTATTTAGGAAATGAGAAGTTAAAATGTTTTATAAAGCTGATCTGCCTTTTAGTATATACAGATGAAATTGTTTCTAAAGACTGTTTGTCACATGCTTTCTCCTGACAGAGTAACCGATGAGATCTTCAATTTTTTACTTGTCTGGTACTACTGCACATTGACCATTAGGGAAAGCATTCTAATTAGTAATGGCTCAAGGTGAGAGGTCCATTCTTTGTTTAATATTTCTTTAAATCATTCCATAAAGTGATGCTATTCTTGTAAAGAATGTTTATTTTTGTTAGCATTGTCAGCTTCAGTTTTTTCATTAGACTGTCTCTGATAACTTTTGATAGCCACGAATTAGATATTATTTTTGTTACATTTTTCAACTTCTTAGTGCACTTTACTTAATAATAAGTCAATGGTGAGTTGAATTTATCCAGCACAAATTAAAAAAAAAAAAAATGTCAAACATAATGAAGCATTTCATGAGACCCTCAAGTTAGAAATACATTAGGCTTTGCGTTTAAGGGTTGAAAGCTATCATTTAAAGATGAAGTTCTGCTTTTTGTGCTGACTTAATCAAAAATTGGAGCTCCACCAAAAAGTATTAAAGGTATAGAAAAAACATGTATATTTATTACGCATTAACCTCTTTTTTTCTTTTTGGGTGCTGCCTTTTTAAATTAAAAACTTAAATAATAAAAGAAAAGATGCTCACATAAGTGCCTTAAGGAAATATGCAGCAACAAATAAAATACACTAAAGAAAAGCTTGTAAAATTAATTTTCCATCATTGACAAACTAAATACATTATACTGCAATTTAATTCAAGCAACCAAAAATAGTACAGCTGATGAAGCAATTCTATGTCACATTTCGTCACAGTTAGCATCATTCAGGAAAAAACTAAAAAAAGTGAATAAATATAAACAATGGGTGAACATTTTACTCAAAAGCTGTGCCCATCTCTGCTGTACCTTGTTGCTTATTTTGGATATAGCGTTTTCAGTATTAAAAATTACGTTTTAAAAAGAAATGAATACCAAAAAAATCAATAAACAACCAAAAAAGATTTTAAAAACGATGCACAAGGCTTGGCAATTTAGACTGGACTAGCAGGACTAGCTATAACTCGGTCAACATATGTATCATTTAGATAAACAAATATGGTGAGTAAATACAACCATGAGGGAATCTAAAAAGGAACAAACAAAATGTACTGAACTGAATGTATACATTTACATGGTTTTGGTACCAATTTAAAACTAGGAGCAAAATGAATTCGATCTTTAAGGAAAAGTTTATTGCTGCTGTTCTTATAGTTTTCTTAAGCTTCATTTTATAAAATGTCCAAGATTACTGTGTAATTGTGTCGATTCTTTGCTTGTTCTGTAAAATAATTTACCTTTTTCTGAATTATGTTACAGAATTAAGGGATGGTGGGTTTCACATCATTATGTGTCAACATTTCTATCAGGGGTTATGTTAACATGGTGAGTATACTGTACATTTGGATACTATCTAGAAACAATCAGAGTGACAGAATTTTTTTAGGTTTTTTGTGTGTTCCAACTACTCCTTTTTATCTTTAAACTACTCAGTTCCCATACAGAAATATTAACTCTGTGTATATGTTATGTTTGGATATTTTTTTCCTTATATTTGTCATTTCTTCTGTACTGTAAAATTTGAAAAGAAACATTAAATTGATCAAATTGCATTAAAGAAAATGCCAGTCTGGGCATTGTATTTGTGCATTTGGCATTTTCTCATTGTGTCCACATGTTTTCCATGGAGTGTGTGGTTTCTTCCCACATCCCAAGTATGAGTGTCGAGTATATGAGAATGTGTGAAGAATTGACAGTGCTGTGGATTCGTGCTTTGTCCAGGGCCTGTTAATGTCCAGTGTATAATGCTGCCAGAAAAGCCTTCATTAACCTATATTATACCCTTTTGTGGAAAATTTGACTGGATGACCTTGTTACAGAAAAACTGTTACAAGTTAGTTAGTTGCAAGTATTTGAGTTGTTAGTTTTAAGAATGACAGCATACACATTTACCTGTTTATTGTTGGTTTAATTGAAGCATGTGTCCTGATGAAGGAATCAATAGATTTCTATCAGGTCTGGTAAGGTGAAATCTTACAGAAGTTCAAAAAAACAGAATAGGAGCGCATTAAAAATGTACAAGTACAAAGTAAAAATACACTATGGTGAAGTAGAATGTACAGTATTTTAAAAATGAAGTGCTGAGTATAATTAATAGACCTTATTTTAAATATGTAGTGCTGAGTATAATTAAGAAACCGTATTGTAGTAGTTCTCTCAAGGTTTTTTGTCATTTGAGAGAGGCAGGCTGTCTGCTTTCAAAGGAAACATCCAACAAGAATGATATTATTGATTAAAAAGTGTATTAATATATGAAAGCAAGTCCATTAACAGAAAAGTGTTTCATCTAATAACACACTTAGATACTTTATTAATCCCAAGGGGAAATTCACATACTCCAACAGCAGCATACTGATAAAAAACAATATTAAAGAGTGATAAAAATGCAGGTATAACAGACAATAACTTTGTATAATGTTAACGTTTACCCCAGGGGGAACTGAAGTGTCGCATAGTGTGTGGGAGGAACAATCTCCTCAGTCTGTCGGTAGAGCAGGATGGTGACAGCAGTCTGTCGCTGAAGCTGCTCCTCTGTCTGGAGATGATACTGTTCAGTGGATGCAGTGGATTCTCCATGATTGACAGGAGCCTGCTCAGCCCCCGGCACTCTGCCACGGATGTCAAACTGTCCACACTCCGTACCTACACTTTCAGCAAGTGGAACATTTTCATTTTAGTGCAATTGATAGATCAAGGGCGTCTATAATTCAAAAAAATAATGGAGGATTGTACGTATTTAGTATGACTCTAAAGAAATACAAAGTGTAATTTCTTAAGATAAAAAATTAAACCCAATGGTTCAGCCTCTAATTAAAGTAACCTTACATTTATTAAAGATAGTCAGTCATTTAAAGCAACTGGAGAGAACAGTTTGTCACTTCTTGCACCTGGAACTGCCCAACATTAGCGAGCTTCAAGACCCTCAAGTCCTCAAGCATAGTTTCAGTAGTACATAGAGATGGGTTATATCTTTAGCCATATTCTTCATTTCTATTTTGTAGTTAATTTTACTGTGTTTTCTTGTTCTGTCTATTTATGCGTCACTTTAAACATTTAAAAGTGGTCCTCGGATTGTTCTTAACATTGTAAAATTCATTGTTCAAACTATGGCAACAAAGTATTATCAAATTATAATGTTTGAAATACACTCTTGGCCTAAGTATCTTGGACGGTTTTCAGGCTGTACTAAGATGACATCTAATATTGAAATAAAGTAATGTTCTCGAGAACTCATTGTTTATGTTATACACATAGAGCTTCTGTTAAATTTCAGTAGCCCCTTATTTTTTTATTTTTGATAACCAGCTTCTTTTGGTTTTTTCTGTGTAGACCTGTTTCTGACAATTGTTTATTGTAGTAAGACATCGCTTCAGATGATCTGATGCTACCTTGGCCTTGAGTTGAACAGTCAGTACAAGAACTAAATTTGTAAGAATATATGCTCTGCTTAAATTGTTTGATGTTTTACTTTTTATCAATTTCCAGAAGATCCAGCCTGCTGTGAGTGATTACCTTTTAGTTTGTATTGATAGATTTAAACTAATGATTTTAAAGGTCTAATGAATACAATATGGTTATTGTATACAACAAAAACTAATTAGAAAAGGCAAACACTTTTAATAAAAATTAGGTCTCATTAATTTATTAAACAAAATTAAAGCATACTTGTGTTTTGTAAATAAAATGTAATTTTTTTTTTCTTTCTTTCTTTCTTTTCTTTAGGCCAGATGGATTGATGTATCAGATGTTTCGAAATCAGTTCCTGGCATTTTCTATTTATCAAAGTAAGTGGAGAGTCTTTCACAATTTGTCCTGTGGTCATACAGAGTTGTAAGCAGTGGCAGGTCTGGCAGTTATTAAATTGGACTTCTTACCTTAAGTTAAATATTGGTACCCTTTCAGTAGCTTTTATCTGAAAATTTAAATTTTACAACAAATGCTAAAAGCAGAGTCCAGTATTATCTGGTGATATTGGAGAAATGTAATTATTTGTAATTTATTTATCCTTTTATTGCAAACCACTACTCAGTATTTATTGCATAGAGGATGATGAAATGTGAGAGACTTAAATAGGTTTGTTGACTGCAGTGCCACCTTTCAACTTATGTATCCAGTAGTTGAGAGAGGTGGGAACCTCCTTAAACTTTATCACTTTGGTTTTGCTTAATTATGTTCACAAGAATTATTTACTGTATTGAATACTTTGAAATCACTTCAGTATTTTTTTCCCTTGTTCTGGAACCTCCCAACTCCCTGGTACAAGAAAAAAACCCACATATAATAAATCATTTAACTTGTCGTGATGTCTGGTTATGCATGACATCAAACATTTTGAGATTTTTTTTTTTCTTGGGGATCATACTGTGTGCAGAAAATTAAATCCTACAACCAATAAATGTTTTCAGAAAAATTGATCAGAAGGATTTGAAGCTGTGCATGCCACATCATCCTAACCATGGGGTTCAAACCCTAATGGTATACAACAGGGCAATGTTACTCTTTTTCACTAAACTTAGGTAAAAATGGGGATTAGTCATATAAACATGAGGAGTGTCATTTTATGATATGTTGAGTTTCAAATATGTTGTACAACTGTTCTTTTTTTATTTTGTACTTCTGCCTCATGAAGTAAATCATTACATTTCTTATGAACACACTGAATTAGGAAAGTATATGCTAATTCAGACTTTTTTACTTATTTGTTTTGATATTTTACCAGGTAATTTGAAGTGATTTCCAGAACTCTTCTATTTTAAAGAAAAACCAATGCAGCTGAAGTCCATGATTTTTAGATCTGTCTGCTTTTTAAGATTGTTTTCTCCTTACTTTGCTATATAGGCTTTGTGCAGTTCTTACAATATTACTACCAGAGTGGATGCCTCTACAGACTCAGGGCTTTGGGCGAAAGGAATCACCTGGACCTCACAGTAGGTGTGTCAAATTCATTTTTGTAGATTTAATTTGAAGTAAATGGTTTTTATACTGTTTCTTAAAACATTCAGCCAGCTATTTGTGGTGTGGGGACTGGGCGGTCTCTTGGTCTGGAATCCCTACAGATTTTATTTTTTTTTTCTCCAGCCTCTGGAGTTTTTTTTTTTTTTTTTTTTGTTTTTTCTGTCCACCCTGGCCATCGGACCTTACTTATTCTATGTTAATTACTGTTGACTTATGTTTATTTTTTATTGTGTCTTCTATTTTTCTATTCTTCATTTTGTAAAGCACTTTGAGCTACATTTTTTTTGTATGAAAACGTGCTATATAAATAAATGTTGTTGTTGTTGTGGGGGGGGGGGGATTTTGTTTGGCAATTATTTTATTTGTAAGTCTTCAACAGCCTTGGACACTGTGAGAGGGACTTTAAAGTCACAGTGCTTATGGGCAACTTCAAAACACAGCAAGAGAGAAAAGAATGGGAAGTTAAGCTCATGTTAAAATTTAATACATTACAGCATGGCTTGAATAGAGACAAGAGTTTTATGGCCAGGTATGAGGACTGTTTGCATCTCTCAGACTGACACAGATAACCTGTCTACAGACCCATATTGTTTTGAAAAACTCATCACAGACTTCAAAGGACTTTGTTGGACAGTTATCTTATCCAAAAATCTCTTGACCATACATCGTTTTTCTCTCTCTTGTTAAATTAATCTTAGCCTGAGTGAACCTATTAATTTTTTACATTTAAGATTTTTCCTTTAAAGATTTACCATTGTTGTTTCTTGTCCTAGTGTGTGGATATAAACACAGGAAACTTCAGTTTCTGTATTACATCTTGCCTGAAGAAGGGGCCTGAGTTGCCTCGAAAGCTTGCATATTGTAATCTTTTTAGTTAGCCAATTAAAGGTGTCATTTTGCTTGGCTCTTCTCTACATTTGTAAGTCTGTTAGAAATCAATTGTGTGCTTTTTTGCAGCAATACTTTGCCTTTAATGTTTCTGCCTTGATTTAAAAGAATACGGCATTGTTTAAATACGTTGTTTTGTGCCATATTTTGCTTGTCTTTTGATGTGTATGTTGACTCAGTTTTAAAATTCCATATTTCTGTACACCCAGCATCCCCAGCATATATCTTATCTATCTGTCTTATCTATTTTTTCTTTCACATACTAGATAGTATTTTCGAAATGTATGCAGTCTAGAGTGACACAAAATTGAATTTGAAAATTGAATTGTTTTGAGTTGGAGTACTTTTTAATAGTTTACACCAGAACCCTGTGTCTACTAAGTGTCAGAAGTTCATTGGGGTCTTACTAATCACATTGTGAAGTATAAAAAATATGTCAGCTCCTCTTTTGGTGCTCATTCCTTTTGTTATCACTAATCATACCAAACTAGGTTGGAATATATTTGCCTGCCAATACAGTCTTGTGCTTATCCTAGGTGACTTACAAATCACATGCAGGGAGTGCAATCATATTCACAGCTCTTCATTGTAAGCACTAGAAGGGCTGGCATGATAGCACAGTGTTAAAACGGTTACTTCTTGGCCAAATCACTTCCATGGGGGTTTTCCTCCCACATTCTCCAAGATGTGTGTTAGTCAATTAAAATCAGTCAATTTAAATTCACTGTGCAAGTTAGTGTGCCTTGTGATGGAATGGCATCCTGTCCAGGGCCTGTTCTAGCCAAAATATAAAACGGAAAACAAACCTAGTTAATGCAATTCACATTTCCAGGAAGGCTGGAGCCTGTCCTGGCTGACAAAATACTGTACAGTGATTCCTCGCTATATCGTGCTTCGACTTACGCGGCTTCATTCTATCGCGTATTTTAAATGTAAGCACATCTAAATATATATCACAGATTTTTCGCTGGTTCGCGGATTTCTGCAGACAATGGGTCTTTTAATTTATGGGACATGCTTCCTCAGTTGGTTTGCCCAGTTGATTTCATACAAGGGACGCTATTGGCAGATGGCTGAGAAGCTACCCAATCAGAGGACGTATTATGTATTAAATAAAACTCCTCAGTGATATACAGTGCATCCAGAAAGTATTCACAGCGCATCACTTTTTCCACATTTTGTTATGTTACAGCCTTATTCCAAAATGGATTAAATTCATTTTTTTCCTCAGAATTCTACACACAACACCCCATAGTGATAATGTGAAAAAAGTTTACTTGAGATTTTTGCAAATTTATTAAAAATAAAAAAACTGAGAAAGCACATGTACATAAGTATTCACAGCCTTTGCCATGAAGCTCAAAATTGAGCTCAGGTGCATCCTGTTTCCCCTGATCATCCTTGAGATGTTTCTGCAGCTTAATTGGAGTCCACCTGTGGTAAATTCAGTTTATTGGACATGATTTGGAAAGGCATACACTTGTGTATATAAGGTCCCACAGTTGACAGATCATGTCAGAGCACAAACCAAACGTGAAGTCAGAGGAATTGTCTGTAGACCTCCGAGGCAGGATTGTCTCGAGGCACAAATCTGGGGAAGGTTACAGAAAAATTTCTGCTGCTTTGAAGGTCCCAATGAGCACAGTGGCCTCCATCATCCGTAAGTGGAAGAAGTTCGAAACCACCAGGACTCTTCCTAGAGCTGGCCGGCCATCTAAACTGAGCGATCGGGGGAGAAGGGCCTTAGTCAAGTAGGTGACCAAGAACCCGATGGTCACTCTGTCAGAGCTCCAGAGGTCCTCTGTGGAGAGAGGAGAACCTTCCAGAAGGACAACCATCTCTGCAGCAATCCACCAATCAGGCCTGTATGGTAGAGTGGCCAGACGGAAGTCACTCCTTAGTAAAAGGCACATGGCAGCCTGCCTGGAGTTTGCCAAAAGGTACCTGAAGGACTCTCAGACCATGAGAAACAAAATTCTCTGGTCTGATGAGACAAAGATTGAACTCTTTGGTGTGAATGCCAGGCGTCACATTTGGAGGAAACCATGCACCGCTCATCACTAGGCCAATACCATCCCTGCAGTGAAGCATGGTGGTGGCAGCATCATGCTGTGGGGATGTTTTTCAGCAGCAGGAACTGGGAGACTAGTCAGGATAAAGGGAAAGATGACTGCAACAATGTACAGAGACATCCTGGATGAAAACCTGCTCCAGAGCGCTCTTGACCTCAGACTGGGGCGATGGTTCATCTTTCAGCAGGACAACGACCCTAAGCACACAGCCAAGATATCAAAGGAGTGGCTTCAGGACAACTCTGTGAATGTCCTTGAGTGGCCCAGCCAGAGCCCAGACTTGAATCCGATTGAACATATCTGGAGAGATCTTAAAATGGCTGTGCACTGACACTTCCCATCCAACCTGATGGAGCTTGAGAGGTGCTGCAAAAAGGAATAGGCCAAACTGGCCAAGGATAGGTGTGCCAAGCTTGTGGCATCATATTTAAAAAGACTTGAGGCTGTAATTGCTGCCAAAGGTGCATCGACAAAGTATTGAGCAAAGGCTGTGAATACTTATGTACATGTGATTTCTCAGTTTTTTTATTTTGAATAAATTTGCAAAAACCTCAAGTAAACTTTTTTCACGTTGTCATTATGGAGTGTTGTGTGTAGAATTCTGAGGAAAAAATGAATTTAGTCCATTTTGGAATAAGGCTGTAACATAACAAAATGTGGAAAAAGTGATACGCTATGAATACTTTCCAGATGCACTGTAGGTTTTTTTACAGCCTGTCTTGAGACTTGTATGGCATCCTCAACATACACTGCAAGCCTGAAATGGAGAGCATTCAGTTTTTGTAAAAATAATACTGAAATGCATCTATCCACTATCAAAACCATTTAACACACTTCAGAGTACAGTACTTTGAGCTGAAGCCTATCTTCGAGGTTGCACATAGTACAAAGTAATATGCAACCCTCGACATAAACAGTTTTAACTCTAAAATACAAAAAAGCTCTCACACACTGAGCACCACCAATCAATAGCATATAGCCACTTTCACAGATCCTTGAGACCAGCCTAATTCCACCACAACATAATCTTTTTAGGGGGAACATGCCATCACCTACAGAATGTTGTGTGTGTGTTTTTTTTTTTTTTATATAATAATACTGGGGACATAGCATTATTTTCTGTCAGCAGTAATCCATTCTTAAGCCTTTTTTCTTTTACTCTGGGCACAGTAAACAGAAATCTGATACATGCTGGTTTTTTTGTTAGAATAAGTAAAAGTAGGAGGTATGGTGTATCATGATTATTTATGGGGCAGTGCCTCCCTAATGTGCCTGCTATTTCAGCATGTTCAGCTTTCTTAAGGCATTTCTCTTACCAGATATTATTTTAGTAGTTTTCTTTATTCGGAAATTCATGTTTAGACTAAGTTAACATAACATATCTCAGGTACTTTAGGTTTATTTTGTGGTATATATTTTTTTGCAGAGGGGTTCCAATCTTGGATGTGGAGAGGCCTGACATTTCTTCTCCCTTTTCTCTTCTTTGGACATGTAAGTTCATTAATTAATACATCATAGTATGCCCTTGGATACATTATGTATGCAAATAATGAATGAAGTGGCATACCTTGTATTTTTAGAAATGCATTGGCATAGAAATTATGGGTTGCTGCAGATAAGTCGTCCTTTTTTTTTTTTTCCAATTTGTGCTGCCTCCAAATCAATGCCAGGTTTTTGATTCATTCCCTTCTTATTTTTACAGTTTTGGCAGCTGTACAATGCACTGACATTGTTTGGATTGTCTAGACATACAGAATGTAAAGAATGGCAGGTAAGTGCAATTCAAGACAGGGCACACACCAGAGCATTTAAGCAGGTGAATTTTGTTAATGGAGATGGTGCTATTGCAAATATGAAAGTATGGTTTTCTGTGCCTCCAGAAAACTTCACTAGAATCACAATGGCCCAATCAAATTGGGAAAAAAAAAATCCACATCCGTTTAAATGACTCTGTCTTCACTACAGTGATCTTAACTGTGTTGCCATTTACAACATATTCTGTATGTTTATTCACAACTTCAGACGTTTTCCAGAAATGCCCCCATGGTTTTCTATTTAAATTTCAAGTTTCAGTAAACAGCTTAAAAACAGTAGCTACATAGCCAAAACTAGATCATGCATGGATGGTTTAGGAAAACTGACATAGTTCATGTATTGTAACATTTTTACTTTCTTTGTCCTGCCTTGGTTTTGATGGAACCACAATGAGAAACCATAAGAGGACCAAAGCATGCCGTTATGTACACAGCATTAATGTAGGTAGAGTACTTCTACCCTAGCAAAATGTGTATGTACAATCTAGTCAGGACAATACGAATCCAAATCAGTAAGTCTAGGGACTTTTTCAGATATGGTGGAAATGGTAGTATTACTGATCTGGGAAAGTCCTGTAGCCATTCTACTGCAAATTGGAGAAAGATAAAGTCATTTAGTTTTTCTGATTATCAATCTAGTTTACCTTACAATAATTACCTAGCATTTAATGTAAAACAATACAGAACACACTTACTAGAAAGCACACTTACTAGCACGTCCTAGAGGTTTCAGGTAATTCAGCCTTGCATCTTTCACCCTCCAGTGAAAAGGACACTGCTAGATCTTTCTCAAAATACTATTAAAAGTAATAATTTAGTCAGATCTGTTCAATGCCGCTTAAAGAATACAAATTGTAAAAGATGACCTAGTTTTCTTTTTTGGGACTGCCTGAAAAGTGTTTGATTTTTTTTTATATAACTTATCTTTTTCTTTTCGGACTCTGTTAGAGGTCCTACCGTGCAGGAGTTGTTCTACAAGGTGAACTGACCCAGTTTAGACACATTACTTTTAAAGACTGAACATAATTCTGTGTTTTTTTTTCATAAGCTATTTTAAAATTAAAATAAAGCGTATCCAGAAGCAATTCAAGCACACAAAAGCCATAATACACCAAACATTTTATTGGTATAGATATTATTGTAGCAGTTAAAATGACTGTAATTGATAATGGTATAATTTAATAAAATTTACAATGATGATAGGGAATTTTTACGTCTAGTCGTTTGTTTTGGTAAGTAGCCAATGCTTGG
This sequence comes from Polypterus bichir lapradei, assembly GCA_026402145.1. Classification (NCBI taxonomy): domain Eukaryota; kingdom Metazoa; phylum Chordata; class Cladistia; order Polypteriformes; family Polypteridae; genus Polypterus; species Polypterus bichir. Next base: position 13,227,273 of record JANRMT010062838.1, on the reverse strand, counting down.
TTTAGAGTTTTCATACTAATGCTCTTTTAGGTTTGTAGTTTAGTGAATAGTGAAGGTACTTTGTTTTTTACATGAAATGAAAGGAAATCCCTAGTTATCAAAATATAGTTTTTTCTAGTTACTGTAGAGGCTTGTGAATAAGGCATCTAACTTCAGTCTCATCTACTCAGTGGTTCTTACAACTATTTCCTTAAGCTGGAGTTAAGTTAACCTTAACCCTCTTCATATTTCAGAGATGGGTACAGATCAAAAGGCCATACTCTGATAACTGTAAAACCTTGTATTCAGTATTTTCCTGACACAAAATAAGCTTTTTCTCCAGTTATTGGGACCACTTACTATAAAACTAATATTAGACTTCTGATAGTTCTTTGTCAAATTGAAGTTCTAGATGCATTTTCAAAAGTACAGAAGTGCAAAAGTTATTTAGGATAAAATGGCCCATTCTTTACTACAGAAAAATTATGGAAATCCATTCTATATACAGTATGTGGGGAAATTTTAATTTTTAATATTCTTGTAATAATAATAATAATAAATAATAATGCGTTTTATTTATAACGCGTTTCCCATGCTCAAGGCACTTACAGAATATAAGAAAGAACGGCAGGGTGTACATTTTATAGCATTGTACAAACCAAATAAATAAATAAAGAAGATTTCTTTCTCGGTGATGAACAAATAAGAGGTTAGTGCTTTTAAATCTTTCCGCTCTTGTGAATGTCCTGGAAATTCACTGATCTTGGCATTTTTTCTATCCATATAAACAATCATATTGGCCAACCTCATTCAGCTTACTGATTTCAGGATGTGCTTCTCACATTTTGCATAACTAGTTCAAGTGGAGTCTTTTAATTTTTCAGATACGATGAGAATATGTGGAAATCGAGATCCCAGGATGAATTATATGATGCAGATTTAAAACTATTTAATAATGAAATCTGCTGTTAAAAACCACAGACCACGTGGCAGATACAATTCATTCTTAACTTAAGGCTACAATAAGGGTGTAACCTACATTACTTACAGTGGGATTGTCCCATACTGTGATCAACTACAGAAGAATCATAGTTTGGAAACTTTTTCTTTTTTTTTTCCTTTACAGCCCAAGTAATTGATGGCTTGAGCCAATCATTGTCCACAATTTGCTTATCTGTCTCGGCAACATTCTTTTCCTGTACTGTTCTAACATGGAAACAACTTAGTCATTTAAAACTCCATAACATATAAACACTACTTTGTCCTTTTATTCCTTGAAAAGTGGTAATTACATTTCATAATTTAAATGAAAAAATTGATTTGAAAAACCAGATATAAATTTGAAAACCTAATGCATTTATCGTGTTTTCTGTCAGTGTGAAAATTGTGGAATTTACTCTGCAAAGAATCAACAAATTGGTCCCCCAAGGGAAACAATGTTGTTGTAATATAGTTGACATGATGACCATTTTTTTTTAATAGAAAATACAAATCAGCTAGTATGCTTTTTAGTTATGTCCCTTGTTCATTAAATTAGGTACATTGATATCTGAAACAATGGAGGAAAAATACACATGAATTAGTTTAAGCAATAGATGGACAAATTGTAATTGCCGCCCAGTATGTGGGTTTAAAGATAATGCTAGAATGAGGTCAGAAAGTAGCAGTATAAACACAATGAATTAGGTAATGCATGTGAAGAGCCTTCTAAATCTTACCTGTGTTATTGATTCTGTCTTTGCAGGTGTTCATGCTGGCACTCACCTTCCTCTTGCTATTTTTGGGTAACTTTCTCACCACCCTGAAAGTGGTCCACCAGAAATTTCACAAAAACAAAGACAAAGCCAGGAAGAAGGAATGAGTCCAGTTGGTGCACTGATTTCAGAGAGAAACTGAGCACTTCTCTTCTGCTATGCCTCATCTCACCCCACAGTAATTTTAGGGGCTTTGAATGCTTGAAAGTGTGTAAAGGAAATAGTTCTGATTTGCTGGTATTGAGTTGCTACCATCCTGTTTAGCTGTTACACTGTGAGATCTTGTGAAATAAGACTTGTAATTCTACTTGTGGAGGTGGCCTAAGACTAGATTTCAATGTCAGATTTGCAAGCTACTCAGGTCAGCCATGGGAATGTTGTTTGGGAGAATACCATATGTTCAAATTAAGTAATTTATTGGAAAATATTTCTGAAATTGAGGGGGTTAAATAACTACTTAGAGGGGGTTAAGAGATATTTTTTTTAAGGATTTTAAACACTTTTGAAGCCACTACTGAGTTTTGGTGTGCTATTCTGATTTTAGGTGCCTCTCTGCCGCTTCAAGTGTTTTATTTTTTTTTATATATGAAATATGAAAAGCAATGGAATGGGGGAAAAAGACAACTAACTATACATGGGAGGAACATAATGATTAATTTCTTCTCTTTCAGGGAAATCTGCATTTGAGCCATGTTTCATTGCATGTAAAATGGAGTTAAACCTTATAGCATTGCTTTAACTGTCGGCAGTATTTTTTACTGCTGTTTTTAAACTTGTACTTAAAACTTAAAATGGAGAGCTCAGTGCTCATAATGCAGTATTTTGGTGTCCTAAGTTCAGACATCGTTGCTGGTGTTTGAATATTCAGCAGTATAATTTACAGTGCACAGCACCATGATAGCTTTGTAAATGTTGATTTGTGCATCAAAAGGTTTTAGAGAGCAGCATTGTTTATTCAAAAGCTGCATGACCTGTGTCTCTTTTGGGATTTGACTAAGATTAAGGGAGCTGTGGAATTGAATTGTAAAGTTTTGAATGATTGCATGGACCAATTCAGAATGGTGGTTCTGCACTGTTAAGGTAAATTTTTGCTGCCTTACTTAGAAATACAGCAAAATGTTAATCTCAAAGGCCAATGCAAAGTCAAATGAAGGCCTGATATGCTTCCTCTGCCTAGCTTACATTTTAATGTAATACAATCACTCCGCTAATAGAATAATTACATAGGATAACACTAATTAAAACAGGAGGAGGCAAGTTGTAAATCTCTATGCCCCATCTTGTACAGTTAAAGAAGTGAGGTTGGTTATAGAAGATGGGATACAACAATTTAGAGAAAAAAATCCTTTATACCACGGACCTATTATCCTCCACCCCTTAATTTTTATTATAATTGAGTAAATGGGAGAACTTCTAGCCAGTGTAAGAGAGGGATCTTGTATTTGTCCTTTCTTCTCTCTTCTTTATTTTCCTTGTATATTTCCTTTTAGCCTCATAATTACTTTGGAATGTCACTTATTTATTTGCCTTGCTTTGGAAAATCCTTGAAATCTAACATTTGTTTTAGTCTATCTTAGTATTCTGTTTTTGATGTCCTTGACCTATCAGAACAGTATTGCATTTCACATCTTTAAAGTAATGTTTTAGACATTTCCTACTATTCTTTAGAAAACCCATCTTTTTAAGTCCACCACCATAAATTGCATGTTACCATACATTAAAGATGTGAATATGGGAGGTGTTACATTTATTCTTTCTCATCTGCAATGTTAAAACCAAGGACTCAAGTCCTCTGCTACCAGGAGTTTTAATAATCCTTAGTTTGTGTTGCATGCATAAATCTGACATAATAATTCATATATTGTAATCCTCCTATGGAGGAGAACCTTTTATAAATTGGTAACCACAAGCTTGTGTTTTTCATTCATACTAAAATGTGTGCAAGTTAAGGTGGGGACGGGGGGAGAGGAGAGCGACTTTGTACAGAGGTGCTACATTTGTTAAAATGTAATTCAGACCCAAATTTGGCCGCTACTTACGCACAGTAATTGAGAAACTGTTTATGTTTTGAGCCTGATCATGATCTGTTTTTAGTGGTTATGCCTGTGTCCCTGAATTAGAAATTTGTCGATGGAATTATGATGTATCTGAATGATGAAAAGGGAAAAAATATATATTTTTCTTAATGTCTTGAAAGAACGATGTATTGGTTGTTGCTGTAAAATAAAACCTGAAAGCAAGTATTTGGCAGCTGCACTATACTTCAATTAATTTTGGCATTTTGGAAAGAAGAAAGACAACCTTGGTAAATTAATACAGGGTGATCATTTATCATCTTAAAACAATTATCTTTAAGGCCTGGGGTGGAGGTGTTAGTAGTGATTGTTTGCCATTTGCTAAAATGAAAATGGTCATCATTTTCAACTGCATGTGTTTGAGAAGCAAGAAGTTTGGCTGACAAGAGTTATTACACGCAAATTTAAGGTGTAAAGTATAAATTTTGGAAATAATACAAATAGGATACATAATTCTCAATTTTTATATATATCATGTTACTCCACAACAATCAAAAGGTTTTCTTTTATCAATATGCTGCACTAATTCTGTGCAGAAAATGTACTTACTGCTTGTGGCTTTGAGCTGTAAACCTCAAGGTTCCCAGTGAAATCTTCAGGACTTCAATCCTATGAAAAGGCTAGCAGATGTTTATGATATTACCGGTCCCATATAATGTTGCTTATTCACTGAAGGATATTTTGTTGTTTGTGTTTTTTTAATATATAAACAAAACAAGTACCAATTCAGGATTTACAGGCTCTT
>JANRMT010062838.1:13196033-13222320 GCA_026402145.1 Polypterus bichir lapradei | reverse complement strand
AAAAATGAAATGCTAAATGATGAACATTTGACAAATTAGTTTTACATTGAACTTGGCAGACCACTCCTCATAGTTCACAACAGCTGTCTCTAATTTGCAGGGGCATACCCAGAACCTACATTGTGTAATGGGTTTGTCCCCTCTGCCTTCTCTTAGGGAAACTTCATCTGGTAGACTGGAAAAAGCAGAGATGTAGCCATTACGCTCTTAAACTGAACACTCTACCGCTCCTGGCTACCCCCATCCTATCCTGTCAAAGCCAATAATGAACAGAAGAAGAGACAAAGTGTACCATTTTGAGGTTCAGTACCCATACAGAACAATCTCAACCTAATCATACATAAGCAAACATTTTTTTCTGCTTTGCATGCAGTAAGCTTGTACTGTTGTACTACCTTGCACAAAGATCCCATGAGACTCATATGCTTTGTCCAACTGTAAACAGGATTGATAAATCATCCATCACTCAAACATCCGTGTAAAGACAAACAAAAATCTTCCTTGGCCAGCATTGAATCTGCAGTGGTTTTAACTGTATCTAAGGTCATGCCATTAGAAGGAATGCAATGATTGTGATCCCTTGGTACTTGGAACACACCCCTTTAACCTTCTTTTTAACCACCTAAGTCTGCTAGTTTTAAGACTTTTTCAATGGATTCCATACAACACTGGAGAGGTGAATTAGCCAAAACAGCTCCCAGAGATTCCTTACCTAGATGCCGATCCATCCTGGAATAATCTTGTGGCATATTTAAATTAACTAATCAAAACCCTGTTATCTAAATATATCAAGAAACTGGATATTGTGAAAATGCTGCATGCAATTTTCATAGGAATTAAAAAACACTCTAGAGCCCAATACTATAATCTTGCTCAAACTCAGCTAGAATTGTTTCCTGACCATTGCTGCTGGGGAAAAAAAAAACGTGTTTATAAAGCAGTGGGACAAATGGATGGTTATAGGAGAGCAAAATCTTTATTTTAAAATGTTACTTTAGACACTTTCCTATAAATGCAATGATCAATGAGTAAAAACTCCCATACCCTTCCTATAAATAGGTTAAAACTCTTGACATTTCAGAATTTTTTTTTTTCTTTTTACAAAATATAACTGTTTAAATGTTTTCAAATTACAATTATTAGGAAATGGGGTTTATAAATTAGTGAAAAATTAATTAATGGGGTCCGCATGAAGGAAATACAATATTGATCTTGTCATATTGGTTAACTGTATGGGGAAAAAGTCCTTTTCTTTGGATCCATTGTAATTGAGTCTCATATTAGAATTGTGACTTTCATATCTCAATTGTGGAGTTAGGAGGCAATCAAGCCTGTCATTTCCAATTTTAAACTAAAGTGTCTGATACCATCTTGCATTCCCTTTTTCATCTTTACAAAAGCAGCTGAAAAATGAACTAGCCATGACTGGACCATGGAGAGTAACCTAAAGACACACATGAATCCATGGCTTTGCAGTTTTTGAAGCTTTGGTGTAGGCAAAATAACTTTGTGAAAGTTTGACATGTTTAGCTCAAATGACACTCCTGAGATTTCTTTGATGTAAACTAAAGCAGTGGTAAACAATTCAAGGAAGGCAAAATGCAACACAAGGATGGGGAGCTTGCAGATGAATGACCTCATGCTTCTAGCATTTGTGTTGCACTTTCTGTGTAAATGCTGCTCAGCCAAGCATGCCAGCCCCATCTCTTACATGTAGAAAGGATCACAAGAACAGAGCTAAAGAAGTTAGCTTTTTTGCAGGGTAGTCTTTTTTTTCCCCCTCTCTTTTAAGCATATCTTTTGAAAACAGCTATTAGAAGTCAGTTTGACAAGGACCACATGTGCATCACAATATGACACACTTCCTCTTATTTCTGTTATTTTTTGATTTCTTCAAAACATAAAGTGCAGTTTTAGTTGCTTCTTGAAAAATGTCCTCAACATTTTCTCTAAATTTGGCTGAACACTCCAAATACATCTCTGCATTGATCTTCTTTCTGGTTTCCTCACCCTATTAAGAAAAACAAGTGAGTTAGTGCTTACAGTAAGCAGGGTATTTGTAGAAATTAAGGCACTGGTCATAATTTGTGTTTTTACCGGCTGCCCTCAGGTAATCTTGCTAATTACTATTTCAGTGAAAGTTTCCTTTCTTAAAGCTTAATGCTTAGCTATTTCTTCCTTTTGTTCCACACCTTTACTTTAACACCTTCAATCCTCTGCCTTAAAGCTAGCAAGAAGTTAACTTACTTGTAAATAAGTGATGGGTTCTTGTTCCAGAGTTTTAAGTTTGCGCAGGCGCTCCTTATCCTTTCGAAGATCTGTCTTGCACCCAATGAGAATGATTGGAACGCCACGACAGAAATGATTCACTTCTGGATACCACTACACAAACAGAAATTGAAAAATAAATGTGTGCTCCTACAAGAAAAGTCGTTACTTAGTATATACAGTAAAGTCAAAAGTGTGTAGCAGTAGACTTTTACTTGCCCAATAACTGTTTTTCATTTTTCCCAATCACTTGCTGTGTCCTAAACCTGAATTCTAAATTTTTCAGCCCTTGATTCCACTAGGGTAAGTTAGCAACGTCGCTTTAATTAGAAATGTCTTACAGAGGAATTAGAAGGGTTCCAGTCAGCCACTGAGTTCCTGCAAAGCACTAATAGACATACTTGCTTGGTGTCTTTCAGGATAGCCATCTGACCTTGAATGTAAACACTTTAAAAAGAAGGAAGGGATCCTGTTCAGCCATATATGCAGTATATGTCTCCAGTACATGTTACCAAGCACACCAAGGTTTCAAAATTGTGAAGTGTACCAAAGGGCTTTAAGAATATAATTTTAGGACTTTTGAAAGTGTACCATAGAAGTATGTCTCTACAGAGGATTATAAGGGGCACAATATATTTCTATTTGCATTGCACCCCACTGAAAATTAAGTAACACGTGTTTTCTATTCCATTCGTTGCCATTTTTGCTCAGTTTCTACAACACTGTATCACAGGCTGAACACACAGTTTCATACTGGTAATGCAGACTCAAAGGCAGTAACCAAATGTACAAGCGATGGCAGCACGCTGATACAAATCAGGCCAGTTTGAAGTAGCCAATTCAACCTGGAGAAATGTTAATGGATATCAGAAACACCAAAATATAAAACCCAAAGACTGGAATGTTGTTTTATCATCCTTTAAGTGTTTCACAGTCTATCCTCAGGAGGTGTATGCAGTTTTTCTAAACAAATTCCCAGTGCTTGTGTAAGTGGTGGATGTTGTCTAGGCAACATTTTTGTTTGTGCTCTAGAGACAGATCTAGATCAAGTACTTATTACAATTTTTTTTTCTAATTAAAAATAAACAAATAGAAGAGTAGATGAGCAGTGTGATATATTTTCCAAATTAAATTTCCCGTAAGGTCAATCAGTCATTTTCTAACCTACTTAGTTCTGAACAGGGTCACGGGGATCTGCTGGAGCCTACCCCAATTAGCGTAGGACGCAAGGCAGGAACAAACTCTGGAGAGGGCGCCATTGCTGTAAGGTGTATGTATGTATGTATTAAACATTCACACCTGATTTTCTTGGGTCTTGCTGTATGAGTGCATACTGGGAGGGGCATCTTCAGGGTCGCTTTGGTGAGGAGATAGCCCATCTAGGGAAATCAGTGTGTTTTTCTGTCTCTGTGGCATTCTACCTGCCAGTACTTGCCTTAAATTGCAGTAATTTTGTAGAAATAAAATAAGATGTTCAAGTTTATTTTAAATACTTTTATTAGCCTTTCTTAAATTATTAAAGTATATGAAAATATAAGAGAAATGTGTATTAGCATTTTTACAGTCCTCAGCCTTCATGCCTACTGTTTAAAATTTACATACACCTGTAGTCATGTCAGTAACATTGCATATCCATTAGTGACCAACAGAGGGCATGTGTGAGAATGTACTGTAATAATTTCTTATTCCCATAGCTGCCCGAGACTACTGGGTGGATTCACAGTAGCCCACGTAGTAAGGGACAGTAGGTGTCAGTCATAGCACTAGCAATAATTTTGTGTCTTACTAGTGTAGGGGAGAATTAGCCAAATTTCCCATCAGGGGAGAAAAATTTCTCTATCTGTCTATCTAGTTATCTGTCTGTCTGTCTAATCTGTACTGCACAACAACTTCATGAAAACTTAGCTGGACTTGCTGCCAACTCCAGACAGACAGTACCAAGGATTTGATCACTCCTGCCACAGTACAGTGGAAACATGGGGAAATGCAGCTGCCTTTTATAAAAGTGACAATAACATGTGAGTGGTGATCTTAACACTTTAGGAGTAGTGACGGCGTGGCACACTGCTCCAGAATCAGGATGCTTGAATGCTACACAGCATGCAGTGTGAGATTTGTACTGGTATCACCAAAGCGACCCTGAAGATGCCCCTCCCAGTATGGATGACAATTGAGGATAAGTGTAATGTGTTCTACGAGCTTCACATGTTGAGCTATTAGAAGTATCAAATAATGATTGCTTGCACCGGTTTCCCAAAGAATTATGTTCAAGAAATATATCCTGTGTGCAAGGACCAACTCTGGCCAAGCAGAGTTTTAAGCAAGCTATCATCTGAAATGTTAGGTAATGCCCTTAATCAGATTCAAAACAATGGGGAAAAGTTTTTCATGTGGACGTATAGGAGATTAATTATAAGTTGGGAACATTCGCTGATGGTGCATTGCCACAACCACCACAATAGAAATTCATATTAATGGCATTTTGGGAAACCTGTCAACTAATGAGTCAATTAAGTCATGGAAATTACAGCAAATAGAAGAATCTAACAGAATAAAACTGGCAAATGGCATTCTGAATTGAAAATTCAGAAGAAAGTGCTGGCTGAAGGTTTGTGAGTTGATGGTGTGTCACAATCTAGCTAATTTTATCTACAGCAGGTAATATATTTTAATAGTTTACAATATAGTATTTATGTCCCAATTTAGCTTAGAAATGAGATATCCCTTCTAGTCATTTTGTTTACATTTGAAATTGAACTTTTAAATTAAAGGAGCATGGTGGCACAGTGGCTAGCACTGCCGCCTCACTTCCTCAGTCATTGTCTGTGTGGAGTTCCTGTGGTCTTTCCATGTCTACAGGTTTCTTTTTTCTTTTCAAGTATTCTGTTTCTCTTTCTAAACCCCAAAGATGTGCATAATAGGTTGAGTGATAGCTCAAAAATAGTCCAGTGTGACTATCAGTTTGCCCTTTGACTAACTGAGACCCATCCAGGGTTGGTCCCTACCTTGTAACTGATGGTGCTACACTAGTTTCTAGCCAACATTCACCCAAAGTGATTAAATGGGTTTCATGACTATCACGCTGATTCTCTGTAAAATGTACTTAGTGTAAATATTTTCTTTACCTTTTTGCATTCCTATTCTACCGTCGGTTTTTGCTTGTTTAAGAAAAGAACTTGTTCAAATTAACTCACATTGTTCTTGACTGTAATTGTTGATAATGAGTGCATCAAATGCTTTATCTATCCATCTATCATCTCTATGTGCTTTGGCAACCTCCAGGGTTTGGAGGTATTCAGTGCAAGGCAGGAAACAGCCTTGTACCTCGACTTGGCTTTTTATTATTCTTAAGTAAGGTTCAAATGCATGCTAGTCAGATTTGTATCTGATCATAATTCAGAATTTCTCTTAATAAACATATACAGAACTTCATAAAGTAGTAGTTTTTGCTAATATAAATACTACCTGTAAGCACTAACCTCAGCAACTAAAGAAGGTGGAAGGTTACAGTATAGTTTAGATGAATTCATCCAAAACAGAGGCATTGTGTAGGACGAGGATTTAACTGCCAGTCACACACATACAAATTTCCAAACTGCTTCCTCCAATTTAGAAATGCCTGAATTTATGGCATTTGCCTGAAGCAGAGCTGACTATTGTAATACTGCTCAATCACACTATTCAAAATGTTTATTCATGAAACTACATTTCATTCAAACACAACAAGAATCATGAGTAGAACAGTATGACCATTTAATTCAAAATCATCATTTTGGCTTTCAATTAAATTTACAGACGACTGTTAAAATTCTCATCACTCAAGTTGGAAATTGCTTTGCTTCCTGCTTACCTTGCAGAGCTTGCTATTACTAATAATAATTCTTTGCATTTATATAGCGCTTTCTCACTACTCAAAGTGCTCAGCAATTGCAGGTTAAGGGCCTTGCTCAAGTGGCCAACAAAGCAGAGTCCCTTTTGGCATTTATGAGATTCGAACCGGCAACCTTCCAATTGCCGGTGCAGATCCCCAGCCTCAGAGCTGCCACTCTGCCACGAGTGCCTTTACCCCAGGCATATATTGCAGTCATAACATTTAGAACTTGTAAATCTCTGGATAAATAAAACTGTAGGATCCTTTCGGGCATGCAAATGTAGAAATTACCTATCTAATATTAGGAAGAACACATTGAACTCAGCAATTAAATCAAAATCATTACTTTTGCATAGTACAGTATAAAATTCCTAGAGTTTCTATTGACTTTGTTTCATATTGTTTTTTTATAGTGCTTTATCATTGTAATAATTGTGTTTCTTCTTCTTTTTTCGGCTGCTCCCATTAAGGGTCGCCTCAGTGGATCATCTTCTTCCATATCTTTCTGTCCTCTGCTTCTTGTTCTGTTACACCCATCACCTGCATGTCCTCTCTCACCACATCCATAAACCTTCTCTTAGGCCTTTCTCTTGCCTGGCAGATCTATCCTTAGCACCCTTCTCCCAATATACCCAGCATCTCTCCTCTGCACATGTCCAAACCAACGCAATCTCTCCTCTCTGACTTTGTCGCCCAACCGTCCAACCTGAGCTGACCCTCTAATGTCCTCATTTCTAATCCTGTCCATCCTCGCCACACCCAATGCAAATCTTAGCATCTTTAAATCAGCCACCTCCAGCTCTGTCTCCTGCTTTCTTGTCAGTGCCACCGTCTCCAGCCCATAAAACATAGCTAGTCTCACTACCGTCCTGTACACCTTCCATTTCACTCTTGCTGAAACCCATCAGTCACAAATCTCTCCTGACACTCTTCTCCACCCACTCCACCCTGCCTGCACTCTCTTATTCACCTCTCTTCCACAATCCCCATTACTCTATACCAGGGGTGCCCACACTTTTTCGGCTTGCGAGCTACTTTTAAAATGACCAGGTCAAAATGATCTACCTACATTAAAAATGCTATATATATATATATATATATATATATATATATACTGAGTATACTTTATACATAAAATATATGTTGTCGTACCTTGCATAACTGAATAACATTTATGGCACAATAACAGTTCAATACATTTATGGTCACTACAGTATTTGGATTTAATAATCTACATGTGGGAAAAGGCTGACTCGCATAAATAAGTTGAGCCGAATAATGCAGTCAAGGAGCTTTTGAATTCAGCCGAGTGAAAAATGACGGCTGTCCGATTAACTGCGATTTTAGTTCCCTCTCCTTTCTCTTTCTCATATCGCTTTTCAGAGGGAAGTCAGTTTTGCAGTTTTTATGAACAGTTCGAAAGTGCCTTTCCACATTTCCTTCTTTGGAATAGCAATAATAGATTGACAGATCAGACAAACGCACTTTAATCGTGACATTGTGAGAAAAAAAATCCTCTTCCAATTCCACATCCAGCCCATAACCAACAATTTTTTTTTAAAATCCCTTCTTAAGTCGATATAAATTGGAAGGCTAACTAGATCACAGCTGGAGTTTTGCAGTAGCTCGTACTTTTGATCGCGCGTGCGGGATGACCAGTGTGTTAGAAGAAAAGAGATCTCAGACAAATGTGGCAAATGCCATAGGGAGGATATATGATAGACTAACGTTTAAAAAAAATTCTTTTGAATGCAACGCGATCTACCTGCACTACCTTTGCGATCGACACATTGGGCACCCCTGCTCTATACTGTTGATCCTAAGTATTTAAACTTGTCCACCTTCACCAACTCTATTTCTTGCATCTTCACTATTCCACTGACCTCCCTCTCATTTACACACATGTATTCTGTCTTGTTCCTACTGACCTTCATTCCTCTTCTCTCTAGAGCATATCTCCACCTCTCCAGGGTCTCCTCGACCTGCTCCGTAATCTCACTACAGATCACAATGTCATCAGCAAACATCATAGTCCACGGGAACTCCCGTCTAATCTTGTCTGTCAATCTGTCCATCACCATTGCAAATAAGAAAGGGCTCAGAGCCGATCCCTGATATATTCTCACCTCCATCACTCCTACCGCAGACCTCACCACTGTCACACTTCCCTCGTACATATCCTGTACAACTCTTACATACTCCTCTGCCACTTCTGACTTCCTCATACAACACCACAGCTCCTCTCTTGTCACCCTGTCATATGCTTTCTCCAGGTCCACAAAGGCACAATGCAGCTCCTTCTGGCCTTCTCTTTACTTCTCCATCAACATCCTCAGAGCAAACATTGCATCTGTGGTGCTCTTTCTTGGCATGAAACCATAATTGTAATAGTTGTGCTTGGTTTACCAATTTCTTTTATTCTCCCTTTCAACGCCTGTGTTGCAGTTGGTCTGCCTTTAAGTATTTTTGTTGGACCTTCTTTCAGAAGTCTTCTGGCCAGATTATACTGTCATTTGCCTACAGGTTGATCCTTTTCAGAATGACCTGAGACAATTGGTATTTGAACATTGAAACCACCTGTTTATGAATGTAAAGTTATATATTCTTGGCACTGTTTGTGTCAATACTATGTGTGAATGGCATGACAATAAAGCCACATAAATGTGTGCGTATAGAAAGGTGTTTTTCTATTTATGTTTAAGCACTGTGTCCTGTACTTATGTATTCTTTTTTCCACCCTATATTTGTAATTACTGCATAGTGCACTGGTCTCTTAAGGAGAAGTACACTTAATAAGAATAAATTTAATAATTGTGAGAAAATGCAACCAAGAGTGGTGAGTGAATCAGCCTTCCAGAGTTTAAAAATAAAAGAACAACAACTTGGTAGTTAAAAATTACTTAACATGTTGCTGCATGCCAGTGTAAGCTAGGTACCATATAGATTTATGCATTGACATGTGGTAGATATTTGTTTTCACTTTTCCTTAAACGCATCATAAACTGTAGAATATTCTTATCTGAGACCCGAGACTTGCATACAGGCCCAAAATATTACCAGGATCATGTTTGTATGTGTGTAACTGACAAATAATAGAAGCTATACATATGGATGTAGTGTTTTTCTCTTATGCAAAAATGACACACAATAAAGATTTGTTGACTTTCAAAGACTTTTCTTTGTTTTGTCAAATGTAGCTTGTTGGATGGTAACAGTCATTGTTGGTCATGTGATAAGATCAGGCGGTGCTGGTGACATTTTACTTTGTCTCCCCAGCTAAGGATGCCTTTAGTTTTAAATGTTAGGCTTTTTGTAAATTCTGGTTTAATTTTTAATTTGTCTTGGTCTGGGGAATGGCATGGATTAGGGGTATAGCACAGGAAAAAGAGTATGTTCAGTGTGTCACTTGAGCACCTAGACCTTTGTGATTAGTATGATTACTTTAAGAGTTAAGTGGCAGATGGGGTGCTCTGCTACAGGAATTCAGTCAGTCAGTCCTAACTACAGGGTCACGGGAGTCTGCTGGAGCCAATCCCAGCCAGCACAGGGCGCAAGGCAGGAACAAACCCCGGGCAGGGTGCCAGCCCACCACAGGGCACACATACACCAAGCACAATTTAGGATCGCCAATGCACCTAACCTGCATGTCTTTGGACTGTGGGAGGAAACCCACGCAGACACGGAGAGAACATGCAAACTCCACGCAGGGAGGACCTTGGAAGTGAACCCAGGTCTCCATACTGCGGGTTGGCAGCGCTACCACTGTGCCACCGTGCCGCCCACTACAGGAACTGACAATGTAAATTATGTGGAAGACAGAAGAATGCCAACTCTCGCAGTGTCTGATTTTTAAGTGGAGTCATAAAATACATGACAGCAATTCCTCAACTGTAGTTTAACATAGCAACATTCCTAAACAACTTAATCCAAATAATATTTATAGGGTGTGTATTGCAGCCGCACTGGATGCAAAGCAGTATGTAATCCTAGACTGGTCACCAGTACATTGCATATGTAAAGAGCATATCTTCCACTGCCTTACAGCTATGGTTAGCCTCAGTGTTGTCTCACCTGTGAATATCTGCACAGGTCAGTGTCCACATAAATGACATTTCCACTGATATGATCTGTTTTCTGTACCAAGGCCAGCATTACCAGAAAAACATGTTCTCCTCAGGTCTCTGAAGACTCCAGTTAACACTGTGACGTCTGATTAGCAGCATTCTCCTCTCAACGGAAGAATGCTAATGACTTTCTCAGAGTAAACAGCATTAAATATGGTATGTTAAGACACCAGGTTAAAGTGTCAGACATCCGGTCTCGCATCATTTAGTTGTTTTCCTCAAGATAACAGATGACCTCTCACTGCTGTGTAGCTAGTCTGAGAAGACTGGGAGGCAGGGTGTGGGCAGAAAAGGTGCACAGAGGCGACGGTGGTGTTCACTGGGAATTTGAAAGTTAAAACATTCCAGTTAATGACATTACACATCTGTTTAAAGGTTCTTCTTTACTTTGTTGCCATAAAAAAATAGTTTCATGGAACTAAATGGCGTGAAGCTAATATTCAAATATATGCTATGTTCCGAAATGTTGAAAGAACTAGAATGAGACATCAAAAGAACATTAGACAGGAATGCTGGGTTAATGCAGGAATCCAAAATGCTAGAAAATGGAAAACTAGAGAAACTAACTTTCTCTCAGTAGAATCAAGGACTTTACTATAGCGAAACAAAATGTAAAAGAATTACACAGCATGTGAGTCCATTTGTTCACAACCAAATATTGTCACACTAACACATTCATATTTGATGTGGAATTATAGTAACCAAAAATGTAAAATGTAAAACCAAGGACAATATCATCTTTGCAATGCTAAAGCAAAAAAATATATATATTACTTAAAATATTATGATCCCCACTTAAATTGTGAACTTCTAACTGAATGAAAAGCAATTGTAATAATACATTTTATTTATATAGAACTGTTCCCATGCTCAAAGAGCTTCAATGGAATTGAGAAAGAACAACAGGTTATATAGAATATTGGATACAAATAATATCTGAACAAAATAAAAAAATAAAGGTAAGTCCAGAATATACAAAGCATTAAAATATAATAAGCTACAATAGACCAGAATAAAATACAAAATTATGAATACCAAAAGAAAACCCCCAACAAATAAAATAATTTATGGCGCAAGAACAAATTGTCTTGGGCATCTTGACAGAGAGGCAGGGGAGGACTGGCCATTAGGGCATTTGGGCAATGCACGGTGGGCCACGGACTCTAGTCTGCTCATGGGCCGGCCGTTTCATGAAATAAATTTTATGTACTGGTTACTGTTTGACATTAAAGTTCATTTTCTAAACCACTAAACATTATCTGTCCAGTACTGCGATTGATATAATATACTGTATTACGGCATCAAGTTGTATTAGTTGTCAGTACACAACGTTGCAGCGAAACATTTGGTCAAAACTGCCTTTTGCCAATTTCTGTTTCGATCCCACTACATTTTGGTTAGCATATACATTATTGAAATTAATTTTATCTCACATCTAGTATTTAAATTCTTCTGTACTATTTAGTTTAGATTATGTATTATGCATTTTATTGTTCTCTAGTCGTCAGTTTGAGCAATAGTTAGTGGTTTTCAGCTGTGATTATTAGTATGATGAAATAGGATTTTTTCATATTAGGATGGACCATTTATAGTTTATCGTTAAGTTAATGGAACATTTCAATCGTGAGGTTTTCATTATAACCTCGGTTATAATTTATTCCATTGTAAATGAGCAGCTACTAGCCTACTAGGGTACTGGCACTTGGAGGACATGACTTCGACATTAGACATGCACTCTAATAACGTGTAAGCCGTGTTACTAAATTTTAATTTTTCATTAAATTTTATTTCTAAGTATGTCGTCAAATTTTAAGTTGTATCTAAACAACAGTGTGCAGATTAAGTTTGGCGACAGTTTAGAGTTTATATCATATGCTCATAGCAAGTAGCGAGCTGCGTACTCATCACTAATATTAAGAAAATTACAATGAATATAATGGTTGACCTCATCATCTCACTCGTTGAAGGATGCCTGGGCCGGTTTTGAGACCCAGTCCGCTCCTGCAGAGAGGTTAAACTGAAAGAAGAGTTAGAATGTCAGGGTGAATTAAATTTTGTTTTTAGTTGTTTTTTTGGAAGAATTAACTGAGTCGGCTGATCTTATTAATTTAGGGAGGTGGTTTCAAAGCCCGGGCACTATAGAGATGAAAAGGCTCTGTCACCCATAGAACGCAGGTTAGTTTGGGGCACAACGAGATTGCCAGAATCGGAGGATGTTAGTAGATCGACGGAAACGTAATGATGGAGGTTGTTACTGATGTAGTCTAGTGCCAGGCATTGGAAAGCTTTATAGGTTATTAATAGAATTTTTTACTCTATCCTTTAAGACATTTAATACAATAATAATTTGTATGTGCCCTACACCTCTTAAATTTATGGATAAATTAAGTGGCGGTTTAGTCCTACAGTAAATGTAAATAGTATAAAACTATAAAAGTAGTTCTGTATCTTAACAGTCAAAATCATACTAATTTTGCTTTTATGTAACAAAATTAAATAAATTTCAGTTAAGAACACAAAATGGTTGCAGTTCTGCCAGTTAATGCCAAAGAACATTTGTGATGTACTAGATCAATAAAGGACAGTATTTGCGTGGGGTTTCTCTGTACTCTGGTTTCTACTCATATTACAAAAATGTGCACAATAGGTAAATGGGCAATTATAAATCAACATAAAACAAGTGTGTATTTGTGTGTGTGTGTGTGTGTGCATGCTCTGTGATGGGCTGGTGTCCCTTCCATTTGTGTTTCCCGCCATGCAGACAGAGTTGCCAGGATATGCTTTCTTTACTTAACGACTGTGACCTGGATTAGCAGGTTCAATTATGGATGATTGGAAATCTGTGTTGAAAGCAAACAATAAAATGTGTGCACTCTGGTTATCCACACAATTCAATTGTATTTAATATAGCACCTCTCCATAGTGAATGACAGCCCAAGGCAGTTTACAAGTACAGAGTTATAACAAAATTGCATACAAGTATATTTTTATGTCTGTCTTATATATTTTGGCAAGTTAACTGAATTGCTCTGGATCTTACCTTGTGTCAGGGTCAGGTAATTAACAGGAAGCTCTGTGGTTACGTGTTGAAGCCATCTGGCACTCTGCAGCACCTAAAGTCTAATAAAACGAACTTGCTGCTACAGCCTAAATATAAAATGAGCATGTCGTCTTCACTGGTAGCTCAATGTCTATATCTGATGTACTACACTCTCTTATTATAGTCATACATTTGTTAAGAGAATATACTGCCTGTCTGTGCCAATTCTCTTGTGCTGGTGTTTCTTTTTTATTCCTGCCTAATTTTTACTGTGGTGGAATAATACTTAGAACTGCTGCCTCCTGGATCGAGTGTCTGATGTCTATTGTAGCTTCCATGTTTTTCTTGTGTTTGCATGGGATATGTCTGTGTACTCTGGTTCCCCTGTCACATGCCCAGATACATGCAACTAAGGATAAGTGCAGACTCCAAACTGACTCCAGTGTGAATTTGTGTAGGTGTGCGTGTGTGTGTGTGCCCTGCGATGAGCTGCCATCCATATCAAGGTTTATCCCACCATGCACCTGCTGTTGCCAGGAGAGGCTTTGATTTCTTATGACCCTAAATTGTATTAAGCTGGTCTGAGAATTGCACAATTTTTTAAACTGCTGCTTGTGTTTCTTATCTCTAAACAAATCCAAATCCGAATTATGTGGTATCATCTACTGCTCCGTACTTGTAATATTTTTATTTTTATACTGTACTGAGGATTTATTCTGTTCTGTGTAATGTATTGTATTGACCCCCTTCATTTTGACACCCACTGCACGCCCAGCCTACCTGGAAAGGGGTCTCTCTTTGAACTGCCTTTCCCAAGGTTTATTCCATTTTTTCCCTGCAAGGGTTTTTTGGGAGTTTTTTGGTGTCTTCTTAGAGAGTCAAGGCTGGGGGGCTGTCAAGAGGCAGGGTCTGTTAAAGCCCATTGCAGCATTTCTTGTGTGATTTTGAGCTACACAACAAATAAATTGTATTGTATTGTATTTGACACTGAGTTTTCCCTAACCCATCATTTTTCAGATTCACCTTATGCTACGTAAATGGATGCTTTCCATCTGCTCAGCTGCCCAATTCAAGTTCATACATTTGCAGAGTATATGAATGTCCATGTGAAGAAGAAACGTGAGGAATTCAAAGAGAACATTTTCAAAAACTTACCCAAGGTAGCAATAGTTGTGTGGCAGAATATCACTTGGTTTGTAAGTTTAATGCAATAGGAGTGCTGAGTTGTGCAGTTCTAAAGTATTTTAATAAATCCCAGAATTTGTGAGGTATCATTTCTGCAGTTTCATTAAAACCATTCTTCTATGATCTTACAATAATGTAATTTTATAGTGCAGATCAGTAAAAAGAATGGTTCTGGTATGGTTTAAGAGAAGTTGAATTTGCACACCCTCATAGCCCAAATTCTGGTTGTTGGCAGTATAACAATGAAAGGTGCAATTTTGTTTATTTAAACAATGGAGAACAATTATACTGCAGTTGACATGAAAAAGCCCAAGTGTGAAGTATTTCAAGAGACTCTAGGGATAATGGTACACTTCAGTCATGCTCCACAGAGACTTGTCAAGCAGCAAATACAGTGAAATGCCGTAGAAACAAAGCTTAGTGATCCTCCAGACTTTCTTTTGTTTCAGGTGAAATGGTGACACATATACATGCAGCAATCTCTTTAAAAAAGCTAAGTTTGTCTAATTAATAGAATAAAATGCCCCCTTATTTACAACATGGCACTGCTTCTAAAAAGTCAGATTGGTCTGTCATTGGAGTGGTTGACCAAACATGAGTCCTAGTATAAACGCCTCGAGACATAGCTGTCTACAGAGCCAGGCTTTCCACCCGAATAAAACTGTGAATTTTCCTGTGCCGTTCCACTGTACATTTACATATTCTGAGGCACTCATTTCTAAGTAGTTGCAAACAAGTTCCAGGGTGACAGATTACAGTGTCAAAGTATTGACCAAAAAATGTTGCAAACGTTCAGCAACCACAGTCTTATTCTACTGTTGTGAATAAAATGTAAATTCTGTCAGTCAGTCATTGTCCAACCCGCTATATCCTAACTACAGGGTCACAGGGGTCTGCTGGAGCCAATCGTAGCCAGCACAGGGCGCAAGGCAGGAAACAAACCCCGGGCAGGGTGCCAGCCCACCACAGGGCACACATACACCAAGCACAATTTAGGATCGCCAATGCACCTAACCTGCATGTCTTTGGACTGTGGGAGGAAACCCACGCAGACACGGAGAGAACATGCAAACTCCATGCAGGGAGGACCTTGGAAGTGAACCCAGGTCTCCGTACTGCGGGTTGGCAGCGCTACCACTGTGCCACCGTGCCGCCCGCTACAGGAACTGACAATGTAAATTATGTGGAAGACAGAAGAATGCCAACTCTCGCAGTGTCTGATTTTTAAGTGGAGTCATAAAATAAATAACAGCAATTCCTCATACTGTAGTTTAACATAGCAACATTCCTAAACAACTTAATCCAAATAACATTTATAGGGTGTGTATTGCAACCACACTGGATGCAAGGCAGTATCTAATCCTAGACTGGTCACCTAACTGCGAGGCAGCAGCGATACCCGCTGCGCCACCATGCCAGCCGCACATTGATTAATAACATCTAAATAAGGAATAGAGATTCCTGACACTAAACTGTCATTTCAATCCATGACCAACAGATACTTTCTGTAACTAAGATAGGAAAGGCAGTACATAATGGGTAGATTAGTCAGATAGGGAGTGCAGGGATTAGTGTAGTGAGGGGAGTGAATAAGGACCCTGGGAGAGTTGCTTAACCTGCTAGTGACACATTTATAGAAATGCATTCAACACTGTACTTATAAAGCATATTGGGGTGGTCTTTGCTATATAAACACACCACATAAATCACAAGATTACCAGTTGAGACATATTTAGAGAATTCCTTCACCTTTCACTGCTCCCATTAAACAAATACTGTACTCTACTATACTTGTACCTTTTAAGTCATTTGAGACAAAGTAAGTGTGTGTAAACAAATGGCTGTAACACTCTTAATTTGTAGGTCATATTGTTTAAGTCAATCTCGTGATCAGTGTTTCATGGGACATATTACATCCCATCAAAGGTCACAAGCCATTAAATAGACTAGCTGCCTTTAAATTGATGCTAACATGTCTACACGGCCGATTCCATGAAAGCATTGGCAACTTCGATTCATTTTGGTATGATCCTGGCAGGTATTGTTTGTTAGACAACAATGGCACATTCACAAAAAAGACACAGGAAGAGGATTTACCTTTATAAGGATGTTATCAAAGCTGGTGGGGTTAGTAACATCATAGCACACCATAACCAAATTGGCGTTTTGGTAAGACAGTGGCCGGAGTCTGTCATAATCCTCCTGACCTTCAAAACAAAAGAAACAGTTGCTGTTCAAGCCTCATTTTATCAACTCATCTCACCGTGGTGATAATACATGCACTCTTCTCAGGAAATGATGTCAAACTGTTACTTTCCTGTCATTATCGCCTTTCTGTGAAAAACAACATGGTTAAGAAACAGGAAATCAAGAGGGGGATACAGACTTTTTCAAAAAGGGCATTGCAATTTCTCTACCACCCATGACGATGTGTCAAAGGTTTGGCACAAGCAAGGCTTCTCATGGGCCTGTTGGGAGATTTTTTTTGTCTTTCTCATGTACAATAGCCTGCTTTAGACCATCATTAAAATTGTTTCACTTACCTTTTTTACAACTACTTCAATTACTTACAGACTTACAGTTTACTTTATTTTAATCTACTTTTAGCTTGATTAGTGTTCATTTTTCATATTTAGTAAGAGTTTAGCTCCCAAATGTGATTCCAGCAGTAATTTACTACATTCCTCTGTACCTGAATTATAATGTTTTTGCTGTGTAATGATGTGTACTGTCAAAAGCACTACACTGGACTGAGCAAATTTAAGTGCAGTTTTATAACAGGGTGGAATTTGGGAGTTATGCAGTGGTTAGTGGAGCTACCTCACACATCCAAGGCCGTGGATTCCTATCCCACTCCCAATCGTTTGTCTATTTGAAGTTTACGTATTTGCCCTGTGTTTGTATAGATTTTACCCTAGGTACTCAAGTTCTGCTAACATATCCTCTAAAATAGTAGTTCTCAAGTTAAGCCATGGAGACTCCTGTGACTGCAGGTTTTCATCCCAGCCAATTTCTCCTTTAGATTGGACTCCTACAACAAGCTGTTACTTCTTAGTTTGTGCTTGATTGTATCAATCCAGAATTTACAAACTGGTTATGCTACATTTTTACTGAGTGATTTAGGAATTTAGATGCATAGAAAAAATTGTCTTTTAGTATTTTGTTCTTTTTTAGTCTTCTGGTTATTTGTGGAATTATTTACTAAAAAGCACACAAGTGGGATAACACTAAAATAGCTGTCTTCTATCAGTCATTGTCACATTCCATTGTGTCTGCTATGCTTGTCTTTAGTTGTCAGTATTTGGATACAATTAAAAAATCAAACTCCACAGAAAAAGTGAATTCAAAGAAAATGAGAGTTAAGCATCCAAAGATATGGCAAACTTTTTTTTTTAATATCTTATATATGTAAATCAAACGCTAATTAACTTTTTGGAATGCAAAATAAGAGAAGTAAAAGGACAGCTAATTTATTATTATCTCTTTATTATAAAAAAAAAATCTTGAGAGGGAGATAAGACGTGATTTTCTCGGAAGATAATTTGATGTCCTGCGAGACAAGGCAGTGAGACAGAAGGACAGCTGCTGTATAGGCTTTTAAATGATTGACGCGCAGCGCGACAAGCAGAACACGCAGCTGGGCAGCAGCAAGACAGCAGGTGATCCGTCCGCATCTCCTTAGCGAGTGTTCAGCCCCACCCCCACCCCCCCCTTCACAACGCGAGCGGGAAGGACGTGAAGTGGTAGGAGTGTAGTGTGCCCCTCGAAGCGATTGAGACGTGATCATCTCGGAGAGACACTTTGACGTCACACGAGACTAGGCATTACAACCTTAGGAAGCAAAACCCTTGAGACAGTAACTTTTGCATGTCACGCCCTATTTACAAACAATTTAAAACAAGTTCATGGACATCTAACCTAGCAGTTGTTGGAATGCATTTGGCAGACACACTTCATGTGCTCCCAGCTCTTAAAACAACAACAGCTCGCCAGCAGCAAGCCAGGAGATGATCCGAGCACATCTCCTTAGCATGTGTTCAGCCCCGCCCTTTACAACACAAGCAGCAGTATACATCCTACGAGAAAGAGATTTAACCACGCCCAGGGCCGAAAATAAAAGACAAGTATTGTTTTTACAAAAGTTTTAAACGTCTCTTTTTGCTGTTCCGTTATTTCACCGAGTAATATTTTCCATTTGTTTGCGCTAATTCTATCTTTACTGTCCTTTTTTTGAGACTTTCAAAATTTCCTACTTCCATTATCTGTAACCTGCTCCGCATGTGTATCACGGGACTTGCTTCCAAAGGTTGAAAGTATGATATAACTTCACTGTCTCCTGGGATGTGAAAGTATCTTTCCGTCTCTCTTCAAAAGATTACGTCTCGTCACAAGTTTTTTTTTTTTTTTTTTTTTTTTTTTTTTTTTATAATAGAGAGATTATTATTGTTATTTGGTTGTCTGTCACCTTTCTCCAAGGTGACTTACAACATTTGAGATACAATTGGTTACATTTCTTTTGTTTTACCAATTGGAGCCCAAGCAGGTGAAGTGACATGCTCATGGTCACATGGTGTCTGAGGTCAGTTAAAAGTAAAAGCAACTCGCTGAATGTGAATCAGGTTGGAACAAAAACCTGTAGCTGGACTGAACCTGAGAACCACTGCTCTAAAACGTATAGCTCAAGTTATTTGCCGATGCTAAATTTATCCCAATGTGTATGAGTGCTCTGTGAATGATCCTGAAAAGGACAGTCCTTCCATCCCTTGTGCACTGTATTGTCGGGATTGGCTGCGGTCCCATGACACTGATTTGTATAAAGCAGAATTGAGAATGCATGCAATAAAAGCATTACAAATTTTACCAGTTGACAGCTGAAAACCATTCTTAGTTGACATGTACTTATCCAAAAGATGAGGAAATAGCCTCATCTAAATAAGAAACGCACCCAGGTTACCAAATGCAGGAAACCACACACTGCTGAAAATCTCATTTTCTTGTTTTTTTTTCACTCTGCAGGCCACAGCTTTATTATTATTTGGTCAAGTCAAATTATCAGTCAGTCAGTCATTTTCCAACCCACTATATCCTAACACAGGGTCACAGGGGTCTGCTGGAGCCAATCCCAGCCAACACAGGGGTTAAAGCAGGAACAAACCCCGGGCAGGGCGCCAACCCACCACAGAAGTCAAATTATTCACATATTATCTTTACAGGTACTTTTGTTGTTTCTACATATCCCATTGAGTGTGTTCACTGAGCACTAGAGAAGCTGCCCTCCTGCCCATGGCTCACTCCTTATGGGGGCAGATTCTGTTGCCAGGCAAGGTGTTCTCACTAAGCAGAATTAGTGGTTTCTAAGCATTGCCTTGAGTTAATGGGATTCATCGTAGTGTTCTGCTGGAAATATTCCATACTTGTTGCCTTGGAGCACTATTTATCCCATGCCTGACTAGAGAAAATTCTCTAAATATAGAGCTTCAAGAGTCCCTGATGGACTATGGCAAACCATTCTGCTGATGATTCTGAAACTACAAAACAAAACTCCTGTCAGCAATTTCTTTGACCCTACATCTGATAGAAGCCAGTCAGGCGGCAATTTCAGGCTTAGTATTGACAAATTGCCGCTCCTAAACATTGCGCAAAGCGCATGTTCAGGCTGTCCCCCTTTCTCTGAGTACTGGCTTGACAGCCCTTGATTAGTGGGAAGGCTCCAGCATTCACAGGACAAAAGACCCCTATCATTTTTAAAGGTTTGATAACAATAAGATAGAAGCTCAGTTTACTAAAGGGATGTAGCGATTGTGAGGAGATGAAATCTTTGTTTGGTAGGACATAATGACTAAGGTAACAGAAACCTGTGTAATCAGCAAGTCTAGAGAGTCGTGTGCTCTGTTTGCACAAAAAGTTGTGGTAAACTGGTCATTTAAACTGACCACAGTTTCAGAATAAATACTTAAACCTACTGTGATGCAATGCTGAGTAGAACAAAAAGGCAAATATTATAAATCC
Organism: Polypterus bichir lapradei; assembly: GCA_026402145.1. Lineage (NCBI taxonomy): Eukaryota > Metazoa > Chordata > Cladistia > Polypteriformes > Polypteridae > Polypterus > Polypterus bichir. Next base: position 13,201,823 of record JANRMT010062838.1, on the reverse strand, counting down.
TGTTTAAAGAAAAGTGACTATTAAATCTGAACTCCTAAAAGAGAGATAATTGTAACGAATATAAAGTTTCAAAAAGGTAAAAAGTACAAAGAAAATCTTATTACGCTACTAAGTCTAACTGATATGTGTTCCTACCTTTCTCATTGTTTTTGGTTTTAAATACTGCATTGCTGGTTCAGTCCCTTTTAGGTGTTTACTGAGTGAGCCAATAGTGCTGACATAACGCATACTGCACATACATTCATAAAACCACTTAATCCAATTCAGGGTCATGGCTTATCTTGGCAGTACTGGGCACAATGTTGGATTCAGTCACAGTCTATCATAAGGTCTACCCACAGTAACGCAGGAACAATTTAGAATAGCCAGTTATCCTAACAAACATATATTTAAGGATGTGAGAGGAAAATCTTTAGAGACACAGGGAAAACTTAGATAATGCACAAAGAGAGTGGCCGAACTTGGGAGTTAACATTATTTATTATTATTAGCCTGATGCCTTTATCCAAAGCAAATCACAACATTCGAGAAATACAATTTGTTGTAGTTCTTTTGCTTTTCCAGGTCGAGTCACAGGCAATTTAATTGACTTGCTCATGGCCACATAGTGTTATTTTGAACCCACAACCTCAGGGTTGTAAAATCAATAGTCTTAATCACTACACCACACCATGTTGCCAGTCTTAATTGAACTCAGGATGCTCAATCTTTGAGGCAGCAGCAGTAATTACTGCAATACCATGCTTAATTTGAAATAACACTTTGTACTTAATTCTGCACATTTTTGAACCTTACTGGTGACTCTTCCTATGAAGTTAGTAGACGGATTGGGAGAGCACGGGGGGGGGTCATGAGGTCAATGGAAGCGGGTGTGTGGAGCTCCAGATATCTATGCAAAAGGATGAAGGTCCAGGTCTTTAGAGTCCTGGTGCTTCCTGTCTTGCTATACGGTTACGAGACATGGACGCCGTCCAGTGACCTGAGACGAAGACCGGACTCCTTCAGTACTGTGTCTCTCTGGAAAATCCTTGGGTACTGTTGATTTGACTTTGTGTTGCTCATGGAGTCCTGAATGAGGCACATGACCTGCATTGTGAGGGAGTGTCAGTTACGGCACTACGGCCATGCCGCGCGTTTCCCCGAGGGTGATTTAGCTCGTATCCTCATTGTTGGGGACCCAAGTGGCTGGACCAGGCCAAGGGTTCGCCCATGTTACACCTGGCTGTAGCAGATAGAGGGTAATTTCCAGAGGGTGGGACTGGACTGTGTGTCTGCCTGGGGGGTTGCCAACCGGGATCTGTTTTATTGTGTAGTGGGTGCGGCAATGCATTGTACCAGTGCATGCTCCCCAACTTGACTTGAACTTACTGATGTTAGTTAAAATTCAGAGATTCGGAAAAACAAGAACAGAATTTTGTTGGACAATAAGGTTTGTTACAATGGCAAATACTATCTCTCTATTATAAAAAAAAACCTTAGAAGGAAGACGAGACGAGATTTTCTCAGATCTTCCCAGAAGACAATTTGACATCCCGCAAGAGACACTTTAACGTCCCGCGAGACAAGGCAGTGAGCCATCATTTAAAACAAGTTCACGGACATCTAACCTAGCAGTTGTTGGAATGCTTTTGGCAAACATGCTTCATGTGCTCCCAGCTCTTAAAACAACGACAAGCAAAAAGCAGAATATGCAGCTCACCAGCAGCAGCAGCAAGCCAGCAGAAGATCCGAGTGCATCTCCTTAGCGTGCCTTCAGCCTCCCCCCCTTCACAACGCTAGTGGCAGAGATGCAAAGTGGCAAAAGGGCAGCTGCTGTACAAGCTTTTAAATGATCATTGTGCAGCACAACAAGCAGAACACACAGCTCACCAGCAGCAGCAGAAACAAGCCAGCAGATGATCCAACCTCTTCTCCTTAGCGTGCATTCAGCCGCCCCCCCCCCCCGCGGCTTTGCCAACGTGAGCAGCGTTATACGTTCTGTGAGAAAGATTTAACCACACGTGAGGCCGGAAATAAAGGACAAGTACAGTATTGTTTTTACAAAAGTTTTAAAGTAAAAGTGAAAATAATGCATATGTAACAATTCCCACGAAAACAGCAATCTCTTTAAATTATATATCCGGTAAACCAAACCTGGGGATGGGTGAGCAAAGCGAGCAGGGGACAGAGCCCCCTAGTATCTCTTTAAATAAAAAAGTTCAAACTTTCTAAAGCAAACAATTTGGTAATTCTAAAAGTCAATATAGAAATAAATGCAAACAAATGAGATGTGTTGGAATAAGATGAAGTCAAAGTGAAACATCCAGCCTACATGATTTCTTTTACATTGAGAACTAGGAACATTTAGAAATGACATGGCAAAGGGCCATTGCTGAACAGTTGTAGGACAGGAGAGGCCAGGTTCCAAAATATTAAATGTAGCCTGCAGGAAGCATAATTTGGGGGGAACAAAATTAGCCACAGATGTGCTACCTTTGCCTTAAACGGAATTCCCACTCAACCCATCATTTTCTTCTTCTGTTATTTGTCAAGGAACAAAAATGAACTAAAAGTGAGACACTGCTTCAAATATCCATCCATCCATCCATCCATTATCCAACCCGCTATATCCTAACACAGGGTCACGGGGGTCTGCTGGAGCTAATCCCAGCCAATGCAGGGCGCAAGGCAGGAAACAAACCCTGGGCAGGGCACACACACCCACACACCAAGCACACACTAGGGACAATTTAGAATCACCAATGCACCTAACCTGCATGTCTTTGGACTGTTGGAGGAAATCTACGCAGACACATGGAGAACATGCAAACTCCATGCAGGGAGGACCTGGGAAGCGAACCCAGGTCTCCTAACTGCAAAGCAGCAGTGCCACCCAGCTTCAAATATGTAATAAAAAAATCTGTTGCCAGATTTTCCTTTTAAGTGTAATAAAATGTATTTTGCTTCTTGGCTTCACATGGCTGAATTTGAATTCTGCCCTGGTCACTGTATGCACACAATCTGCATGTTCTCCCAGTGTGCATTTTTCTCTGGGTACTTCACTTTTGGTCTAGCAACCCAAAGATACCAGTTAGGTTGTGTGCCAAATCTGTATTGGCCCAGTGTGAGTAAGTTTATGTGCAGTACACGTGCCTTGATATAAACTAACAGTCTATTCAGGAGTGTTTCCTGCATTGCATCCTATGTTGGCAGGATAACCTGCATCTACCTCTGTGTTATTCAGGTTTGAAAATAGATGAATGCCTGAAAAATGTATTATTTTTTTCCCTGACATGAATTCAGCTGGTCCCGTCTAATAAATAAAACTATACTTTTTGCATGTGACAGAATTGCCATTCCAGTTTTGTTCATATTTCAAGGATGATTGTCCTTCATAGACAGAGGAGTAACTTCAAAGGTGACTAATTGAGAGCAAGATGTAAAGACTTTGTTGAAGTGGTGTGCTTACATTACTATTATTCTTCCTGGTTGCTAAATGGAATTCCACTTCTTTGTTCTAAAATTCATGAGCCCCATCATTTGAAAATAATGGGGTTCCCTTACCAGCCTTAAAGCTACCTAAATGTACCTGATTACAAGTTCTGCCATATATCAGCTTGTCAGCAAGGCCCTATAATAAAGTCAAATAAAGGAGCCAAAGGGTTTTATTTAGAAAGACAATGCTTTACAACAGCAGTTTCCTCTTTGTGTACAGAGGAATCTAAATCTGCCTTCTAGAATGTAATAAAACACCATATTGTGGTTCATATGCTGAAATGGAGATGCCTAAAAGGGGAATTTGTTTGGTAGGAATAGAAACCAAAAAAATTGAAGCACCAAGGCTCTTATCATGAGGCTGAAGCAGAATTGTGAGTACTGAAGGGAAGAATTTGGATAATGTATTGTCTGAGTGTTATGAAAAATAGGACTTGTATGCTCGGATGTCCCAGAAGAGTAATGTGGCATTGGTATGTTCTGGTAAAGAGTGGTGCATGTAAAATTGAGAGTGCAAATGGATTGTATTATTACAGTTCTGGTTGCATTAATTTGGGGTATATAGTACTAGGGTGTTGTACCGTGTTAGCCATTATGAATGTAGTGAGAAGTCAAGCAAAATGACACCTTTTATTGGCTAAATAAAAAGATTACAATATGCAAGCTTTCGAGGCAACTCAGGCATTCAATAACAGGTCTGTCAGTATCCAAGGGTAAAAATTCAGTTGTGTGATTTCAACACTCCTGGATGAGCAGACTAGGTTGGAAAAGCAGCAAAAGTAAATCGCCATGATAAACGGATGATAAACATGTTTGAAGAAGCCAGCAAAATAGGAGTTAAAGCACAGGGGGGTGTAAGCCAAGGAGAAAAAAAGGTGCTGAAAGGAAGCAGATAACTAAATAGTCTGGCACAGAATAAAGCGGCTAAACAAGTATGCCCCTTTACTCCGTAATAAATTATGACCGGTTACTCTGGATGAAGGACAAAATCAAAAAGAAATTACATATGCAGGGTATAGCCAAATGCATATTGCACAACAGAGGAGTGAAAATGGGCCAAGAATATGACTTGACAGAAACATCTCTTCTGCTGACTGGTTACGTCTATAGAATGGTTGGGCGTGACCATCTTTTGACAAAATGGCCAAAAAAAGAGTGTTTCAGAACCAGTCTTTCTTTCTTTCTCTCTGTTTCAGATTTGGTGCTGATTGTGGTTAGATAAGCAAATCAAATCTTAACTTGTTATTTCATGTAAGAAAATTACCTCCTAGGTGTGTCTCACTTCTCTGTAATTAACTACATCTAACTATGCAACTCTATCTGACGACATTTTTATAATTGCAGCATTAAGCCTGGCATAACATAACATAACATAACATAACATAATAAAGTTCGCTGACGACACTGCTATTGTGGGCTGCATCAGGAGTGGGCAGGAGGAGGAGTATAGGAAACTAATCAAGGACTTTGATAAATGGTGCGACTCAAACCACCTACAACTGAACACCAGCAAAACCAAGGAGCTGGTGGTGGATTTTAGGAGGACCAGGCCCATCATGGACCCCGTGATCATCAGAGGTGACTGTGTGCAGAGGGTGCAGGCCTATAAATACCTGGGAGTGCAGCTGGATGATAAATTGGACTGGCTGTGCAAGAGAGGACAGAGCCGACTATACTTCCTTAGAAGGCTGGAATCCTTCAACATCTGCAATAAGATGCTGCAGATGTTTTATCAGACGGTTGTGGCGAGTGCCCTCTTCTACGCAGTGGTATGCTGGTGAGGCAGCATAAAGAAAAGGGACGCCTCACGCCTGGACAAACTGGTGAGGAAGGCAGGCTCTATTGTAGGCATGGAGCTGGACAGTCTGACATCCATGGCAGAGCTACGGGCACTGAGCAGGCTCCTGTCAATCATGGAGAATCCACTGCATCCACTGAACAGGATCATCTCCAGACAGAGGAGCAGCTTCAGCGACAGACTGCTGTCACCATCCTGCTCCACTGACAGACTGAGGAGACCCCACACTATGCGACTCTTCAATTCCACCCGGGGGGGTAAACGTTAACATTATACAAAATTATTGTCTGTTATACCTGCATTTTTATCACTCTTTAATATACTCGTAATATTATATTTTATCAGTATACTGCTGCTGGAGTATGTGAATTTCCCCTTGGGATTAATAAAATATCTAAGTGTGTTATTAGATGAAACACTTTTCTGTTAATGGACTTGCTTTCATATATTAATATGGGATTAATGAAGTATCTATCTATCTATCTATCTATCTATCTATCTATCTATCTATCTATCTA
>JANRMT010062838.1:13172263-13196023 GCA_026402145.1 Polypterus bichir lapradei | reverse complement strand
CTATCTATCTATCTATCTATCTATCTATCTATCTATCTATCTATCTACCACAACCCTGATCAGGAGAAGCTGTGTAAAAGTGAAGTTTGCATCTATTCTACTTTATTTCTTCAAAATGTTAAGTACTTCAATTATGTCCCACTTTAATCTCTATTTATTATGCTGAAGAGAATCAGCAAACAAAGTACATCCATCTCTTTGTGAAATTGAGGCAGAAATAGCATCCAGTATTCCAGCATTTGCTAAACAAGTGCAACAAAATATATAACCCAGTGTCATATTAATATTTCAATTCTTTTTAACATTTTTACAGCTCAAGTCTGATAAATGATAAAACACAGTATGGATAAGACAAATTCTTGGCAAAACTAAACATTGAAATTTCAGAAACATTCAAATCCTAAGAAAAGGTTTAAATTGTTATTAAGACAGGAGAGTTCAAGGTAAGAAAAACAATTTCAGAGTAAAAAAAAAAGATTACAATATGCAAGCTGTCGAGGCAACTCAGGCCCCTTTTTCTTCTGTAATTACATCTCGCCTGAAGAAGGGGCCTGAGTTGCCTTGAATGCCTGTATATTGTAATCTTTTTAGTAAGCCAATAAAAGATGTGATTTTGCTTGACTTTTCTCTACATTCATAATGGCTAACACGGTACAACACCCTAGTACTATATACCCCGAATTAATGCAACCAGAACTGTAATAATACAATCCATTTGCACTCTCAATTTTACATGTTCTACAGAGTAAAAAAAAAAGTCAGAATTGCTTCCTAAAAATGGCAAACAAAAGCTGCCAAAACTAGGGGGCTCTGCCACCTGCTCACTTCGCTCGCCAACCCCCGGGTTTGGTTAACCATATATACAATTTAAAGAGATTGTTATTTTCATTCATTTTTTATTTCTTGATATTTGCCACTAATAAAGCTGTAGTGAATGAGTTATACCCCGCCCCGGGGCTGCTAGTGCCGAGCTGCGTGTTCTGCTTGTCGCGCTGCATGATGATCATTTAAAAGCCTGTACAGCAGCTGTCCTTTTGCCTCACTTCATTGTCTTGTGGGTCGTTAAAGTGTCTCCGAGAAATTGTTTGTAAGTAGGGTGTGATGTGCAAGTAGTCTCACGGGACTTCAAAGTGTCTTCCGAGAAGATTCAAGAAGACCTGCTCTTCATGTGTACCACGCCAACATTTTTGAATTCTTTATGACGTTCTACTTTGTCATCTACACTTTGTCCCTTATTTCCAGCCCCAGGCGAGGTTAAATGTCTTTTTCGTGGGACATATAACACAGCTCGTGTTGTGAAGGGGGTGGGTGGAGGGGTTTCTCTGCCGCTCGTGTTGTGAAGGCGGGGGGCTGAACGCACGCTAAGGAGATGTGGTTGGATCATCTGCTGGCGTGTTGCTGCTGGTGAGCTGCGTGTTCTGCTTGTCGCATTGTGCGTCGATTATTTAAAAGCCTGTACACCAGCTGTTCTTTTGTCTCACAAGACATCAAAGTGCCTTCCGAGAAGATCACGTCTCGTCTCCCTCGTATCCCTCCCAAGATTTTTTTTTTATAATAGAGAGATATTTTTTCAGCTTGTCAACATAATTTCAGTTTCCTTTATTTGTTTTATGTGTATTTGTTACACTGTCAGTTTATACCCTCAAACCCCCCAATTCCAGGTTTTAGTAGACAGAAAGTGTGATGATTCTGGTACTCAAATGGACCATCAGGCTTAGACAATGAAATTTAACACTGCATCTCAGATGCTTCAAGCAGTTCACAAAAACAAAATGTAACCCAGAAGGTGAGGTAAAATCAAAATAGCAAGCTATTCATAAAGGAGCAGTGCCAATCAAAGACTGTAGTATACTTTACAGAGTGTTGCTTGCATGAGGAGAGTAGTACCTCTGTGATGCTTCAAACTGCTTTCTTTTGAACTTTGGTCTCTGTTTTGAGGACAGCAACATGAAGACTGCTGAGGTAGATGTATTTCACAGATGAAACAAGGTTCTTATAGTTTAAAGGTAATGTACCTTATCTGGACAGAAAATAAATTCCTTTTAGCCTGGTCATATCTATTCTAAATATTTCCTGCATGATTCACTTTTCATTATCGTAAACCTTCTTTATCTGAATTCTGGAATGTTTTTTATGTTTATGGTAGCTTCAAAAATGTAAGCTGAAAAAAATAGGTCATTCGTTAGAGAGACGAGAATGTTGTGGGCCTACCTGCTGTGTCATACAGGTTCAAGTTGATTTCTTTGCTGCCGACCTTAATCTTCGTAACATATTTTTCAAAAACAGAGGGTGCATATTTCTGTTGAGGAAAGAACAAAGCACATTCCCATAAGTTAAATAGTGATAAGGCCCCTTGGACCTTGTTTTGTTTGCAAGATATATCGTAATCACAGAATACACTGTATATATGCAGTTTATAGTAGCTTACATCTCCATATAATAATTTAAATCAGAAACCTTGCTCACTACGCAAAACACATTCATCATTTTTTTAAATCTAATCTGAGAGTGTACCAGTACATTCTACCTCACTGAGCATAATGCTGTCAAGACAGCCAGAAACTATAGATAGTATTGAAATTTCAGTATTAACATTTAATACTTATACCTGGAGGCTTATCTAAATTAAACACAAGAAATAAAGTGATTTTTTTTTTGTTCTCATGTACTGGATTGTATTTTTATATTTGTGTGCTGCACCTGTTTGACGTGTTTTAGACCTCCTGGACATTTCCCAGAAGTTTGCATTGAAATCGTTAGGCCATCCAATTGGAAGCCAGCAGTCTCTGTCACCACACAAGGCATCCTTTGTGCTATAGTTTTTGTTTTCCATGCAAAAACTGCAAAGCATGCATAGCATTCTGAAATCTGCTTAATCCAATTCAGTGGTATAGGGGATCAGAAACTGTACTTGCAGCATCAGGTGCAAGTTCCAAAACTATCACTAGATAGGGCAAGAGGCCATAAGAAGGTCCTCTCTCCCACACACGCACTCATAAAAAGGCAACTAAAATAACTAAATAATCTACCACACATTTACAAAATGACTTATCAGTTATATTGAACTGTGGTACTCATGTAACTAAATATTCAATCAATGACAGTATCATAAGTGATACTGTTTAAATCAGGTAGGTACATTTAGCACCAATAGACTGTGTATGTGTAGCTGTATGTCTGTGTGTAATACAGAGGTAGAATTTGTAAGAGAAAAAATGCAATTACTTTGTACCTCATCAATGTTACAAAATGGCAGCTCATCCCAACACACACTCACTTGTTCTGAGCAAATGTTGAGTTGCCAGTTAATTTGGCATGCCTATATGTAGCATAAGAGTGGAAACTGGATAAAACCTCAAAAACATGCCGTCTCCTCAAAAATGTTCAATACACCAGTATTTAATCCTGGTCTCTGGAATTGTGACAAGCATTACCAAACACTGCCACCACCAAGTAGATATCAGTTTTAAGAAGCTAGAAATATTATGCCAGGATAGACTCAGCCCATGATGACCTTGAATGAGGATTAGGGTTAGGGAGTCGACGAAACTGACCACAGACTTACAAGAGTTCTCTTTCCAGTGGCTCCACTTGCTTTTGCATATAGCTGGTCTCTGGTACACTTGCGCTGCTCTTGCTGTGAATAGCCTAGGACATTTGACTTAAAGCTACCACCATACCTGCTAATATTGGTGTCTACACAGTTTATCAAGAAGCTCCCTGGGCATCCCCTCCCACTCCTCCGGCTGTCATTCATGTCAATGTCTCTCCATTAGAATGACCAATCAATTATGGCGATGTGCAGCACATTGGGGGGGGGTGGGGTGAGCTAGAAATATTCCTACTTGATGGGCTTACAGGAGTAAATGATGCTTGTCTTCTTGCCCATTCACTGTATTCTCACTTTCTTCTTCCCACCTCTTCCATCTCATATTGGGTGATTTCTCTGTGAGCTAAAATAGGCACATTATTACATTTAGAATTTAAAAAACCGGACATTTATGTGATACTACATTGACAGTGTGGTAAAGTGATGCCAGAGTTAGATGTGGCCCATCACTGGCTCACTGTGTGAGGCTGAACATGCCACTGCATTCTTTAATCTAATTTACTAGGAGGCTTTGCCCCCTGCTCGCTTTGCTTGCCAACCCCTGTGCCTGCGCTTCACGCTAGCCTCTTTGTGGTTCTGCCGCTCCCGTATGGGGATGTGGATATACAATTTAAACAGATTTTCATTTTCAGGCGAAGTGTTACATTTACATCCATGTGACGTATAACTGCCCATGATTTCATTTCGTTTCTTTCTCTCTATTAAATAAAATGACTTTTTCAAATGTTTGGCTCTGTGATTTGTAGATTGTCTTTGGAAAAGTTATTCTAATGTGAAACTGTAAACATTTTAATACAAATGGCATATCAAGATCTCCTTTGGTGTCTAATGTTATCCCCTGAAGATGTACTACGTTACCTTTCTTGGATACATCCTTCTCTCTACAATAATTTGTGCGGTGGAAGACTGGATGGTGTTAACAGTTGTAGATATTCTTTGTGATATTGTAAGCTGATGTTTTCATCTTCCGCATGATCATCACCAACTGTTTCAGCATAGTCTATTGATACAAATTTAACCATTTTGCCATGTTACTGATCAAAATTTTTGGTGTTAATTCATTTGACTTCCTCATTTCTCGGTGCTGGGATTGCCCATGTACTCATTTTTTATGTTGATAACCCTTCTTCAATAAGATTTGGACATGATACATCTTCTTTAATTGGAAACTTAAAGTGAGGAAAACGTTAAAATTTATAAGAGCTGAGAGCACAGGAAGTGTGTTTGACAAAAGCATTCACAAGACTGAGAGGTGAAAGTACCGTGGTTTGTTTGAAAATGGTTGCTGGGAGGGCCTGACTTTTAAAAATATCAAGTCAATATTCTCGTCTCGCGGGACTTGAAAAATTCTTTTCCAAAAAGTCACATCTCATCTCCAAAAATGTCTTGTCACATCGAAAGACTTTTCTTATATAACAGAGAGATGTATTTATTTTCGAATTCATTTGCAGCAGGGATAGACACATTTTGGAGCGGCAGAGCAGTAACATCCCTTTGGTTTTTGCAGTCCTTTAAGTAACATTGCTTTTATATATGATCAATGAGCAATTAATATATTTTTTATTTCATATTTGCTCTGATTATTGTCTGTTTATTCTGTGTCATATAAGTTAATGTGAACCAAACTGAGTGAACCCCTTTGCCAAGTGACAAACTTTTAGAAGAAAAACCTTTTTGTTGAATTTATTACTTGTTTAACCCTTACAGGAGGAAGTACACTGGCTCTGCATCACATCCTGTCTGTCACCTATGTCTCCAAGGACATGCTATGTTTTTCTTCATAACCTGGAACTGAAATAAACAGGTAGGGGAAGAGAAATAGTACTTCAGTATTAGTATTGGAGGGGAGTATGTGTATATACAGCAATATAAAGAGTGCCGTGGAGGTTAAGGCACAGAGGAACCACAGCAAGGTGTGCTTGATATTCCCCCCAGTTATAACAAACTAGATATATGAATGGCAATGTTGCAGTTCAGAAACTGGAAGTTAGTAGCACTGACTGTGAATGGGTAGCTAACAAATAAACTTGCACTTAAAATATTCTCAAGTATAACTAATCCAGAAATCATTAAATAAGTTTGATATATCTGTGATTTTCAAAGTATGGTCAGGTGAGTATAATAATCAGATAACATCCATCCATTATCCAACCTGCTATATCTTAACTACAGGGTCACGGGGGTCTAGTGGAGCCAATCCCAGCCAGCACAGGGTGTAAGGCAAGAAACAAACCCTGGGCAGGGACAATTTAGGATCGGCAATGCACCTAACCTGCATGTCTTTGGACTGTGGGAGGAAACCGGAGCAAATCCACGCAGACATGGGGAGAACATGCAAACTCACGCAGGGAGGACCCGGGAAGCGAACCTGGGTCTCCTAACTGTGAGGCAACAGCACTACCCACTGCGCCACTGTGCCGCCCTTAATCAGGTAGCAGTTGCATGTATTTGAAATGGACAATTACCCTAAACTTCATTCCTATAATGTTGTGCTTTGTGAAAGGTGCAATAGATACTGTAGGCTTATTGAATAGATATGTGGGGCGGAGGGAAGGGCACTGTGACACAGAAGAGAACATGGCTACCTCAAACGTTTTTGATCACAAATGGTGTTTAGAGTGTGCTTTATCTTTTCTAGTGGGATTCTGGTTTCATCTCATAACCCAAAAAAACAACCTGCTGGGCTCTTTGATGGCCCTAAATTGATACAATGGTGTGAGCACAGGTGTGTGCCCCTGTATATCCTGTCATAGGCTCTTATCTACATTTGAATCGTGCCTATTGCTGGATTCTCTCAGAATAAAAAAGTCAAGATTAAAAGAGTCAAAGATGGATGGATGAATAGACACATGAAGTCAATTATTTTGTGACATGTACTGCTCATGACTTCATTTGGTGTTTGCACTTGGGGACTGTTTGTTCTTTTATAGTACCCTTGATTTTGCACATGGCACAGAGCTCATGTTTACAACTACAATATAATTATAGTCGGGTATTATGTGACACAACATATACAGTATATACTGTATATAAACACATTTTAATATAAAGACTATTAAACAAAACACAGAACTGTTACAGTGACTTGTAATAAAACACATGCTTGATGTGGTCAGCCCATTATTATGCATAGCTTAGTAGTAACCATTTTTGGTTTTATTATGCTAAGTCAAGCTAAGCACCAGTATTTTAGTAGATTTTTAAAAATAAACCAAGAAGAGTAAAAAAATGCATGTTTGTGGAAGTCTTTATTTTACTTTTAACCCCACCTTTATTTTTATGCATCCACTACTGTGAACTTCCAAGTTATACTGAGAATGATTTTAAAATGGGTGTATGTTAAAGAGCTCACTGGTGGGGAATGAGCTTATCCCCAAAGATGTAAGTTTTAGGTGAATTGGTGACTTGAAATTGTCCCTGGTTATGCACAGAGGAGATTCCTGCCTTGTGTCCAGGGTAGGTTCCAGATCCCTTTGGTCCAGAATTGGATTAAACTGAATTCAAACTGTCATGTTACTTGAACAGTATGAAAGTGTAATTGATGCTCAGATTTATTTTTTTGTTTTCTACATTACTGAGGTATGGTGTTGCATTTATACTGTATTTCCGGAGTCTAAAATGCCACAGCAAGAATAGTTGTTAATATTGCACCTTTTTTAATGATAATTGGCAGCATTTTGTCTGACTTATGATAATTCTGATGTCCATAAAGCAGAAAAATGCAACATTATAATATAGTTTTATATCCATCCATCATTCATTATCCAACCCGCTATATCCTAACTACAGGTTACGGGAGTCTGCTAAAGCCAATCCCAGCCAACACAGGGCGCAAGGCAGGAAAGAAACCCCGGGCAGGGCGCCAGCCCACCGAATATAGTTTTATAATGTATGTATAATTTTATAATAGTGCAAGTGTTCTTTCTTTCTTTCTTTCACACAGTGTTATTTAATAAAGGATAGAATATGTGATACAAATTTGTAAATTTGAAAATAATAATTTTTTTCATTCTTTATTCAGTATCTTGTTATTTTATAACTTGTAATGCCAAGCATTGAATCTAGATTTTCTTATGCAACCTCATTTCTTTGCAATTTTTGAAAAGGAAAATAATATTATGCTTGGTCTTGGTTTACGGTAGAATTTATAGCATTACTGCTTGTAAAACTCTGCACGTTGGAAGGTCAGAGCTGGCGGCTATGTTTAGTAAAAACTCTTCTCAAGGTCAGTCTCTCCTAGCGACAGGTCTCCAAACAGGACAAACACATCCTCCATATGTGCTTATCATGAATAAGTTGTGTTTAAAAGGAGGGCTGTGGCCTTCAAGAGTCACTTCTGAGGTGGTACTGCCCCTGGTTAAATTGGAAACAGTGGCCTACGAGTCCTTAAACAAACAAGTGAATAAACTTGAATAAAAGAGACTTCCACGTTACAAGCAGGCAATGCAGCACTTTTGTGTCAATTTATTACATATCAGATCAAACTTATCTGTTTAAAGGTGTGTGCAAATATTCTGTTTTACATCGATCAATCTTTGTTTTATATTTTATAAATCATTTTAAACATTGCTTCATAGCATGTTATCTGGGTAGATAGTTGGAGTATTTGACGTTGGGGATAAGTGATCCAGTCAGGCCAAACCTGTGCTAACATTAGAACCAGCAGCTTAATGGTTTCAGTCCCAGTTCCTTTGCCTCAGAATTAGAATATTTGCAGACTATGCAATGCCCTGTGTCTCCTAAGATTATAATGAATACCTTTATTCAGATTCCAATATGTCATCCATTGGGAGATATTTTAAGAGGCGTAACTGTCCACAAGCTGATGGCCCGGTACTCTCTACTTAATCAGTGCACTCAAACACCTCTCAAACGTGTGTATGGTGTTGCCACCATTAAGCGAACCATAACTGTAGAGCCAAAAATATCACGATAGATGTGAGAAACAGATGATCATGCTGCAAGGTACATTTGGGTCAGTATTTACAAAACATTTTCAAAAAATCAACGAATGAAAATTTATTCAAGGAAATGGAAAGGTGTAGGGTCTAGATCCATTCCCCTGGCATTACAGTGTCAACATACATTTTTCTGATCTATCCGTGTAGTAATGTGTTTCTCATGAAGGGATTATAGGCTTACAGGGTATTAGACAGAACTCCTGTCAGCTGAAATCAAGAGGTTATATTTTTCCAGTCCTCATTCATCCAGTTGTGGTGATCAAGTGTACACCATCACCTCATCTTAATTTTCTTAACTGACAGGAGTGGAATCTGAAGTGGCCTTCTGCTGCTGTAGCAAAAACCCTTTAAAGTCTGACATGTTGTGCATTCCCTACTGAACATCACCAACTATTTGTGGCCAATTTGTTAGCCTTAAATAGCCAATCAGTTTTCTTATGACCACTCTTATTAATAAACTGTTTTCTTCCACCCATTTGGTTGTAAACATAACATACGGCAACGCATGAAAATTCTGAAGTGCTGGTACTAGCATATCTTGCACCCACAGTCATAGCACAGCCCGAATTGCTTAAATCATTTGTCTTGCCAATTCTAACGTTCGATCAACACAACTGCTACACTTCTTTATCATGCATGCATGGAGTATACTGTATGCTAAGTTGCACTTGTGATTGGCTGTTTATAAAACACACTCAATGGCCACATTATTAAAATATATATTATAATTGTGAACAGGTTTGGCCTTAGCGCTACACTTGCAACATAATGAGTCTGCATGTCAAACACAATTACACTCATCCCACACTTCAATTTACTATTCTTAACAAAGGGAGTCCCACTTCCTACAGCAGTGAAATCAAGACTTCATTCCCTTGTTATGTACTGTACATATCCAAAACCCAGCTGCCATGGAATCCTAGCATCTAATCATGCAGCTGAAATTCAATGCAGACACAGAATTGTCTGAAATAAGAAAGTTCCTCTATAACCTTGGACATTATCCATGTGAGAACTATCATCACTGTATCATTACATGTCAAAAATTGTTAAACATAATTTTTGAAAATCACATACTAAAAGCAGTGAGGACATCATAGTACCATCTGTGAAACTTTAGAAGAGTCTGCCCCTTCTTGATGTGACTGCTGCAGTGTGCTTTTCATTGAGCTTTGGGCATGAAGTGTCAGCAGATTACAAGTAGAAGAATGTTCCAACACAGACCACGTACAACAAACACATGACTCCACAATTGACTTCACAATATCTTGTTTTCTTCAAACCTCTGTCCTTGATTTATAAAGCTGTTCATTATTTAACCCAGATTATCTTTCACTATTGCTGTCTGATAAGTATTTTTGAACCTCTTGTCTCAGTGTACAGTGTTTCTGAATCTGAGTTTCTCAACCTGTTCATCGGAGGGGCGACCCACTACCTGTATAAACAATAGCAAGTCGAGACCCATTGGCGGCAGGCTGTGGACCACAACCCAGTGGCTGAGAAACACTGCTCTAATAACAACCTAGCAGGCAACTTAGATAATAAGCTGTGATCATCTCTTTGGCCACGGCGTGACTTTCTATGTGATTCGATTGACCCTTATTAAGCAGTATAGCTTCTATTTGGAACTCTTTTCTGGATCTTCTCATAAAAGTACACTAGTAATCACTTTCAAATTACATTTAAATACACCTTTTTTTTCTTAATTTTTACATCAACTTTGCATTAAACTGCTCACTTCATCTGTACCACAATTTTCTTGTAAGCCATCAAATACTGAATCATCTTGCACTGTTTCTTTCTTTTATTTTGAAATATTCTTTCAAACACAAGTGATAAAAGCAATTAAGCTTAAGAAAAATCTGTCCCAAGTAATTTTCCAAATACATATAAATATGGCACATTTAATAATAACAAACACTAGGTGGGGGATATATGCAAAGCAAAAGCAAAAAAAAACTAAAAATTGTAAACAGAAAGAAAAACAAAACTTTGACGACACTCCTGGGCCTGCCACACTGGATTTCAAACCCCAGTCTATCTATTGGCATGCCTCACCCACTTTCCTATGAAGTTAACTTTATACATTACCATTTTCCTCCAAGCCAAGTGTAAGGATGCCTGTAGAATACATCTTAATTTACTTTATGATGATTACTGTCGCTATTTTTGCTGCTGTGGTTATATGTTTGATAGATAAGTTGTAATTCATTTTATTTTATTTGTGGAATTATTAATGTTGTTACATTTGTAGTTACAAAGTTATATCATTATTCTTTATGAGCACCACCATTTCACGGATGGCAATGTCAGCTAATAGTTTTGAGGGGCAGCAGCCATGCAATGTATGATATTAGCTCACTGGTGAGATAAAAGTTGTCAGTATGTGCAAAGCAGCATCTAAATTTTGGATTGGCAAAGCAAAGAAAGAAAAACTAAACTTTGACGACACTCCTGGGCCTGCCACACTGGATTTCAAACCCCAGTCTATCTATTGGCATGCCTCACCCACTTTCCTATGAAGTTAACTTTATACATTACCATTTTCCTCCAAGCCAAGTGTAAGGATGCCTGTAGAATACATCTTAATTTACTTTATGATGATTACTGTCGCTATTTTTGCTGCTGTGGTTATATGTTTGTTAGATAAGTTGTAATTCATTTTATTTTATTTGTGGAATTATTAATGTTGTTACATTTGTAGTTACAAAGTTATATCATTATTCTTTATGAGCACCACCATTTCACGGATGGCAATGTCAGCTAATAGTTTTGAGGGGCAGCAGCCATGCAATGTATGATGTTAGCTCACTGGTGAGATAAAAGTTGTCAGTATGTGCAAAGCAGCATCTAAATTTTGAAACAGCAAAGCAAAGAACTGCAATAACATAGTGCTAAAGCAATCCACAGAACAAATAACTTTTCAGTTTTGAGAAAATTCCTTATAACAAGTGTAGATTTGGTTGTGGTGAAAGGACATTTAGGTAAATTTAAGAAGAATTCTAAGTTTAGTTTGGAAACAACTTCAATAAGAATACAATGATTTGGTTTTGGCAAAATATTTAACCCACTCACATATATGTCATCTGCCTGTTGAATGACAATTGATTTGATACATCCCTAATAGTAACAACACTACCTCTCTGACACTCAAATCAGTTCAAAAGTTCACTTTTAAAAATGAACATAATGTATCTTACCACCTAATAGGTTTCTTTCTGTTCTCTTGTTATTTCCAACCAATAAAAACCCAGTCAGTGGTTAGTGTGCTCCTTGCTGTCAGCTAGAAGCTGTTCCCACCTCTTGCCAATTCTATATGGCCCTTTTTCTCTGTCTGAACAGAAAACGAGTTGTTCTGACACCTGTTGGATTGCCTGTCTTCTGTTGTCATGGGGAAACTTTACATGGTCCAGCCTCATTCATATTGTACTTTCTCTCTTAGTCTCTCTCAATTGGTGCCCCTACTGGGGTGCACAACACAAATAAGTAGTAGGGACCCCTTGTGGCCCTTGCTTTCCCACTCTGGTATTTGCAGGACCTTGTATGCTACTAATGTAGTGCTCTGTCTGCCCAGCCGCACACCATCAACCCTTTGCTTGTCAGGGACTCCTTACAATGTATCTCTCTATCATAATAAAAAAAAATCCTGGGACAAGATGCAACTTTTTAGCCTGGGGCGAGACGTGACTTTTTCAGAGAGATACTTTCACGTCCTGTGAGACGAGACTTTGTGCCAAGAGATTTAACCACGCCTGGGGCCGGAAATAAAAGACAAAGAGTAGATGACAAAGTAGAACGTTGTAAAGAATTGAAAAACGTTGGTGCAATACACACGCAGAGCAGGTTAGAGATAATGAAAGTACTAAAATTCGAAAGTCTCAAAATATGATAATAAAAATCGCATTAACGCAAACAAACGAAAATTATTATTCAGTGAAATAAGGGAACGGCAAAAAGAGATTGAATATTTTGTTCGGATTTAAACTTTAAATTGGAGACCTGTAGATTGTGTAATTTGTGTTGCCATCATGGAAAAGTAGTGTTTCTTCCAAATAAAGAGGCGTATACACGAGAATTAAAAGATTTGCTGTTTGGTGAAAGTGAAATCAACATACACGAGCGGCAGAGATGCAAAGTGGCTGGCACGTAGTGCAGGCCGGGGAGGTTGTGTGAATATGTATATGTAAGAGGCACAGCTGAAGTAACTTTGGTTTGAATTCAAGTACCAATCACATTCTGTAGGAAGTTTTGTCCTTTCTCCCTTTTTTATATTGGATTATGTCTGGTTTCTCTCCACACTTCAATGATATGTTTGCTAGACTAATTGGTTAAATCAGTATGTATAGGTTGCCATACTTCTTTGTCAAACTGTACACTCCTTTCTAACTGGTACTGACTGATCTATATACTATACAGTACTCTTACATAATGTGAAAACTGTTAAACATTTTTTAATGAAGGGATTAATCTAAAATAAAATATCAAATTTA
Organism: Polypterus bichir lapradei; assembly: GCA_026402145.1. Taxonomy (NCBI): domain Eukaryota; kingdom Metazoa; phylum Chordata; class Cladistia; order Polypteriformes; family Polypteridae; genus Polypterus; species Polypterus bichir. The sequence goes on along the minus strand of JANRMT010062838.1, from coordinate 13,182,962 downwards.
TTGTCAACTTTTTCTTGGTGTGAGTCAAATAGATTTATAGGAATGCTGCGATAGGATCACCATAATGCTTAGATTAGATTATGCAAACATCAGAGGGAATGAATAGACGGAAAGGTTAATGTTTGAGTACTGTATACACATTGCTTATTCAGGTCAGTGCTCACTTTTGTAAAATATGCTGTTTTGGGAAAGACCAAGAATTAGTGCTATTTACCATTCCCTACCCCCAGCTCTACCAGCTCAGAGGATAACAGACCACAGTACATAACATCCCCACAGCCTTGAAATATACTCTTCTACAAAAACACACTCCTGATTTCCATGATGTGAATTACAGTAAACATGAGTAGTTCACTGGCTATGGAAGAATATTCCTAATACCTTTAAGGGTGGGTTTGCAGATTTAGAAAACTTTCTAACTATAGAATACATTTTTGGGCAAGAAGTCAGTCAGTCTTTAAAATAAATATTTTTTTTTGACCCAGCAAAGAGCAAACATTCAGCACCAGTCAGATTTGTTGAGGTCTAAAGTGGCTAAAAACAATCATACAAACAGTGTAAACAGCAGTATTCAAATCTGATCTGATCGAGTAATTTATCTTGTGAAGAAGGTTTACTTTATGCGATGGAACATTTAGGTTTTAAGATATTAAACTTCAATATATGGACTCCATGGTGTTTTCATTTTTTTCCACAGAGAGATTTTTTAGAATATTTGAACTGTGAGTAAAAACTGCCTACTCTGAAAACAAAGTTTGAGCAATATGTACATTGCAGCTGAGTGAAATACACCACATGTGTAATAACGTTTTACCTGCATATTTTCTTGAAAGAAGCAGTTGAATCTGATAATATTACATTTTTATGCAGGAAAGTCTCATATACTGGACACAGTTTTTTCTTACGATCAAATTTAAAAATATGATTCATTGAATATGTGCTTGAGACAGTGTGGCTTTCTGTTTAAAGAGCTAGACTAGCCATAGGAATAATCCTCATCACTGGCAATCTTGTTAAATCTGAATAGGTTACTCACCCTGACAGAATGCTAATTATATAAAAGGAAGCCTGTCTGTAAAAGTAATTGTGACATACTGTTTGTGGAAAGTGCTTCCAGTGTGTGTGTCTTGACAGGTTGGATTATGATTTGTTTGGGTGTATTGAGAAGTGGGGGGGTTTTCTTCTATTAAAAAAAAAACTCTTTCATCAAACTATGCTTTATATAGTGCCCTTCACTGGGCAGACCATAACATTGTGTTTTCTTAAAAAAAACAGGAGTCCAATTCAAAGTAAAAAGTATATAGGCAACAAAAATGGCAAATGGAAGAAGCACAAAGCTCTGACAATGCTCGCCACAATTAGTAGAAGCATAAAATCATACCACGGTTCACCAAACTGCCCCCTTCCACACCTGCAGAAACAGCATAGAGCTGCTTTTTAAAACGTTCACCATGAAGTCATGTTGGGCTATTAAGACGCGTAACAAAATCACACTTAATAATACAAATGGTGTGCTGTATTATTCAGCCATCCCAAAAATGCCACTTTCAAGCAAGTAATGTTTCACTACTGCTACACTGCATTACTGTTTATTTTTGCTGCATTTTCAAAAAAGAAATCATGTATTCTCAGTTATGATACAGTACATAGTCATGTCACCATGCCTTATTTGTGTAGACTACACATTCCCTCAGGGTCCAGTGAGGTCATGGAAAGTGGGTGATTTAGTGTGCGCTGCACCCAATTATGGACCATGGTGCCTTGTAACCCTCACCGTGATAAGAAAACTAATGGATACAAAATAATGACCAATAAGACTTTAAGTGTCCACTGTGGCACTTTTCATTTTTATTATAACTTCATTGTTGGCAGCATAGTGTCCACATTTCTCTTTATGCTATGTAAAACTTAAAATACAAATTGGAGATGGAAAAATTATTTACATAAAAACAGAAGTTGAAAAAGAACAAGAGCCTGAAAAACCAGTGTGAGTGGAGTCAGTAGACGTGGTACATTAAGAGGACATGTGATCATGGCAAAAACAGCTTTAGGCAATTCATCCATGTTTTCTCTGAACCCGCTTAATCCAGTATAATGCTGCAGGGAGCCATTACAAGGTAGCAACCAATACACAATGTCATCATAGGCAATACCATTGTGGCAATCAACTAATAAAGGAGGAAAAGAAATACATGCCAGTAGAACATGCACAAATCACATAGAAGTCACACCTAGAAACAGTAATTAAAAGCGCAATTCCCTTGGACATAAGCTGAGACAGGCACTATATAACACAGTGGTGAATTCACCAACCAAAATTGTGTTTGTCATGCAGGGTCACGATGAGGAAACATCTCTGTTAATCCCCCTCCCCCAACCTTGAGATACTGTGTATAGTCAGTGATGGAAAAGGTCTCAGCCTAGGCAAGAGTAACTCGGATGGAGACACATTTTAGGAACACAAGCAGATCGACACATGTATGCTGAGCCACAAATCATTCTGTTTCATTTTTTTTTTTGTTTTTTTATCAAGGTTAAAAAAAGCAAACAAATGCAGAAAACCAAGTTAACAGTCCTTAAGATGTGCTCAGAAGAAAACGGCACTTTCTTACCTCTGGAAAGTCACCTTTAGCGTAGACCATAAGCAATGAGGTCTTCCCACAGCCTCCATCCCCAACAATTACGATTTTCAGCTCCGTTTGGACTTTATCTGTCCCATTGGCTGCCACCGTTCCATTCTGCGTCATGCTGACAGCTCAAGTCAGGCTAACGCTGGAAAAGTAAGAAAACATAAAGGAGGGGTTTCTATGCGTGTCCATGAAGTCCAAAAGACTGCACATGGGTGAGCTCTACATGAAGATAGATGCCCCAATCTTTATCACAAGGAGAAATGAAAAAATGTATATATATATATATATAAATATATATATATATATATATATATATATATAAATCAGCAGCAGTTTTCAGATCTTTCTGTCACACTCCACTAAGCTATTCTCACTCTTTTGTTTTACAGGTTTCTGCTTCTTCTGCTTAGCCCGGAAGGTTCATGAAGCAGCTTCTAACTGTGGCTAACCTCAAACACATTTCACAGAAACCTGTTGCTGTAATAAGAGAACACGCCTCGCTTGCTTGCGTCGTATGATTTAGTTTTGCAGAGCCAGACACTGAGGGGGAGGTGGGGGGGGGGGGGGGGCCGCACGGGGGGGGGAGGGAGGAAGGGAGAGACTGGAGAAGAAAAGGGAGGGGAAACTGCTCATCAGTTAAAAGTATTTGCAGAATATCGATTCACTCCATTTAATCAATGTTTGTGGACAGGGGGTTTGGCATTAAAAGTCTTATTTCAATGGAAATGATCTGGAACTCCACTATATATTTACTTCAACTGCCAAAGTTTGGCATGTGTATTTTGAAATGTCTCAATTTCAAAAGACTAGGGTAATTTAGTTAATTCATATGTAAGAGTGAGTTTATTTTCAGTGCACTGTTATTATCTTCTCTGTGATATATAGTGCTCAATCCAGGGTTAATTCCTCTCTTGCTGTTGATGGTGCCACAAAATTCTCTGACCCCCTGTGACTCTGAATTGGATTAAGTGGGTTTTAGAATGTTATGTTAAGCTGTTTTATATAGTCTGATACATAGAAACGGAGCACTCATCTCTATTTTTACTAAAGAGTGCCACCCAAGTGTTCATTCTGTAAGGCAGAGGGAAATCCCAGTGTTCATTTTTGTAATGTAGGGTGGGGTACGGTTATCAGTTCACACTGCACAATGAAACTCTGGCACGAATTCACCAATGCTCAGATCCCAGTGCTAGTTTTCTTGCAAAGAAAACCAAACCATATAAACTGTTTAAAAAAAATGAACATGAAAATTGGTTCTTTCTATAGGGTGGAAATCCAGTGTCACCAGTTTGTAAGGTGAAACTCCAGCATAGGTTTTCTCGTTTAGGGTGAGACACCAAAGACATTTCTCTTTTTAGGACGCGACTCAGTGTTAGTTTTCTGGTTTATGTTAGGACCTCATTGGTTTTTCTTTACCAATATTGTAGTCAGTGTTGGTTTTGTTAGCAGTGTAGTGGCAGCTGGTGTGGGTTCTGTTGGTAGTGTGGAATCACAGTTTTGGGTCCTGGTATAGTTCAGGATCCCAGGCTAAGTTTTCTTTGCAAGGACACATCCGGTAATGGATTTATTGTGCAAGGTGGAACTTCACAAACACTTCTCTTAGTGAGGATGGATTTCAGTGTCAGTTATTTTTGCATAGTTGGAATCAAAATCAGTTATGTTAATAGAGTTGAACTTCACTTTGATTATCTTTATAGGGTGGGAACCCAATGTGGGTATTTTTTTGTAGGCTGGGACTCCTGTGTCGAGTTTTAGGTATGGGTTGGAACCCCACGTGTTGCGATGTTTATAAAATGTAAGTCAGTGTTGTTTTTCAGGTGTAGGGTTGTTCCCTACTGACAAGTATTTTTTATGGGATTGGACTCCAGTGTCCTTTATTTTTGTAGGGTTGGACTCTAATGTCAGTTCTTTTAGCTGACCTGGACTTACCAGCTTTGGTCCTATTAATAGTTCTTTTTTTTTGTAGGATAGAACACCAATGTGAATTTTCTGATATAGGTTTGGACTGCATAGACAGTTCTCTTTGTTGGACAGGACCTTTTCAGGTGTAGGGTGGTGTCTTACTATTGGTTTTCTTTCTGTCAGTTATATTTGTAGGATGGGAAGGCCATCTTAGTTCTTTTAATAGAGTAGGTCTTTGGTTTAGGTGCTGCCTATATGGTGGGACTTCTAGCATCAGGTATCTCCTAATTGGCCAGGACCCCAGTGTCAGTTTTGTGGCATATAGTAGCACCCAAATGTTGGTTCTGTAATCCAAAAATAAATTAGAAAATGGAATGTACTAGAATTGATTGTGGTTTAGGGTGAGAGGAAGATAGGTTCCCCTTCTTTAAATGTTGACATCAAAAGTTGGTTTGATCAACATGAGAGATTGCCACCATCTTCTTACCCTTTGTCTCCTCATTCTTTCCGGGTTGTACCATGGCCATTCAAAAAGAATGTACTAGTGTCCTGTGAGCCTGCACTCATTTTCCTAGGCACATTAACAGGGCTTACACATGGACTCACATGGCGCAGAACAACATAACATCTTCCACTAACATAGCCAAAGTCTTATAACTCCTTTTCATGAAGTAAAATGTTGATAAAGTAGGACATGGGGAAGCAGCATGCATTGGTGTAATAAAACTTCTAATTTGTACATTTATACTACAGGGTGAATGCACATTTGTCAGGTCAAAGGGTGACTCTAAATTTCACTATTGTATATGAATGTGTGAAGGCTTATTGAAGGGGAAACCTATTCTGTCTAGGGCAGGTTCATATGACTGTGGCTCCCAAAACTTTGGTCATGATAAGCAAATATGAAAACGTAGGAGAGATGGATGGATAAAGGGCATCAGGAACGAAAAAATATCTTTCTCATACAGTATTCTTATTCATATTATTCAGAAATCATGTTTAATATATGTAATAGAGGGATTATGTATTAGATGCTGCGGTGGGCTGGCGCCCTGCTCGGGGTTTGTTTCCTGCCTTGCGCCCTGTGTTGGCTGGGATTGGCTCCAGCAGACCCCCATGACCCTGTAGTTAGGATATAGCGGGTTGGATAATGGACGGATGGATGGATGTATTAGGTGTATTCATTCTTATATTTTCCATAAATGCTACAAGTTGCTGCCATTACTTTAGTTCCTGATTGGCACTTACAGTTTGTTATTGTGTCAGCAAATTTACAGGAAAACCCTCTCAGGAATGCTTGCTCAGTTTCACTTGGCTGGTGTCCCTAATCTCTTTATATTTATCAGACATTGTGTCACTCTCCAACTAACATACCACCTTTGCAGCGCCCCACCCCACCCCTATCAAGCTAAACATCCACACCCTCTTGTGGCCAGCAAATGCATTTGAGAACACAGGACTATTATATGAAAGCTTGGGAGGAAGGCTGGCAGATATAGCAGAAATATGTCTGTCAGCCCTCAGTAGTGATAACCGGGCATTGAGGTCAACAGAATGAAGGTCCTTAATATCACATAAATGGGTCAGGAATCTGGATATTTGGGTCAGCAGTAGCAGCACACTGAAAAGCAGGGGAAATGAAAGTTGATGGAGCCTCCAATAGCTATATCAATGGGAGTACCTTGAACCATTATAACTGAAGGAAACATGGTATGGATGATAAGCAAGCGTAATTTGTGAACCTCTTGTATACTTAAAACTTTAAATACAAAGGAAATACAGCAACATCGACTTTAAATGATGGGGATTGGACACTGGCTAGAGTAGGTCGTCAGATTTCAGGCCAACAGACTGATTAATTGCTTAAATTTGTCTTGTAGTATTGCTGTCTTTGTTGAATTTGAATTCTCATTAATTCACTTTGTTCTTTTCTGTTGCTTTGTGTGTGCTTTGAAAAATGTATAGTATTTGCAGTGGCTGAACAGGACAGAAATCAAATAAAAGATTAGCTCTTATATTGGAGAAACCTTGAATACTTTGAAATGTGTCCGCAGTGTTTGGAATGAAAGGCATTATGTACCTTTTATTGATTTAACAGCTTATGTTTTTGTGTCAATTTCTTTAGTTCAATGTAAAGCTCCCTTTGTGTTTATTGTCATTTTCATCCCACTTCTTCCTGGAAAACTTCACCCGAGCCCCATTAAAATCCTCCAGCTCCACCTGGGGAATTTTGTAGATCTACAACGGAGCCTTCACTGGGTAACTTCCCTATTCCTGAACTTCTCACCCTATTGTGGAAAACATGTCCAGCCAACCAGCACAATAAGCTTATTTTTAGCCACTTGTGCTTGATCTCAGCCTTATTTAACTGTCTCAACAATCCATAACTGGATGTGTGATTTAAAAAGCACTACATGCCTTGTTCTGTTATTTACAAAATTAAATTAAGGATTGTCTATTCTCCTGCATTTTATTTACAGTTATTAGCAATATAATCTCATAGCACAGGCGGTATGGTGTCGCTGTTGCCTCGCAGTTAGGAGACCCGGGTTCACTTCCCGGGTCTTCCCTGCGTGGAGTTTGCATGTTCTCCCCGTGTCTGCGTGGGTTTCCTCCCACAGTCCAAAGACATGCAGGTTCGGTGCATTGGCGATCCTAAATTATCCCTAGTTTGTGTGTGTGTGTGTGTGTGTGTGTGTGTGCCCTGCGGTGGGCTGGCACCCTGCCCAGGGTTTGTTTCCTGCCTTGTGCCCTAGGATTGGCTCCAGCATACCTCCGTGATCCTGTAGTTAGGATATAGCAGGTTGGATGATGGATGGATGGATCTCATAGAACCAGAGAATCAGCCATTTTGTATGTGGAGCTTTCAAGTTCTCCTTATGTCTATGTGGGTTTTTCTCTGGACACTCATTGTTTTCTTTCCATTTTCAAAAAATGGTAAAGTTAGGATTATTGGTGAATATAAATGGGACATATGTAAGGAACTGTGCCATGCGATAGACTGGCCCTGTCCAAATTTTGTTCCCACCTGTTTAGGTTCCATTCTCAGTTTCAAAGATGGAAGGTTGTCTTTATAGTTTTATTATCAAATGGTATTTGATTTCTTGTTGTGTAATCTTTGTGTGATTTGTAATATAACTGATTATCCGTTGGTTGTGATGATTGTGAAAGGTTCTAAAGGAATCAAAGAATGATTTTCTCTTTTATACATCCACATGTTGAAAAATAGAGCAATCACCTACTGACTGTGAAATTAAATTATGCCAATTCTTTATAAAATAGAGAGTCAAGGAAAAATGTTTTAAACCTCTTCACCTAATGATATAAACAGTTACATCGACTGGCTTCAACTCTCAGAAGGCCTGGCATTTCTATGCTGAGCCACATGCCCTACAAAATAGAAGCTGGCCACTTGACTTAATTCAGAAATAAAGTTGTAAGCAGCATCTAGTACATGGGTTTATGTGCCCCTCTTTTCAGACATCATTGGAGTTGAACTAAATCATTTGTCAGGTAATGGCAAGATTGTGTTTGATAAAAGACAGGTGCTTCTAAACCAGATGAGCCTTTAAAACCTGCTGTAGCCCGGATGTGGCAACGTCAACTGAGACTTCCTTTCTTCTACTTCTTCTTTTCTTTTTTTTTTTTTTTGATGATTTGTTTTTCTGATTTCCTGCTTGTTCTCTTTTTTGTGCTTTGCAGGGAGATCGTGGTTGCTAAAGAGTCTTAAGCCATTGTTAGCACTGCACCCTTTATAGATGTTCTCAATTTATGCTGTATAGTCATTCAAGAGATATGGGTGTGTATGATAGAACACATACATAGCATTGAAGGAAACAGGTAGTGGTTTTTCACTGGCAGCTGAAGATCGCCAGGTAGTGGTGCTAGCTCTGTGATTATCAGAATAGCCCCAGATGTCAGAGGGGATACGTTTCCTTCTAAAATCTTGAGCTGAGTTAATGGGAAATAAGGTTTAATACGCAGATAAAGTTTAAAGTAAAGCTAAATTCAAGCAAACTCAAGCAAATAGAATTGGGTAAACATTAAAAAACAGCTTTTGTTTTTGGTTTTGTGTTCCTCAGACTCACAAGTTTCATCCACCACAGTTTTTTTTGCAGGATGTTAACTGCAGTGTGTCTCTGTCTCTCCCCAGAGGAAGTCTGACGTATTATTTTCTAAGTTTTGCATTTGTGTCTTTTGAATGTAGGTGCTGCATTTCTGACAACTTCAGCTGAAAATACCAGACAGATTTTTGCATCCATGTGGAATATGGAAAGTAAATCGCTCCAGCTTGCCTCTCTGTGCTTATATGACATCTTGATTTTTGCAGGTAAAGGAATGGCTGTGAGTACCATTAGTAATAAAAAAAAAAACAGGTCAAATGTGCAGAGACAGACAAATGTGAAATATGGTTGTTGTGATTGTAGGGATTGAACAAATTAGCAGACGTAATTGTAGAATGGACTCTCTGTCATGTCTAGTAGTAAAGCTATTAGAAAAATGTAACGAAGGTGAAAGTGAACATCAGGTGTTGGTTTAAGTAATGGAAAATGGATCAGGAGGTAAAAAGGGGCACATGACAGCTATTAGTGGAACTTTGTAGGGGCCAGAGGGGAAGAAACCATTCTTAACAGTAAAGGAATTACCTGCATCCATCGTCTCTTACTCTAATGTTGTGCTAACCATGAACACCTGTTTTGCAAATGTTGGTATAACCTGTAGGCCACAAAATGTGACTAGACACATTTTAAGTTCATCTACTGCCCACAACATTCACAAAGTCCTCGGCCCAGTCTTAGAAAAAGTTGGCAGGTTTTAGTCAGCACCAACGCAGCAATACTCAAAGGTGAATGCAGAATTGACATGTGTACATCACCTGCACCCCTTGTAAACTTTATGGTATACATTTCTCAGCTGATTCCATTTGCCACTTATGTCTCCCATATGGCAGCATTCTTCATATGTTTTTGGATTGTCCTCCAGTCTCAGCTTTCTGAGCTCATGTTTTCATTTGCCTGTCTTTCTGCTAATGTTACCTTTTTGTTTTGTATTTCGTCTTTTGAATCTCTGTTGTTGCTGCACACTTTCACTGCTGCTTTTTCTATGATTGTTGTTTTTTGTCACAAAAATAGGTGGGGTGGTGGCACAGTGGCTTTGCATGCTGTTTGGCTGTTCTAACCCATGTTCTTCATGTATTTCATTCTCTCTGATATGTTAACTTGATTGGAAACTATGAAGTATATAATACTGTATTATTAGGGTTTCCTACTCTGGAAACGTTCCTTCATTACACCCGATCCTACCACTGTGGGTTGTGACTCTGCAGGTCCCAGGTCTACTGTTTCATTAGATGTTGTTTTCCATTTTATTTTCAGATATTTAGCATGCTATTTTCTTGCTTGTATCATTAAATGCCCATAATTAGGTAACTTTGATATTTTTGTTCTTAATCACACTAGGATTTTTAATCTTTTAGCAGTGGTTATTTTCTTTACTCATCCTTATGTTACATTTATGTCAATTATGTTTTTCACCCATTTTTCTAATTTATCATGTAAACGTGTGTATCTGAACCTATCTTATATTTTTTACTATTTTTCTGTGCTATTTATTCTTCAGTTTATTTTACTCATGTTTTTCTGTTCAGAATAGTGAGTCAGTAAATGCCTATGTTCCATTTCAGGACACTTGAATCAGCATGGCTTCATGTTTTAGACCTGTCAGTGGAGACCAACTGTAAGTGGACACATGGGAGAACATGCAAACTCCACTCCACAAAGTCAATCCACCTTGGATTCAAAGTCCAAGTGCCATGAACTCCACCACCATGACACCTCATTTTCTTAAACAGGATAGTGTTACCCCCTAGTGGATAAGGCATTAGACTGTAAGTACAGGCAAGGAACCCGATTCATTCCTACCAGGGACTAAAATCATCACTTTGCCTGTTAGGTTTGAAAACTGTTTTACATTTTCTATAAAGCACCTGGGATAGTGCTTTGGAAAAGTGAAAAGCACTATATTAAGTATTCTTACTTCATTGTATTTGGAAAATGAAGATGATGTTAAGTCTGCACTACCTATGTAAATCTGGGCAAAACAATTTATATGCAATTGATTGATAGATAGATAGATAGATAGATAGATAGATAGATAGATAGATAGAT